>VWZP01007832.1:600014-981818 GCA_013396995.1 Dicaeum eximium | reverse complement strand
TTTTTCTTTAAATAAAAATATATTTTTCCTAAATATTTTTTTTCCTAATTAATTTTTTTCCCTAATATTTTTTTTCCTAAAAAAAAAAATGTCACTGCATACTTTTCCATACCTATGGTAGTGTACAGGTTAAGGTACATTATGACAGAAATGTTTTCTGAAGATTTAAATGTATTAAAGCGCATTGATTTAAAATGAGTGCAGCTGGTTAAATTATAACTTCATTTCATCATCTCTTTTTACTAACAGTAGATTTAAACATACAGATTAGCCAAGAATAGGACCTGCATGGAATTTTTAAAATAAAATAAAAAGGCTGAACTATCTTGTTAAGGTAAGTATTAAGATTTACCACCTAGAATTATGCTTCCATCTTGCTTCTGCCTGCAGTAGCTTTGACTTGGCTAATTATGTTAATTCTAAACTCATACGTAATCATTAGCAAGATCATGAAGCCAGGCAATTTCTGCATAAGTTCTTTAAGAAGGAAATTGTTAGTGATGGTTTCGACCTTTTTAAAGCTGCTTGGCAGTTCAAGTGTGTGTAGGATGTAGCAGATTTTCAGGTTGTTTTCTTCCCTGCCCAGGAGAGTTGAACCTGCATTTCTTACCTCCCCTGAGAGGACCATTACAAACAACCTGCATGCACCTCTCTTGTTGGAGTTGTTCACTTGCTAAAAAGGAAACCAAGATTAATTGGGCCCAGGGGAAGCACTAGACTGTAGCTTGGTTTTTCATGGAGAGCTATAAAACTTAACTGCAAAAATCTCATTTGATCACCCTAAATTCTAGAGTCACAATTATGTGTTTGCATTAAATTGTTATTAGGCAAAACACATAAAACTGGGAAGAGGACAGGAACTCTCAAAGGACAGTTTCAAACTGACTATGAACCTCCTGGGAGCACACTCTGAGTCCCAGGAAATCTGTAATCCTGACTGCCCAGGACAGTCCAGACACTTTAAACAGGAGGGATGGAAAACAGCCTCATCTCACACGACTTATTCTCTGGGATGAAGATTGGTCTAAGCCATCTCAGATAAAAAAAGGAAGACAAACCCATATTTTATGCTTTGTAGGCAATTTTTAAGACAATTTGCTTCAAAATCAAAGGATTAGTCATTTTCTACTATTATTTTTCTTTAGATTCCTTTAGAAACTAATGGATATACTCTGAACAATATGAAAACATGACTTATTTAAGGAGGTTTGACCTAACCCGCTTGCTTGTTTTCTTGAAAGTCAAAGAAATCCTACTTTCCAGACTAAAGAGAAAGATTATGAACTTCCTTGCCATCAGTAGTAAATAACACATATTTATTCTTCATCTCATATTTAGAAGACAGTTTTCCTAAGAAGCAACATCTATAACAGGTGTTGTATTATGACAAAAAAAAAGGCTTCTTGAGGACACCAGATACAGAACTCCTGATTCACAGAAATCTGTGTAAATGTTTCTGTGGATTTAGATATATCTTTTTTCATAAGTGTATATTTTCAAACTGCTTCATTCAAATTCATAATTTCATCTTATCTTTTTACATTTAGGTAGGACATACCTCAATCTACTCTGTGATAATTGGATGAGAATATTTACTAACTTTGCAAAGCTGACATTTCAAAGCTTTTAATCTGATATCAGTGGTTTACTGGGAGGCAGAGAAAAACATATACTTCAATGTGTTCAAATTGTGATTTGTTTGCCATCATGTTCATAACAATGAAATTTGCCTTCTGCTTATAAATTTTCAAATAATCAGAAATAAAACTAAAATAATTCAAATAAATCTCAGCGTCTTTTAAAGATGGAGATACATAATCTGTCTCCCCTCCAGGTTCTAACTGTGCAACATGATACAATTTGGAAAGAAAGATCTGATCACTGATTCTTGGCTTCTGTTCTCGCTGTTGCTGGCTGCTGCAGAAAAGAGTGTTTTCAGCAGACAAAAACTGACAGAAATACATAAGCTCTGTTGGCAAGCAAGTTCACACTTGGCCTTTACCAGTTGGTGCATCAAGCTGATAGCTGGCCAAAAATACAGTACAACAAAATAAAAACCTACTGATCTTAGAAAGGTGAAAAAAGTCCATCACACATGGACCCCATCACACACACGTATGTACCAAGAGGAAGAGGTGCAAACTCAGAATTGGAAGTCAGGCAGAAAGGGAATAAAAGCAGCGTGAACATCAGTAATATTCTTTTGCTCATCTTTGCTCTCTCCGTTGTCACTTCTTCCACTCCAGTCAGAAACAGCTTTCCTCAGTCATTATGAAGTTCACTTGATCCCCTCAAAGGACCTTGTTTCTGACAGTACCTCAGGCATTAAGACTTTTTTTCCTTTTCCCTGGAATGTTATATGCAGCTACTGGGAGCTGCAGAAGATATATTAATCACAGCTGTTTCTTATAGCCTGTGGAATGAATAACTTGTTTGTTTGTTTGTTTGAGACAAACCATTCATTCTGAAGCTTCAGGAAAAAAAGAAAAATTTGGCAGATCATATTCAGCAGCAGCAGTATTATGACACAATTGCTTCAGAAGTACTAATTATTTCATTATGTAGGAAAACGGTTTCTTGACTTCTATTCTTAGCTCTTATCAGAGATGCCCAAAATGTGGAATTTAGCAAAAAGCCTAATTCATTTGCCTTCATGGTACCTCAAATTTTATTAAAATTCTTATATCTGCATTTTAGGCTGTTTTAAAATTAGAATAATTGGTGAATTTTGTTGAAAAAACTTTTGAGATACTTAAATATTGTTTTTAAAACTTTAAAGAAACCAGTATATATTCAACAGGTGTGAAGATCAAATTCCAAAATCACCCAAATGCTGATCTCAAGCCATTCTAAATGTGCTTCAACTCAACTATTTTATTTTCAGTTAATATAATGTTATATATTATCTATTAATACACTATTATGCAGGTCTGCCAAGCAGTGTTAATGGACCCCAAAGTCAATTAGCAAGTAAAATAGGCAATAGAAAGTCCATAACAAGTGCACTGGTTATTCAGCACTTGGGTTAACTTAGGGGGATGAATTTTCATTTATTATCAAAACAGCACTCCCAATATTCTGAAATGTTCAAAGACCTCAAAGGCTGTGCTCTTAGTATTTGGCTAGAAAAAGAATATATTAAAGAACTGAAAAGAGTTCAAATTTAGTGAATCAGAATTCACACAAATTAGGCTGCAATTCTAGAAAAGGTGAAGAAAATTAATCTGACTCTAGAAGTTTATGCCATGTTATATTCACTGCAATCATCTCGCAGAAAAGGACAAAATTATACAAACATGGACTTCAATTATTGATAACTGATGTTGGGCATGTATAATAATTGGATTTATTGAGCTTCACACCTTGAAAAGACTGGGTTTAACGCCAAGAAAGATAGTAAAATGGTGATAAGAAACATGTCTAAAATATTTTAAAGAAAGCAGGGATTACTTTTTTTCTCATCCCACATCATACATACATTAACCAAGATTCAGTAAAGGTGTTGAAATTGGATGGTAAACAGCACCCAACATGAAACAACATCCTGGTTTTATCAGAAACGGCAAAGTAAAAAGTTTTTGTCTTTGTGTTTGGAGAGAAAATAGTCAATACTGAAATTATGCCTCAAGATTAAATTGCTTTCAAAATAATTATTAATCATTGCTCTGAAAACACAGCAGGACTAGTAATGATAAACTAGTTCATTTGTATATGCGATGTCAAATATTTGGCTAAGTCAATTGTTTGTTATCTCATACATTCTGAATGGTTTAAGAGGGAGTCACCAGCACTTTATTTCTGCACATTGTGCCTTTGTGAATTCTGCACTGCTAAGAAGAGGTATTGAATACACTATGACTGTTGGAGACAGACATGGTTAAATCACCTACCTTACCAGAGGAGGATTAGTTGTCTTCTAGAGAGCCACTGGAAAGATTTTGGGATTTTCAAAACACTGTTTTCTTCAGGTGAAAAACAAAAAATTATATTAGAACAATAATTAGGGAAATTATAATCACTTATAAACTCAACAGGAAAATCAGCTTCTCTAACACTGAAAAACTACAATCCTCTGACTTGTCCACATGTACCTCCAAAACAGCTGATATAGGTTGTGATATATTTAGCTTTCCAGAAGGAAAAAAAAAAAAAAGGCCAAAACCTTTCACAGTAAAAAAGGATGTTAGCTATCTGAAGGTTAGTTGGATAAATGACAGCTGTTTGCTTTGGCTCCCTTTCTAATTGATGATGTAAAATGGGTAGTTCCAGAGTATTTAAGGAATCCTGCATATTCCAGCTCAGTCCAAGTATTTAAGATCAGTAGAGGTCTTTCCACTGATCATGGAAGAGATATTAAAAATTAGCTTACTTTTGAACAATACACTTTTAAACCTGCAGATATTCAAGAGATGAATTATGCTCTGCAGCTCACACAAACAGGAAAGGTGAATTCCTACCCTGACATTTCAAAACTGGCTAGCATGATTTCTTTTATAGTAAGTAATAAAATATAATCATGTTATTGAATGCCATTAAATTGCCCCAAAGCTGATGATGGTTCAGTAGTATAATTAAAAACAGAAGTGATGATCTGAGAAAGACAACCACCAAACAGACGCACAATAAAATGTTAATCCGATCCGTATAATTCAGTGAATCAGAACACTGTACTAGCAGGTTTTTGTGTCTTAGATTGGCACAACGCTGCCCTCTTCCTCTATCCACCCACCCTGTTTCATGTTGTTATTGACTTATGCCATTTACATCCCTCAAAAGTGCAAGGAATAGAAGACATGAGTCAGGGAACCACATCATCAAACTCCAGAGTTGTAAGAAGGTGATGCACCTGTGCCATATAGGGATGCAGCTAGAGAAATGCTTTGTTTTAGGTAATCTAGTTATTAGTGTCCAAAGAAGAATTTACAAAGATAAGGTTTAGAGAATAAATAGCCATACAGCATGTAAGACTATAGAACAGCACATGCAGGGTGATGTAGGTGTTGCTTTAAATACTTGAAAGGTAAGATAAAAGCACCTTGGATCTCTTGGAAAAATTTCACCCTCAGAGAACATTAAAAAACCTGCAAATGAAACACTGCCTTGGGCACCATCATATCTAATTTTATGAGGAACGAATGTTTTTCCACATTCCTATTTTTAAGCCACGTTGTGATTTCTTGGAATTTCTACTGCATTTGTGGAATTAGACTGAAAAACTGCTGAATGAAAAGCATGCAAATACCAGTGTCTGTCAGATGCCTTTGTTGCACTCCCTCATAACAATGGCAAACCCCTGGTGAGACCCAAACTCTGCTGCTTCAGTGGTGAAAGACTGTTCCTAGCTCAAACAAACACTCAGGATGGAAGGTTACCCCGGGTGTAGCTCTGCCAGTCAGTGGGCAGGAGAGTGGGAGACTTAAACTGTACCAGAGGGAGATGAATTTGATAACACACAGATTGATTCACACAATAATTCTATTGATCAACTCCAGTCCTCGAAACCCCTGAACAGCTTGAGGAATATAGTAGTTGTGACTCAAGGAAAAATAAAAACACCCAAAAGGTCACGTAGAAATGGAGATTGCCTGTGAGTCAGTAATTTCCAGCACTACGAGAGATGTCAATGTGCCATTAAGATGAGGAGACTATAATGCTCAGAAGCTGTCCAGCCATTAGCATCTTTCATTACAGAAGCTGCAGACATTTTTACCATTCCAGTTGTGTGAATGGAATAGACACCAGTGAAAATATTCACCTAGAAAATCAATTACTCAGTCCACAGCGTATGAGAATCAAGCACATTAAGTAAATAGCTCCAAGTATTCAGACAAAATGTTTAAACTTAATTTAATGTACATTATGTAACAACCAGAAGAAAGAAATATGAGGAAAATGATGGTCCACTTATTCACCTAAAGATGATGTAAAGATATCATTTGGATAGAATTTGGAATGTCCTATTTATAAGAATATATTCTAGTCTATATTATCGATAGCTCTTTGGAAGATATGCATTATTACAATGTTAAGTCTATAATAGTTATTATTATCTGCAGGTTACTGAAAAAGTAGGAAAATTCAGAACTTTTTTTCTTCTTAAATAGCATGTCTTTATCAGAGTCACATGGTATCATCAAAAATGTCAGCTTCCTTTATTGCAAATAATTAAAGCAAACCTGAAATAGATTGCACCCAAGCACCTGCCTTGTGAATGCCAGGTCTTTATCACCACCTATTTTATTCTTACAAATCTATTCCTTATTGGCCATGCCACCTGCTGATTAGATTTTAAATATATGGGGTGGGTTATTGCCAGAAACAGGTTAACAGATTCTCTGGCTTCTATCCGTGTTGCACTGATGCTCCAGGTATCAAATCTGGCTGAAGTCAAAAGAGGTTTCTGGGATGATGCCTGAGAAATATAAGAGAAAACTTCTTGTTTATTGAGAATATTAGCATTAGCATTAGAACTAGTAATAGTATTCATATTAGATTAGAGGATGTTGGCTCTCAGGGCCTTTCTTCAGATTCTCTTGGAAAGCTAAACATAACAGACAAATAAATGAAAGTTATAACACATTCATATTTAAGGTCATGTAACAGAAATTAAAAGAAAAAAACCAAAAGGTTCATTATCAGAGAAACTACCATGGTAAAATTCGCTACAAGAAACAATGATTCTGAAAAGGACTTGCAGATAGTGATAAATAAACTCTCAGTGCTATGCTGTGCCAAAAATAAAAAATGGCATCAAAAATGGTATCCTTGAATAGGCAAAAAGGAGAACACTGAGTAAGATTAAGGGCAACATATAATCTCTCATTTGACATTTGTTGACTAGTACTGTAACAATGTTGTTAATAAATCAGAGCAAATGCTGATAATGTGAAGAGAACCTTACAATAAAAGTGCAAGGAGCTACCGTAGCATCCAAAAAAGAACATAAATTTGGAAATGAAAAGTAAGAGAGGGCTTCATGATCTGGGAGCCATCAACCAGGTTATCTTTGTTCTACAGTGGTTATCATTCAGTGGAGATTGATTAATAACAGACTAGATCAAAACCCCCCTTGTTTAAAGTGCAAATTAGCTATTAGAAAAACTGGCTGTTGTTATGGTGAATTTCTTGTAATTGTGTATTTTTATTTGACATTGTTTTCAAAAGAAACTCCAGCTCAAACAGGAATCCATTCAGATTCATCAAAAGATGAATCAGAAGTAAACAAGAAAATAAAGTCCATTACTTTGCATAAGGCACATCTCCATTGATTAAAGGATTTAAAAATGAAACAAGTTCTAATGTAGTGCCTATCTTTATATATATCTCAGCAAAAGCTCTACATAATTGCCCTTTTCCCTGAGATGCCCATATTCTCACAGAGTAAACAACAGTATCATAGAATGATAGAATATTCCAAGTTGGAAGAGATCCACAAGGATCACTGAAGTCTAACTGCTGGCCCTGCAGTAATGACTGGAAAGGAAACAACCCTGGACTATGCAAACAAAAGCAAGCTCTGTACATCAGTTCTGCACCTGCTATTGTGCTATCTCACAAAGCACCTTCTGGTTTACAGATTTTTATGATGAGGAACTTGCCAAAAAGCATGTTAGACGAGCTAGAAAAAGATTTAATAGGAGAAGCTGTCAATGAAAGGTTGCGAAGTCCAGTGGCACAAATATAATATGAACTAAGTGGATTTCTTTCCTCCTACCTTTTACAGCTCCTATTTTGAAGGCAGAAAAAATTGCTCTCAGAAAAGCAAATTCTTCTATGCCTCCAGGCACTCTAGAACACATTCAGTTATGACAATTGTTCTCCAGCCTTGTCTGCCCATGTCTCCACAGGACTGTAAGCCCATTCAGAATGAGATCAGGTCCTATGAGCACCACAGATTTTCCCAGCACAGGTGTGCAACTTTAGTTACCCAAACCCCACATATTTTCACTTTTCTGTTTTTACCATATTGACAAAGTTTTACTCCCTTAATAATGCATACAGTATAGATCCTGACTCGAAGACTGTTGCAGGTTTAAGAGCTGGTGATCCACATAAAATCTAAAAAAAAAACCTGAGCAAGGGCAGGTCTGTGCTGGGCTGCACATGCAGGGTGGCCTTCAGGCCTGTGATGTGCTGCACAAATAATTTGGCTGCAGAGAAACCTCAGCCAGCTCATTGTAAGAGAGGAACCAGCAGGCATCTCCCATCTGGTACCAGCCATATGCATATTCCTACCTTTATTCTAAAGGGCAGCAAGAGGGTCTCATAAGAACATAATCTGGGAATAGATTTCTTGTAAGGTAATTGTACAATAGCTCATGTAACCACAAGGGACAGCTTTTCTCCATGGACAGCATCTACCATCCCACGGACACCATGGGAAAATCCATCCAGGGTTTGCCTGATGCTGCACAAATGGGAGATGTTTACCCTTTGGAGTAATGCAGCATTTGCTTACTATCTTTATTACTCTTCTAATTATTTTTTTTATTAAAGGAGTAATTTTATGAAAGCATTTATGTTCCACTATTGTGTCCCACCATTTATCCCCCACCCAAAATATATATATATATATCTTCTGGTAAGTTATTAAAAAATCCTCCTCTAAAACAGTGAGGCTAACTAAACTCTGGAGGAACCACAGGAATAGAAATGCTTTGAGACACCTCTGAGACATGGATTACCTTCATGCTCCTTTCAGTAGCATAATAATGTCATAACAGAAAGAAATTTCAATGTCTTGTGTGTTTTCTCAATCCAGTGTTGAAGGGTCTGTGGGAGTAGTGTGAAGGGATTATTCACCTAACACAGCAAGGATGCACCCAAGGTCACTAATGAGCTCCACAGTCTTTCAGGAATTTGTTTTTCCTGAATAATTTAGACACAAGATTTAAAACATCAGGCTTGGCAGATGAAATACTTAAAACTGCACATGTAAATATAAAATTCCTCCCACTACAAAGCAATGCAATTGTTTAATGGAACACACATTATCTCTAATATGCTATTATTTTGTGCTTGAGTTAAAGCTGAAGAAAATAAGTAATCCTTTTTATTAAAATTTCCCAAATACAACATCCTGTATTAGGAAACAAATGAAAAAACCCTCCCTGCCCTTCAACTTTCACAGTTGTCTAGAGGACATTTCTACATATTTCTCTGCTGTATGGCACTATTTCCTCACCTCCAAAACACATTCAATTGTAGAAATGGTAAAACAAAATATATGTCATGCTCTTCTTGATGTCCAACACAAAGAGTTTCATTGTGATTATTAGAGTTCATCTGCTTTGTGATCAGCCACTTTTTAGCTTTTTTCTGAATAATGCTTTAATTTATAAATAAGGTATGCTAGTTTCTATGTCAAACTCTTATAAGGTTTTTTTTCAAAAGAACAGAGAGAAAAATATTTTGTTCTTCACATCTATTTATTTTAGCAAAATCACTTCTCCTGGACTGATTTCTACTGGAAATGTGTTAATGGATGAAAGTCCTTAATATTTGTATGATTTCCCAGAAAAGGAAAAAAGTCAGTTGTTTCTAGGTATTATTACAGTAGTAGGAAAAACTACCCTACTTTTTTCTCCACCAAGTGGAGCTTTTGAGAAATAATTAAAATTTTGACAGCACATAAAAACCTTAGGGTTTCAATCTTGTAGAGCTGTATGTATATCTAACTTTTTCTGTATCTAGTCATCCTATTGAGTGTGTTAGATAACTTCGAAGAGTTTAAAGTATCTTTTAAAGTCCAATGGTGAGCAATCAATGGGAATAAAGGAATTCTTGGTTTGCATGTTCCTTTTTTCTTTCTTCTTTTTTTTTTTTTTTTTAAATATGACCCTTGGAAAAGACACCTGAAGTGTATCAGTGAAGCACATCACTTATGAGCAGTCAGGAATAGGAATATATTGATACACAACACCACAAGCTTAGAAAACAAAGAAACAGAACCACATCTGGTGTTCACTAAGTCTGTTGGCACACGCCAGTGAGTTTGCAATCAGGCATGGAAAGAGCCAAGCTCATGAAGCCCACATTTTTAGAACTATAGCAGTTGTCCTATGAATTATTCTGCATCTAGGTCTACATAAATAGCGCAGGCAGATGCACAACGCTAGTGCCAGCTCTACAAAACATTAATCCAGGTTGCAAGATGCTGCAATAAATAGGTTAATCATTTTTAATGTCTTTGATATTCATCGTAGCAACATTAATCAAGATTAATTAATTTGGAGTTAATGTGACTTCAGCATGAATAGTCAATGGTGTTTACTTGTAAATTCAGTTTTTGAGGACAGATACAATATCTTTCACTCTCAAAACCAACCTTGTTTTCTACCCTATTCCACATGGACTATGGACTTCCATGGTAAGGTTGATACTAAAGTATGATGAAGTTTTTCTCCCTTATAAATTTTGATTTTTATTTATCTCTGTCAAAATAATGGCTCATCCGGTGCTTCTCCTTGGAAATTTTTTTACCAACTAATAACTCAGGTAAAAATTTTTTGACCCAATTGATTAGTCCACTGTTGAAAAGTCACATGACTAATATTGCCTGGAGGAAAATATTTTTTTTAATTGTCTCAAATACTATGAGATAAATAAACCTCCTCATACATATTTTGGAAGTAAATAGAAAAGCTTGTTCATTTGGACTGATAGTCGTCTATAAATATGAAATACACATTGCTGAGCTTCATTAGTCATATTTGTAATGAAATTAAATCATTGGAACATGGGAATTAGGCACATCAAAATGTAGGTTCTTTCAGAGCTAGAATATAAAGTAGAAAATGGCTCAATAGCTTCTTAAGTACTGTCTATATTGATGAATGCAACTACTGGTTCTAGTACAGAAGAAAGAACAAAAATTACATTAAGAAACCAAAAGTCAAAGCCTAAAACTCTTAAATTCCAGTTCAATGCCCCCATAAATTAAACATTCTTTTTGTCTCTGGATCAATGTTCAGTATATTTCCTTAACAAAACACTAAATTTAAGAAAAAACTTCCAATATATTATTTTAAAAGTCATTTACAGTTAGACCATTTCAGAATCCTGCTACAGTGAGTTCTTTAGAGAGGTTTCCAAATCTCACTCACAACAATCTAGCCTCTAATTGAAGTATTGTAGCATATGGAAGTACTTGAAAAGTAGGCCTCAGGTTTTATCCCAGGTTTTGCAGTTTGGTTCACTGAAGCCAAAAATTCCATTTCCAATTGTCCTTAAAGAGGAAAAATTAATCATGGCAAAATATTAAATACATTTTATCTAATAAAAATCTTCAAAATGAAGCTAAAGGATTGCTCACAGACTGTGTACGTTGTATTCATGTAAAACAAATATTGATTTCTAGTGTTCTCATTGCCTTCTTCTGGAGCCAGTTAAACATTAAGTAATTAAAATAAAAAGTTGTATTAAATTCTAAATGAACAAACATGGAATTAAAGAAAGAGTTGCTCTAATCAATCATGTCTCTTGGAGTAATTAAAATTCTTTTGATTTATGTCAAGTTGTTGCCTAGAGTGAATATCAAACCTCATTAATGTTAGAATTGAAAATAAAGAACAAAAAAGCTACAATAACACCTTGTAGAATTCACACTATTTTCTTGTCTCCTGGATATATTATTTGCTTTCTTCATTTATTTTCCTTAACTCACACGAACCATAGAAGCAATAACTGAAATGGAAGCAGGGTAGAGACATCTTAGGAGGTACATCAAATCTGGAAACGCAAATTCCGTCACTTTTGGGCTGTAGCATTTTATTCAGTTCCACAATCACAGCTTTGCAGTTCTGACCAAAGACAGAGGCCAAGACTGCAGTCACCAGGAAGCAAGAATGTATTGCAGAAGCACACAGAGGCCCAGTGAGATTAGAGGAGTGGGAAGCAAAAAGCAGAGGAGAATGCCTTTTCCAAGGGTTATCTGCAATTGCATGCAGGATATATCAATATGAATGCTTTGTATGAACACGTAGAAAACATTCACTGAGGTCACGGGGATTCTGTTCAGCATTCAAGCATTTTCTGATTCACAGACGGGTATAACCAGAGATGTCTCATTGGGCACAGCCTGGTCAGGTCATCCATCAAACAGCACATTCTGATGACTACCCCAAAGTTCTGCACCTCTGTGAAGGTGCTGCCGAAAGCAGAACGATGTTAAATATCCCAAGGAATACAAACTGAGCTTTTCTAGGTATTTTAATGTGTTATGAAATGTATTCTTACCTAAAGGGAATCCTGCTATCATGGTTTTTTTTTTTTCAAAGCCTAAAGGGAGAAGAAAAAATACTAACAAAAAAAGCCCCAAACAACCATCACCTTCCCAGTAATCAAACAGCATTTTTTTTCTATTTGTACAGTAGATGCAAGAACCATTGATTACTTATCAAAAGAACAGGCTAATTTGCTGAAGACTGTGAAGAAAATCATTACAGGGCTAGATGTATTAGAAGAGTCCCCTTGAAAAGTACCATTTAAAAACAGAACAATTCAAGTGAGGTTTTATGGATTTTCAGTTTATCTGGTAGGTTGAGTAATAGGATTTGAAAAGCCACTGCTAACACATGGAGTATGGTTTAATTTTATAAAACTGCAACTAATATGTGCTACTCATTTCACATTGCCCTTACATCTGCTTTCTGGATTTTTTACTGTTCTTTGTTATTTCTGGAACTTTGGTTATGGTGCCATATAAAGCCTTCATTATTAATCCACAGGGAATTACAAGACATAACTATCATTAAGAGATGTCTAAAGAATAAACACTTCAAAATACAGTGGTTAAAAATACAAATTGAATTACTACTCATTACACAGATCAAAAACTAAAAAGAAATTTCATAGAGTCCTGCAATTTGACATCTACTAAAACTGCTTTCAGCAAAGTTTTATCATAGACTCTATACTCTGCACATAAGTACAACCATATGCTTTTATTAAATTCAAATTTTATTTCTTATCCAAGTTTTAAGACTGTTTCTTTAAAGAACTCCAAACAAACAAAAGAACAGCAGCAAAAATCCCTAAAACCACCAGCACCCTCTCTACTAAAAAAAGAAAACAAAGGATAACTAAAATTAACATAAAACTCCACTGCTGATATTTTTCAATTGACATGTATATATTTACATGTATTTCTTAAAAATGAAATACATAGCTTTGGCTTAGTAGAACATGTGGTAAATAATCAGAAGGGTGAATTTACACTGTGAAATGAGCAAAAAAGATTGGTGCTTGCAATGTCCCATATTTAAAGCAGAGGCTGAATTTTGATCCCTTTGATAGTCACTATGTCCTTTGTTAAATAGTACCTGACTTCACTTTCTTCCTTCCTCAAGAGAGAGAAAATTTTTAAAAAAAGGGAGGGGGGAGAAGAAATAAGGAAAATATATGAATTTTTACTTGTTTACATTTTATTCTGCTCCAGTTATTGGCACTTTATGCTTCAGAATCTCAGTAACAAGGGGGAATTTTTCCAAAAAGAGGGCCACAGTCAGAAAACAACAGCTCTACCCATTGATATATTTGAGTGAGTGGCCTGAGCTATGGTGTTCATGTTGAACTAAAGCATATTTCAGTAATAATGCATGACAACGTGCTTGTTTCACAAACCTGTCATAGAACAGGAATATTTTCTTTCTCAGAGACCAGGCTCCCTAAACCTCAGACCTCTGGTGTGATAAATGAACATGTACTGTATCTGAGACACAGATTTGCTCTTACACCAGAAAAACAAAACAAAACAAAACACAAAAACCCTAACCGTTTTAGGTCCCCCAGCTTGGGAATTTCTCACAGTGAGCTCCAGTTCTTCATATATCAATGAACTAGCAGAACAATCTCAAACTATCAACATCTGAATCTCTTAAAAATACCTAAGGCTGGAGCAGGTATTTTGTAACCATGACTGAGCACTTCACTGCTAGACAACTCCACAGTGAATTGGCTTAGACTGCATAACCTGGAGTAAATCATAGAACTGTTTTGATTTACAACAGGGAGACAACCACACAGACTGGCCATAAAGACACCTTTGTTTTTTTTCCTGACTTCATCTGAACTTCTTGGCTGCTCAAAGGCACAGTCTAAAGAACTGGCCTCAATTTTCATCAAGGCAATTAATAAATATATAAACAAATTATAAATCCCCATGAAAAACAACAAAATTACAAACGAACAAAACATTCACCACTCACAAAAATGAAACCCACCAAACTATGCAAAATGTATTAAGCAGAACACTGTTCTTAGTAAAGGTGTCCAATATTCGTGCTGTAATTTTTGAGGCTGGCACGAGTTTGAAAGACAAGGCAATGTTCTTCCTTCATTTGAGATTTGTTATGTAAAGCAAAAAAACCCCATAGATCTAAACATGATGTTCCTTTACTCTCATTGCTAAATTCTTTCTTGCTAAAGATCATTAGAGAATTGTATGCCCATAGAGAAAGTAAGATTTCCCAAAATTAGAGTCTGATTAGTCATTGTTTTGGTCTGCTGGTTTGTAGACTACATTTCTGTACCTCAAAGTAAATAGCAGGTACAATTGGCTTTCAGTGGAGTAAGAAAGGCCATCCCCTCAGGTACTGCATTTCTGATGGTCCATGAAAAAGGTTTGTAATGAGCTGGCAATTGACATTGCTTATCATATAAAGTCAGTGAAAATATACAAAGTGCGCTGGAAAGTTTTCACTGTTAAGTGACACTCTCAACAGTGAGGAGCAGAATTTGTGCTTTCCTGGAAGAGAGGCATGAATTTCAGACACCACAGTCCTTATTGCTTTCTGTCTAGAGGCAGTGGCGCTACAGGAAAATCTGGGACAGGTAAAGCTTTTTCTTCCTTCTTGTTTCAGCAGTATGGTGAAATGCCCACTCTGTATTCAGTGGCTGAGATTTCAGCTTACAAATTCCCCGGTAGACAAAGGAATTTCTGTGCTACAGGATGCTGACAACTGACTGCATTCCTCATTCTCAGTCATTCACTCGTCTCCCTGCTACAGCAGCCCACACCTCACTGTCATACCTTTCACTGCCTCTGGAGATTGCTGCCATTCTGAATACAGACTGACACCTGTTGCTTCCTGGACACTTGATGGTAAAAAATGATGAAAAGTACTTTTGGGGAGATCAGACTAACTTTTTGTAATTTGAAGTTGAGGAGCTTCATCAGCCTGCTGTTACAGAATGTGGCATCACTTCCATTGCCCCGTTAGCTGCTCTGCAGTTCCTTGTGTCACTAACAGAGGGGAGAGCTGGGATTGTTCCTCCTTCATCCAGCTTTTACTCAGCATCACCTTCCAGCCCTGGAATGAAGTGCTAAAGAAGAGAGCAGTACAGCAGCCAGAGTTAGCATTTTCAAAAGTGGCATGACTTAAAAGCCATTAAATTCTCCATGCTCTGTATCTGAGATTCAGAACAAGAATTACAAATAATAGGCAATACGGTGGGGTACTGCTTCTGAATCTCATGAGGTAGGAAAATACAGTTAGATCCTAATAAGTGATAAAACTAGCTCATTTTGGAAAACAGCACTCCTTCTGCAAGCTGTTACTATATTAAAATTGCATGTTAAACTACAGAATCAAACTATGTTTTCCTAGCTGGTTGAGTATTCTTCTTCTTCAGTCACCCAAAAAAAAGTTGCCCTGAAAATACCTCTATGGAAGGCAGTTTCACTGGTAGGGTAAGTTAATTTGCTTTGCACAATAGTGTATCACAGTTATGTCTAATGAATTACTGTTTCTCACTTGAAGTGCAGAGAGGGTGAGAGGTAACAAGTTTGAGCAAAGGAAATGATAACTTAAAATGCAGTACATTTTAAATAAATAGGATAACAGAGAGAAGCTTTGCCTTCTATCAAGAGAAGCATGAACAGGCCAAAAAGTTAACAAGGTATACCAAGCAGGACCAGAAAAATGCTGTATATTTAAGTCTTCCATTTTTCCCTGTGCTGATCTTTTTCACTCTCGCATTGAATCATGAAGGGAACTATAAAACATGCAGGAGAAGAGTTCCTATTCATTGACCCCTGAAGTATTTTGTTTAACACTGGTTTTCTCTTTGTAGTTTTTGGTTTTACAAGTGTAAAAGATGCTGGAGCTCAGTCACCAATTACCTCTTTACAAGAGGTTACAAAAACAGCAATACAGTAAACTGTATTCCTGGTTTAATACCTACTATTTTTTGTTGTGAAGTTTGTGCTTCAGAAATGGGACATTAATGATGTTGCTTACAATTAGGCTGTCATGGCAAAACACTCAAGCACACGGAGCAAAAAATGTGTGTGAAATGGCCTAACATTTTTATTTCCATTTTTTAAAAATCAGTGAAACATCAGAGCTTCTCTGCAGTATCCACAGTACCTCTATGAGTGTAGAGAGAGAAGTCTTGCATTTTAATTATTTAGGCCCTTAACCACCTGTAAGGCACTTAACTAAATCAAAGAGGTTTCATTAAGAAATTATTTCTCATACTATCTCATAATATTATTTCATTATTAATAGAAGCCATTACAAGCTCAGTTTTTACACATTTCAGGGGTGCTTTTCAGCTGTAAAATCAACTCCAAGTCTTTTTCTGTTTACTCCAGCTGCCAGCACTGGTTATGTGCATCTGCACAGGCTGTGGGATTATGAGAGTTTTAGGTATTTGTATGAGTGGATTTATGCTCAAGGAGCTTTTCTAGCACCTATGAACACAGAGGTTTGTGGTGCACCATTCTAGTGCATTGCATTTATATAATATTTCAGCTGTAAAATGAATGAAAGAAAAATTTTATTTTGGTTTTCCAAAGGAAGATAACTCAGAATTAGGAATCTGAAATATTAGTCATTAAATACAATAAAGTACTGTTGCTGAGTGAACATCCAACAATTTCAAGATGTAGATATAAATCTAAACCAACCTAAATTCTGTCTCTACATTTATTTTAAAAATTAAATTCAAACCTAATCAAAGTAACTAAACAATATCCTGTATTATCAGATACTTTTCAATTACAAAATTTTCTTCTACTGGGCCTTTATTATGAAATTTTTTATCAAACTTCCTTTCAAGATGTACTACTAGTTGTTTGGCTGTAGTGGCTTCTCAGTCCTTCTGTATTTGCAAGAATCAAGAAAAATGTAATAATAATAATAAAAACAGCTCCAGGCCACAAGTTCAAGCTAATGGAAAGTTTTTCTTTTTTTGGTTTTGATGATGTGACAGTACAAATAAAATGTGAATGTGACTGAACCCCCTAAAGCAGGTTTCTTAGATGTATGCAAGTATCTGAGCCCTTCATACTACTCAAAACTATTGATTCTTTTCTCATGCCATCTGAGGTGGGGCACAGCATTTATGGAGTTCTAAAATCTCAATATTGTAAATTACACTCACTAACATTAGGTCAGACTCTACAGATACATTTATTAATGGCCAGACTATTCCATTCTTTTCTCAATTAAAATGTGATATCAAATGCTTTACACCTATTGCACCCTTTCCATTAAAAAACTGAACTTACATTTTTAATGATAGCTTAATGATAGAGAATGCCACATGAATAAATATGTGAAAGTCTTGCAGCTTGTGCAGATGAGGAATATTTCCTTAGCTCATAGAAAAACTCTGGAGTAAAAGGAAAATAATTTCACAGGTACATAGTGTTCAAAAGAGGTGGTCTTATACTGCAAGAATGACTTTATGCTGTAATAAAATCTCTATCACACATATGGAAGAGGTCTATATATTACCTTGCCAGAATGTGCATTCTGTTTAGAAAATTAGGAAGAGAGTAAGTAGAGGTCAAAACCACTTAAACTTGCACACAGTTATTTGCAGATGGAAAACTAGGACTGGTTATTTCAAACTTTTTTTAACCTTTCCCAGTGCCAAAAAAACCCCCACAACCCTACTGTTTTTAATGATACACTTGTGGTGGTGGCTCTCTGGTCACAGAGAGAAACAGATAACTTTCCCAGGCATCATCCTGGGGAAGTGTGAGAAAACTCAGAGGAAGAATTAAAACAATTCTTACCTCAATCTGTGCACCTGGTGTTTGTGAAAGACGTTTACCAGAAGGAGTTGTTCCTAATTAACCAATGGTGTGAGAGGTACTGCTGAGGAGCAGTCAGGCTCTAGGTGACCCATCCTGTCTATAAAAAGTGTAGTTTTTAATAAAGTTTGTATCATGCCTTCTGAAATGCTATGGAGCCAAGATGTTGCCTTCTTGCTGTCCCTAACCCACGGTGACAAACACTGTTTGAAGTACACACATCAGAATTTGTGGAGACTTTATGTACAACATATCAGTGTGGCTATGTACAAGTTCGTACAACTCTTCTACTTGGTGTGTCTAAATATCTGCAACATTACAGCAACATCTCCCCATCCACACAAGATCATGACTTTCTATCTGGAGATATCTTTTTTTTAATTCACATTTTCATTGATGCTGTTTGCATAACCTCCAGGAGTAGTAATGAAATATGTTAGGATTAAAAACAGGAGCAGCCCTATTGCTGAAGAACAAAACAAAACAAACGTAGCAAAAAGAACCCCCAAAATTAGTTAACTTTAAGGCAACTTGATACAACAGGGACAAAGGTTAAAAATGTAGTGATATTACATTCAAAGTTCAGCACTTGAAGACACTACAGCTAAAGTATTTTTCTGAGATGATGAATTGGAAGTGGAAGAGCAAGAAAAAAACTGAGGATACCAGTTAATCAGTGGCTGAAAGTGGAGAAGGTAAATGTAGTCCTAAGAGATACTCTGCATTTTCTAGGAAGATATTTTCTCCAAAGGAACTAAGTAAATACATTGTACAGATAATTGATAGGAGTTTTAATGTAATGTTGTATTCAAATTATATATATATATATATTTATTTATTTATTTATTTATACCAACATATAATATATGCATATATTTAAGAGAAAGGAATTAATCAAGAGAATCCTAAGGAAAGACTCGTAAATATGGTCCTTGGAGAGTTGCTCATTTAAAACATTTTGTTTTAACCTTCCAAAATAAGGACAGAAGAGGCCTAGCCTTTTCTGTATAAATGTCCAGGAGAAAAAAAAAAATCTTTCCTAATTGGATAACAAATATACAAAACCTCTTTACTATAAATTCTTTTAAAATTCAGTTTTCTAGTAAACTACTCATTGGAGTTAGAAAAAAGTGTCACGATGGCATTTTATAAACAGATTTATGAGCCGGATACTCTTTATACTAGGAAAAAAACCAGCTTCTCTTTACATGAGAAAAGACAAAATCTTTTGCAATAAAATGATATTTAAGTATTTTGCAGAAATAGAATTCAAGATCCTTTCTTTGTAGAGACAAGAAATTCTACTACAGCTATTTTCATATGTGCAAACGTAATTTCCACCCTCCCCCCCCCGCTCTATTTTCTGACACTATAAAAATAAATAGTAAATGTTATCTGGAAGAATATGGGATAATAGTTTGGTAGCTACATCATTTTTCAAACACTCTCCCCTCCATACTGCTCTCTGCCATTTAGGAAGATTAGCAGGTGAAAGAAAGCCTTGGGTCACTCTTCCTAAATGTTCAGGTGTTGCTTTACTAATAAAGGATGACTCTCAAATGCAAAAATAAAGCCTAAAAGCTTTTCTTTTAATACTTTTTTCCATTTTTTGATTTCACTACGAACATTTTAACCACTTTATACCTCATAATTTATCAGACTACCTGTAGTAAAAGGTACTACAATGATGTAAGTATTTAATTAGAGCAGATGTATTATTTAAGTATTACAGATGACAAAAACAATGTTTTGTTATTGGTTCCAGATAGCTCCCTAAGTTTTTCTTGCACACTTCAATTTAGAATAATAGAATCTTGAAAGCTTGAGTCAGTCTCTGGTAGTTATATTAAAAGCTGTCAGCCATCACTATCTACTTCTAGGAAAAAAGTAAACAAATCCAAAGCGGACAAAAAAATGCTCAAGCTCTTACAGGCACATGTAGGAATGTGGCCATGAATAAATCCATCCATGCCTAGCTTTGATACACAAAATCATATGCCTAAAAAATTCCAATCAGCACTCAGAACAGACAACATACAGAACCTTTTATTCTACAGTTTCACTTATTGTAACCACAGTTACTTTAGGACATTCTCATGTGCTGCAATGTTACTTTACTGCACATATTCCAACCTTTTCAGCTTAGGTTTGTCTTCAGGTTTGTCTTCACACAGTCTAAGAAATCTAATATTTTATCTCCTTTAGCTGAACCAGAACAGGCAAAAATCAAGTTTCTTTCTATACGGACACAAGATGCTTAGATATGTTCATATTTAAACATGTACTGCCACCTGTGGTCCAGGCAAGAGTTTTGAACTTACTGTGCATTTGAAGGTGCAGTAATGTTACTGCATCCCAGTGAATAAAAAAAAAAAAAAAAAAAAAAAAAAAAAAAAGGGGGGGGGGATTTATAATAAAATTNAAAAGAGGGGAGGATTTATAATATAATATTAGACCAAATGTATTTCACATTTTATTTGATACTGCAAGGTTTTGTTTGGAAAGTAGTTCTTTGATTCTTATAAACAAAAAAAGCAAACAACCTCCAAATCTACTGAACTTAGGTCTTTTGAAGTTAGACTTTATATGTAAGCCAGCAAGTACTAGGTATTGCCTGCAGAGCCTTGTCAGAATAACATCTTCATGAAGAATTTTTTTTTTTTTTGTAACACTTCCTTCATGAATTCTTCATGTGTTTACAACTGAAAGTAATCTTTGAGTAGAAATGGCTTTGCTAAACGATGCGGCATAACCAGGTGCTGCTCATTTTCAATGCACAAAACCTTCAGCTGTTCACAGCTGCATATTTAAATCCAGGCTGAAAGCAAACAGCCCACACCAAGCAATGTAGCAGAACAGCTGAAGAGAGTGCAAAAGGTAAAGAACATCTTACTGCTACATCCTGTGAGCTACATGACCTTACCTCAAACTTTCACTCATCCATTTTCTGCCACCCAAATCTACTCTAACACCCCAGGGAGCCTGAAATTTGCCTAAACGGATGAGAAGCCTTCACCACCTCTACACTGCCTAAAGAAGGCTCGCTGTAGCTCACAGCTGGAAGGGTTCTACCTGCACCAGCAGAGCCTGCAATCTCTTCTCTCTCTGGGCCTTAGTCTGATCCGGTGCAGCTGAGAGACCTTGGAAGGTGCTGCCACCAAAAGAACCATTAGAACTTTGTCTGCATTCTCCCACGCTGTCCTGTCTGGGAGCTGCACCAAAGTCAACCTTGGCCCTTGACCCTTATGCAGGCTCAGCCTCACCAGTGGCAGCTGTGCTTGTGCTCAGCTTTGAGCCTGAGCTCAGCTTTGCTCCCTGAGGTGGTGGCTGATCTCCCGATCTGCCCTGCCCTTCTTGTCAGGTACGCTGGGGCTGCACTCCTCACCTGGGAGGGCACTGCTCCTGTCTCTCCTCCTTGGCTCCCACCCCAGCTTTCTACTCAGAGCAGCCACTTTTGCTGCTCCCTGGCAAGAGCCTCTCACATCATAATTTTGAGGGACACAAAGGAGACCTACAGAGAGCTGTAAGGTAAAGCAATAAAAACAATAGCTGTTCTTGCCAGAGTTTTTGGGCTGAAAGCATAAAATAGCAGTTTTGTGTCTTAATATCCAATGTATACAGACAGCTACATTTTTATGACTTAAAGCTAATAACTGACATTTTGAAAGCAAAATTGTCACACTTATGAGTTTTAGGCTAAGAAAATTCTAACCTACCCAACTGTTTTAGGAAATGAATTAAAAACCAATTGCATTAGAACATAAAAACATTTATGCCTGAGGTAGACATCTGTCAAGACATTCAGGTATATGGATTTTTTACCATCTTTTAGAAAATAAACAATGAAAAGGTGACTTGTTTAAACTCTCAGGCTAAGTTAGATGTCAGTAATCTAGAACACTAAACACCCCCAAGAATGGTTATTTAAATTTTATGATCTCTGTAAATATGTTCAGGCTTCTTGTGTCAAGTGGCTAAACTAACAAGGTGAAGTAGTCTTAGATGGCAAAAGTTAAAATCTCCTTCAGCTGCAAACCTCCCTGCACTTATAAAGGACCTGAAATACAGTATTTTGCATGACAGTAGCTAATAGAACAAAAACTGACCCCTCCTGTACATTCTGAGTTACTGTGTTGCAAAGTGTTCTCATGCATGTGTATGAAAACAAATTCCAAAAAGGAAAAAATTTAGCAATGAATAATAAACTCATTAGAACATTCTATTTCTTAGTGACAAACATTCCAGTTCAGGGTGAGTTCACACTGGGTAAAATAAATATTAAGAACAGCTGCTGACATTATCTGAATAGCTCAAGCCTCCTGATCTGTAAAACTGAATAAGAAATTTATAAGGTCAGATTTTATTGTATCAATATAAGTCTTTTGGAGAAGGATTAGAGGGGCAGAGGAAAATAATAATAATAAAACAGTATTAAAACCCCCCAAAAACCAAGGAAGCTGGCAGAGCTTGTTGGTCTTGTTGTCTCTATTTTTAATCTTTAGAGCAGAAATATAGGGGCTAATCTTTTTAAAGTAGCCATTTCATTGAGGCTGAACATTGGCCTGCTTTTGAAAAGTGGTGAATGATGCCTTTCTATCACTCGAGTTTTGTTACTTTATTTATTAAAATATCCTTATCTTGAATTGTCACTTGGACATTTTATGAGTTTCTTGGATGCAAACTTGCTGAGTTTTTTCTTCCATGAGAAAGTATTTTTTTCTCTGCAGATTGCAAATCTTTTTGTGTGTGTTTTAAGGACAAAATGCATTCCCTGTCTCCCGATATGGGAGATGTGGTTTGCTTTTCTCAACCTATGATATAAAGAATTGCTATCTCTCTGACTTTGTAAGCATTTTCTGGCATCCTTGGACTTCGGGGTGTGGAGCTTGAAGAAGCAAGATGTAACTCTGTACCTGGGCAGAAATAGCCCAAATCCTTCTGAACAATGGAGTCATTTTAATAAATAATATAAGCCTTCTGATATTGGAGTCAAAGAATCTTGATTCACCCCAATGGGACTCCAACGACAACCATTGGTGACCCCTGAGACGTGGGGCAACACTGAACCACGTTTTTTTCCTCACATTTGCTCTTCCAGTTCTCTTCCCCATCCTGCTGGGGTGAAGCAGGGCACAGGGGTGGGAAGGCAATGAGCAAAGGACTGTTTCATGCTTCATTGCTGGCTGTGCTCAACTGGCAAGCAAGGCAACGCCACAGATGATGCTCCTGCTTCCTTTCCAGCTCACCCCCACTGTAAGTGAAGTGGAACACCACGAGGAGTCTGTACTGCATTTCTGGGATTCAAAGGAAAATGCACATACCTTTTTGTACGGATGAAAAAAATCCTACTGCTCTTCTTTTCCATAATGTGAAACCACAGCAGCTGCCCCGAGCCTTAACAGGAGAGCAAGGCTTTGCTTCCAGTAAATAAAAATCCTTCTAGCATAGTATAGAATAAAACAAAGGTTATCCTTGAGCTTTAAATGTCAAAAGGAGACCTTGAGAGTACTAGTTACGCATCCCAGTTCTGGCACAAATTTTAGCTTACAGCATGAAGTGTCATTCTGAGCAAGGTTCAAACTAAAACTCTTTCCCTTGGTTCAGCACATGTAAGAAGTGATAACACTTATTTCACTTGTGCTTTCTCAAAGAAATCTTTTTAGAGTCTAAGCTTTCTTGCCTGTCTCATGCCATAATATTTTAGCTACTACCATAACACCTTTAAGCTACAAGAAGCTATTTCAGATGATTTCAGGTACCTTGTCTAATATATGAGAAAGAAAATGTTGGTCATTAAAGCTCATTTTTAGTTCTGAATTCAGCCAGAGCAGCAGACATTCATGGTGACAAAATTATGCAATTGTACAAAGAAGGTTTTACTGCTGATTGGAACTTCAATAATAGGTGGGAATCAGTTGATTCTGATTTCTCAATGCTGCAGGATCTGGAAGCCAGGAGTAGCTCGTTGCTATTTTCCAAGAGTAACAGATTTAAAAACACAATGGTTTTCTCAAAAAAAGTAAACCTGTATTGACATTATTTCCACTGCAATGATTTCTTCTGCAATGTTTAGACCCAAGACAGAATTTGCAGTTGTGGTCTCTCCCAGACAATAGTGCAACAATATATTCATTTCAGAAATGGTGATAAAAAATGGAGCAAAAGGAGGAAAAGTTCACCAGCAGTATATTCAATAGCAGGAGTTTAATAAGAATGCCTGCATGGATAAATTGTGTCTAACACTGCATCTTGAAAGGTCTGTTTGCCTGAATAAATTGTGGCAGCATAGTCCACAATTTTAAGACCAAGGTTAATACTGTTTAGTGAATGAATGATGAAGAAAAGACATATTTGAATAATAAACAGTTTTTTCAGTATAAACTTCAGCTTACTGTACTTTCATATATTCAAAACTTACTGATTCAAAATAATACTGCTTCAGAAAAGATGTAATGGTCCATGAGAACATAAAAATAAAGTATTCCTTTATAACTGATTTGGGCATTCTTGGAAAAAAAGCTTTCCCTGCTCTGTGGGTAGTCTGTAAGTTTAGGAGGCTTCTGTCAATGTTTGCGTTGACTTCTGTGCATTTCAAGGCAGCTTATTGCATTAGCAAAGGGAGCTTAGACCTTTTTTGTGCCATATAATGTAAAAATTATTTTCTTTCTCTTAAAATATTCAAATTCACAACAAAAAAATGGAAGTTTAGAACTTTGTTGAACAGGCAAGAGAGAGTAAATTAATATACTCTTGCCTTGACAATTAGTAACTTGAATCTGATTAGATGTGTTTTATTAAAAATCTTCAAACCATCCCTTCTCTTAACGTTTTTGTATGAGGTTTTTTTGGCTACTCAGAGACATGATATGCTGATAGAGTTCAGATAAAATAAACTCAAAGGTACAAACTTCTTCAAACAGTAGAAAATTTTCTTGGCAAAGAAGCTTTCGGTTCCTGCTATAACAGAATGTGCTATAATACAGCATGCAGGCAACATGGTGGTGTGGTGTGGTTTGTGGTTTATGTGAACCTGCAATTTGGTACTTAAATCATAACAAAATTATACTTCTATTTTAAGTTGTAACAATATGGGTATTGTTAATATCCCTGTTCTTTTGGTATTTTTTGTTTATGGGTTCTTTCTGATGTTTTCTTTTGTGTTCGTTATTTGTTGGTTTTTTGTTAGTTTTTTTTTTTTAACTGAAGGAAAAAAGGGAAAGAAAAAAGGAAAAACAAAAGGCCTGTTTTGCTTTGTTTTGTTTACATTTTTTTTTCCTCCATTCAAAATCCCTGCTATTACAGGTCAAATTTTAGAGAAGTGTTTTCAAATTCATTGTATGGTAATTATTGGGTGATATTTGTCTTAAAAGTTTGCTTTTAACTCCCTCACAAACTTTACTGATTTGATTCAAAAGGAGCTGAGAGAGAGATTTTTCAGTTTCCAATTATGTATAGCTATACTGGGTCATGAAGCATTTAAACTATTCTAGTTTGCTTTTAAGAAGTATTTAAACTGTTCTAGCTTGCACAGTCTCTAATCATAAATCTCTCATGATTTTAGCATTTTAAATTAATGTATTCTGATCCAAATATCCTTTAATTTTTACAAACCATAAAAAATGAACTGTAGATTTTTTTTTTTTTTAACTAGAACAAAAACGTGATGCTTTTTCTTGCATCTACGTTAGAAAATTGTTCTCTGGTTTCTCTGTGTATTCATCAGTCTAGAATTCCGTGTTATTTGCTTATACTGAAAAGCACCTCTGAGAGTTCCCAGAACTCTGAGGAGTGAATGCATTGACTGAGACCTTGCAAACCAAAGCTTCTTATTTCCTAGGGGAATGTTGGTTATAGCCATCCCCATATCATGCCCCCGAGGGCAGGCAGGAATGTAAGCAAGCCTCAGAATGAGCCACAAAGAGGCATTCAAAACAATACTTAAGAATTCATAATAACAATTTACTGCTTAGGTTTTACATTTTTCTAACACAGACTCATTTTTTTGCTGCAAGCCTCTGTATTTACATGCATGTGTTGCAGACAAAAGCTATGAGCAAATTAATTTAAAATTTATCCCTAGGAGCATCTTCTCAACTGTTTGAAGTGTTTCTTATCCATTATAACTGGAATGTTCCTGGCCGTTATTACAGTAGTAATAAAACTTGTAATGCATTTCATATCTCGTGTCTGTGGTTCAACTTGTATTTAACCTTCAGTGTTCTTTGGCTGTGCATGGAGCAATGGCAGGGTAAACCTGCCTCTGTTTATCACTGTATGCTAACCTTAAAGCACAACATTTAGCAGTGTTCCAATAAGCTGCAATTGCAAATGCTGATATTACCATAACAGATTTTCAGTGTGCTTTTCCCAGCTCTGTGTAATAGAGATGGGAATGTCTATGTGCCAGACCAAACACTGAGGCCAGAAGGGAGTATTAGGTTTTGTTTTTATAATAGACTTTGTGTCTATCTGGTTTAGAACATGCTCTGTGTCCTGAATCCATTCAGGCATGCACAGAAAGTGATTGAAAAGTATCTTTATCACTCCTCAAAGTCTCTGTAACACTGGCAGTTCTGCTGAAATTTACAGTAGAAAACAGCAACTAAATCGATAAAACAGAATGAAATGCATTATAAGTGTCTTTCTGTCACAACTGGATGTGATTCTGCTTGGCACTGGAATATTGATCTTTTAAATAAAGTTAATTATTGTCACAGAATTAATTCAGGAGAATACAGGAGAAACAAATGCAATCTGTAATGTGAGTTTAACATGTGCTGCAATTAAAATTGTAGCCCTTTACTCGACCACAATCTGTGTCAGCTCCAAAGTTGGGGACCTCTCCTGTTTTATTGGAATAACCATTTATCCTACTAGTTGCTCTCAAATTAATAGGAAAGCAAAGGTCATGTTTTGATTTTAATGATAGCCAGCAGCCCATTGTAACTTTTTGGGCTCCTTTCCTTAGTTTTTTTGATCATAATGCAGTGTGCATTGCCCAATACTGTTTCTCCTGGTCTTTCATACTATGTGTAGCTGTCTCATTTATTAAAGGTGTAGAAAGATCATATTATGAAATTATGCCAAAAAAAAAGATTAATGAAATAAATATGCAATATGGCCCTCAACAATTCCAAGAAAAATCTACAAAAGTGAATACAGAGAATTGACTTCCAGTTAAAATTGACTCTCATGTATGCATGTATACAGGATATAACAGACCAAAAAGAGGACAACACAGTGTTGCACTTAGTGTGATTTTTGTGGGAATGGTACTATAGGTAGCACAGGCAAAAATGTAGAAAGAATGATACTGAATATAATAGTCACTGTAGTCTTTTCAGAAATGGACCACATTAATAAATGAGGGTTATTCCAGAAATCTCAGGCAAACAGACAACGCATACAATGTAAATTCTTGTAAATACATCACTGATATTAAAGTCACTTTACAGCACTGTCTTGTTTACCTTTTCCCGACAAAATTTAGGAAAGCTGCAGCTCAGTATTTGGATGAGTTGTAAATAAACAATCTTCTATCTATGTTATTACTCTTTTTAAATGACAGCAAGCAGCTCTTTCTTCCAGCATAGGATTATTCTAATTCTAACATCAAAATTAATCAAACTCTCTTAGTTAATCAAAATTATATATTATCATCCTGATTGCAATCATCTATCAAAGATCATTTCCTCCTGCAGTTTACACAGTACATAATCAGTGCAGAAGAATAACAAGCCAAGTCTAAAGTGAAAACACTGGTTGTGAGGTAAATAAAACCATAAAGCGGACAGCAAGGATCTGGCACTTCCTAGGCCTCCCACACATTCATATCATGGCTTTCACAAACTCATGTGAGATCATCCCAGAGCCTTATTAACACATACAAAATTATTTTGATTTTTTTTAGGGTTTTTTTTTTGTTTTTTTGCTTGTTTTTCCCTTTTTGTTTTTTATCAATATCTTCTTATAAAGACAGGAACTTTACAGATGTTCTTTAAAGGTGTGGAACTTCCTGGTTAAGGAAGTTTAAGCCAGAAACAATGGATACAAGTTTGCTGAAGATTTTCAGGGAAGCTTAATGTTTCTTTGTTGCTGCTTAGTTACTGACTTCAATCTCGTCCTTATCTGACTCCATGCTTTATCAGCCAGAATGTATCCTTCAGATTTATTATCAATGAGGAAATAAACCTGATGTTCTCGACCAACCAGAGAGAGCAGTGTTGAGAAACAGAGAGCGAATTGAGAGAACAGTGAGAAAAACAGTATTGAGAATTCCAGATTCACTTAAAATACGAACACACTAGCAATATAGAAGGACAACAGGTCATTAGTGATGCCTGAGTTTTTGGTTGGTTTTCCATAGAGCCCTGAGCTGTAACTCACAAAGATAAAAGGCAACACATTTTCTTTACACACCATTTTGACAGAAATTGCCTCAGTTTCAACTGCGTATTATAGAAATACAGCAAGTCACCGTAGAATTGTCTAAACATTTAGAATTAGCTGGTAGATGTTGTCAGCATCCTACTATAAAATACCTCCTTAAAGATTCATGACTAATTTTAGGCAGACTGTAGCCAAGGACAAAAAATCCTCCCAAATCTTTGTCTAAGTTTCTTAGAAGCAAAAGAGTTATTGTTCTATTTTACCTACCAAGAGGCAGAAATGGATAATTCTGTGTATGCTAAGGTTTAGGTCACACGTCCCTCAAGCACTTCACTGGTTAACTTGTGAGTTGCCAGCTGAGTACAGGTAACACTAAAGATCAGCCAAGGGTAAATCAGAAGCAATCATCTAGCTCATGAATCAGAAGTAGGGAAAAAAAGAAAGGTCACAAGGAGTCTCCCTTTGTTATGAAAGACTGAATGTACTTGAAGAAAACAGGTTCTGAAGGATCATTTCAAAAGTATGAAAAGCCAAGAAGGCTTACCTTGCTGTAGAGGTCAGATGTTGGAAAGGCATTATGGAAATCATGAAATCCAGAATGGGGATTCTGTGTGCTCGGCCGTGAGACTTCTCCAGTTTACAAGTACATAACTTCAGGACATCAATCCCTTTTATCTGACGTAACATAACTGGAACGGATCATAAGTGTATCATCATGACTCTCTGTTTATGCTTTTTCAGAAGTTTCTTTTCCATGCTCTTCAGATTGCATAATGAAGCAGACTAATAGACTCATTCTCCAATTCAAATAGAAATTTGTGTAACAAGTACATGAAGTGCTATCTCAGTCTACACTGAAATTAACAGAAACCACAAAGAAGCCTACACATAATTAAGTATTCCAAGGCTGTGCTAATTTTTTTGATCTTTGTTAAAATTACTGGGTGGTAATTGATCAATTTTGGTTTTCAGAGAAATTATTAGGCTTGAATACATGAAGTGAGCTTTACACTTCCTGGAATTTTTGGAGATTTTTTTTGGAAACAGGAAACAATGAATGAAGATGTAGACAATACTGTTACATTAAGAAGGATTTGAAAATATTTCAAGCACTATGGTCCCAGAAGGATTAACAAATTCAGACTAAAGAGGTTTTAGCTAAGAAGAAACCAAGAAGTAGAAAAATAGACTTTAGAAAAAATAAACAGAAATACTTGGATCTGATTATTTAAAAGACACGTTCTTGGAAAAAAAGACAAGAATTATTCTTGAAGGGATTCTTTATGAAATAATCAATATTATGGGCAGTGGACAAGAAGCAGCTTGTGGTTTTGAGACACCTATTCTAAAGTCCACAGGAAGAATAAGATTAAATTTTCTCTTCTCATTATAACAGAAATCAAACTTGTAGTGGCAGATACCATAGAAATAGATACAAAATAAAATGAAAATTCCCTACTTAGGATTTTGGACAAGGTTTGATTAAGAAGAAAATATATTACTTATTACATATATGTATATTATTTTGTGGAACAGATTCTCACTGTCATTTCACTGGAGCTATATCTGCCATATCTGTATTGGTCTTGGACAATCTAATCTTGTAAATAAATTGTATTAACTAGGAGGCTTGATAAACTAGTTTTAAAAAGTAAAAAAAAAAAAAAAACAACCTAGAGCAAATGCAAAAATGAAATAAAAGTGACAAATATCTTTTACATTTTTTTTTACAGTTTTAGGTTTTGGTAGACTATTTTAACTTGCCATCTGGAGATATAACAATATAAAAAGGCTTACATAATATAGAAAAATGAGTTTTAAACATTCTTGCCTGTGGAAACACTTTTCTTTCTTTGCGACACTTGTTGCTATGCCAGAAAACATTTTCAAGACACAGCATACAACTAGTGACTTGCAGACGAGCAGGTCAAACCCAAAAGGTCATGTCAGTTTAATTTCATGGTAGGAGATGAGAAATTGCTGATGGGTCAGGGAAAACTCATATCCATCTGTTCCTTGGGGTATATATAGAGGCTTTTTAATCCCATCTGTTTGTGGTAGCCAGAGCACAGGTTGTATGATCAGCACTTAGTAACTGGCTTCTCTTGACACAAGTGTAATTCAAGTTTGGTGTTTTTATTTCATATTTTTGTAGCATCAGCAGAATGAATCCAAGCTTTAAAGATATTCTTGACTTTTACTATCCTCATTTAAAATATAGCTGAGCTTAGAAAATATTTTCAAATGCATGCAGACTATAAGGTTGCAAGCAGAATCTGAATGTACTACCCAATGTCTCAGCCCAGTCCAAAGCCTAGTCTCTGATCCAAAAATAGGTTTTAGAAATTTTTAGACTTCATGAAAAAAACCTGTAACTTGCACTGATTTGTAAGCTTATAGGATTGGTCAAATGCAAATAAATGAATTGGCTGAAATTGATCCCGATTGTGGTGCTCTGATGCAACATTCAACATTGCTGAGCAGAAAATCATCAGTGAGCTTGACCACTAAGGAGAATCATTGGGATTAGGAAACAGGATATGAGTTTCTGGTTTTTTTTGGGGGGGAGATAGATGGAACAGAGAGGAAGAGAACTACATGGCTAGTTCCTACTAATTCCCAACATTTTCCTAAACTCTAAATTTTTTCTCCATGTATATTACTGTATTTTATTTCTAGATAATATTTTTATCTGAAGGTATAATATCCCTTAGAAAGCCAAGCATTTCTTAAATCAGCTTATAATGTGGATATTTTATATCCAGGAAACATATTTGAAATCAAGGGAAAAATCATTGTCATTCTAAACTTTTCCAGTTTATGAATAGTTGTAAATTTAAATTCACATGAAAGCGCTTAATGGTGAAGTGTAATTTTTTTTTGATTCACTAAAAAAATGTAGAATTATGCTGTTTATTCAGGTATATTTAGCTGAGTGAATGTAAACAGCTTGGTCTAAGTGAACTGCTTAAGACACACAGTGAATTAATGGCAGATGAGAAAATAGAACACAGGTGCCTCAGGCATCCAATTGTTTTCCTGTGTTAAATAAAAGCATCTTTCCACTTGACACACTGATGAATTTCAAATTTAAAAAGTTCTGGTGTTAGCTTACTGTGAGGCATCTAGTGGATGCAAAATGAGCAGGTTACTTCTATTCTAAACTGATCTGGGAGGAAGAAATCAAGCCGGATTAAACAAGTTGTGTGTTCTCATTTACATAACTGTAACCCATCAGAAACTGTGCCACAGTAAACAAGATGTTTTGAGACAGCTAAGATCTGATTATTTATGGCTCTGGAAATAAAAAAATTAATTATAGAAGTCTATGACTTCCTTGCAGACACTACTCATAGGAATAAAGGGGGAAAATATTACATCAAAGAAATGGAAAAATATAATAGGGAAGAGCATATTTTATGAGACCAATTTCCCAGGATATGCTACTAGGTGAGGGTGGCAGAATCCTATCCAATCCTCAGAAAAAGAAGATATGAACATTTGCTAAAAGGGATTTCCTTCGTTGCCAATTCTAAACTTGGGCAATGTCTATTGCAATGATAAAATTAAATACACTCCCGACTTTGTAATTAAGCCTGAAACTAAAATATTTTCTAGTAGCTTTGCATCTCACAATTTATGAGATTCTAGAACAAGGTGGCAGCAACCTTAGCTGGCTTGGCTACATGTGCACAACAAGAATTCTGTGGCCACAGAAGGAACAGTGGTGCCCAGTACGGGCAGCTGGGCTCACAGTAGCACCCACTTGCCATTTCACACTGTGTGCCCTCACAGAACAGGAACCCACATTGCTGTTTTTTACCCCTTCTCCTTTGCAGTTTCCTTGCCAAAACTTTTCCCTTTGTTTTTCTCTCTCTGAACTTTCCAGACCACCACTCTCATATCCCGTGCTCTTCTCCCACAGGTAATTTCCACTGGAATTTCCATATATGAGCGGGCACAATGAGGGCACAATGAGTTCATCCATTGTCTCCAAAATTGGAGATAATGAATGAATTCCATTATAAATATATTATGTATTTTATATATATATATATGTGTGTGTGTGTATATATATATACATATATATATATAACATCCATTATCTCCAAAATGTCCCTCATTGCTGAACGAGTGTTTAGCTACCAAAATCACGACAGAAAAAGATGTGCACATTCTCCACCATAATATGTTTTTTTCACTGTCACTCAGGCTGTGCTTATACGACCACACAGCCTTTCTTTCTCTTGCTACGTTGCCTCCCCTGAGCAGAGAGGGAGCTGCAGAAGCTCTCCTGAGCAGGCTGGGCTTAGCAAATCAGGCAGGCCCAGTTTATACTGAGCTTTATTGCTGCCAGTCTTGTTTTCCCTCAAACTGCCTTAATGTCCATTGGCATTTACCACAACAATGCACTACTATGTGGTAGCATGGGCACTGACACTTCATTCAGATAACAGAAAAAGCATTTTGCAATAGCTCAGGATGTATAAACATCCAGGGGCATTATTTCATTGGTTTCCTGTGATCACAGAAATAAGAGATGAAGAAGACACTTTGGGGTATCTTACCATCTTTCAATACCAGAGAGATGGACAGATGTTCCTGGGTCACCTTTACCAGTCCTTTACCTAGTCCAGTAGCATGTACTTCATATTTCTCTCAGGAAGTTAACAGAATCATCATCATAGGGATTTTTTTTTGTAGTGTTCAGTCTGAAATTTCTTTGCTTAAGATCATTCTGCATCTTTACATAATGAGCTTAGTAAGCGATAAAGAGCGAGCGAGCACTTGCTGGCCAAGCAGGTTTCTGCAAACCTCTCTCAGCTCCATCAGAGAAGTTATACCATTGTTCTTGGCCCTGGTGACACATGCAGTAATTGGGGAATATTTCACTTGCCCTGACAGAATGAATCCAGTACTATGTGTGTAATATGAAGGTGATTAGAGCAGAGAAAAAGTTAGCTATCAACAGGACAAAGCAATTTTTTTTCTGTGCATTAATAGAAGACCTTCTGCAATTGGTATAAGATTTATTTGTTATTAATAGACTAAGGAATCCCTATAGGCATTAAACTGTCCCTCTTAAAATGCATTTGGTTGAATTTTGTTATTTTGGGAGAAAGAACCTAGAGAAAGAGTTTTCTCTCTCTCATGCCACCATTCAGTACTAATGCCTACTGTTCCCATAAAAATAAACAACATGCACTCATGAAGCTTTCTTTTCCTGTGTACATATTAAAATCTGTTCAGACAAATAAGATTAATTGGACAAATATTCTGGAGAACCTGAGGTCATAACCCCATCAATGCATCTTACACGTAATAATCCCTACTCACATTCCTTCAAGAAGATTGTCTATTTTGGGTTTTTAACCCACCCATGTAGTCACATACAACATATTTGGGTCAGTGATTTGCAGTAAATCACTGTTGCATATTGTTGGAAAAAGAAAATTTTCTTTAAACTCCTAAAAGAAACACTGACTTTTTGTGCTTGCACCTTTGTCCCTGCAGCTTCTGTTTTGGGAAAATGCTTTCTTTTTACGAGTTATTCACGACTAGTCTCCCTCTCCCCTCATCTGTTAAATAGCTCTTAATTAATACATCAGAATTTCCATAAGTTCAGCATTTTACTGGCTTTTTCAATATCTTTCTAGCTGCATTTTATCTACTTTGAAAGAACTGTATGCAATACCCTAGATTTTGCTTCAGTCCGAAGTGCACTTCTGCTGTTCATTTCTCAATTCCTTTGCTAATAATTGCTGATGTTCAGTCTGGGACCTATTTTTTTTTTTTTTTTTTTTTATCTTTGCTGAATTTTCAGCTGAGAGTGACACATCAAATCATCTTCTTAAGCAAGTAAAAAAAAAACAACCAAAAAACAACAAAAAAAAAAAAACAAAAAAACCAAACAAACAAAAAAGCCCTTATTTTAGTGCTTCACAGGATTCTTTTCACCCACATATCTTATTTTGCACTTACAACACAGGATTTCCCATTTCATAGCCAAGTCAGTCAGTACAAGACTAACTCATGACAGTTTTAGTTTGGGTTGTCCTGAGTCATTTTTTATCATCAAACTTTGTCAGTTGACTAGTATTCCTTTTTACTGAGCAATATAGCACAATCCAGACAGCATCCCACTGCTAACTAAACAAATTTCAGTTTGAGTCAATCACAAGCTGCCTCTTCTCTGGGTGTTTGCATTGCAGGTGTCCAAAACTGCCTGCATGTTCACCAGAAATGGAGAGCAGCGCAATTCATGGAGACACAAAGAAATTAAATTTTAGTAAGAAAAGATCTGAAGGTACTGAAGGACCTTGTGCCCTCATTGCATGTGCAGCACCTGTAAGATGAGATTTACACTAATTAGGTCTTTAATAGGAGGTTTGGTTGTTGCTTGGTTTGTTTTAATAAGGAAGCAAATTCCTGAAAAAAACCATAAACACTGTGACTTTTACAGTGGAGAATTTTACCAGTTGTTAGGCAAATACCTAACAAACCCCAAAAAATTAATGTGCCTTTGGTAAAAAAATATTAGCTAGTCTTCTAAACTCTGCTCCAGCCTAGTGCTCTAACTCTGTAATATTGAAGAAGGAGGGGGATTTCTTTCCTCTCTCAAAACCCATATTTAAGCTAACAATTTCCTTAGAGGCACCTACAGAGAAAAATTAATACAGATGTTCAAAAATACCAAGTGATTAATATTCTTAACCTTTTTAATGGATATGGGTGTGTTCAGGTTAGACAAGAATATAATGTATATTATATTATCTATAATATTTGAACTTGTGTTTATATTATTTCTCATGCAAAGAAAATAGTGATTTAATTGTTTTCCTTGGTGTAGACTGGTAGTTCTACATTTTAAACAAGTATTTCTTAGTTCTTTTCAGCACTAGCATACAGTATCATCCTCTGAAGTATACTTTTACTATGTCACAGAATTTAAGTAAAAACAAGTACTCTGAAATAGGCTTGAACTTGTCATCTGGATCTGGAATATCACAAAAATTTAAGCCCATATGGCAATTTTGTCTGTTATAAATGAAAGAAGAAAGAGCCAAAACTATACAATGTAGATTCATTTACCTTATTAACAAAATCTGAATTACTTAAAAAGCTAAGAACAAACAAAAAAAGGAGAGACAAAGCTGTTGAAAGTACATGTCTTAAAATGAGCAGAAAGTCATAAAAGTAGGCATCAATTCAAATAATGTTTTTACTTTATTATTTGTTTTAATAATGAAAAATGTAAAAATACTGTGATGAATTTTTTTTTTAATTAAAAAGATCAGTAAAAACCAACTAAACCAAACCAAACCACAACAACAACAAAACAAGCTCCCATAGTCAGAAAGTGCTGATTCAGTATGTTTGTTTTGTCCCTAATGCAGTTTTGCAAGAATTTTTACTTTCTTCTCCCTCTGTTCCTTAAAGACCAGGAAGGTCTGGTCCTCTGTTCCTTCCTGACTCCAGGAAGGATATTGTGAAATTTCATTATTGATTATTAAAACATACCTTAATCCTTATAAGGAAGGTGCTATAACAGGTAAAGCGCTGTTATTTTTTCATAATTTAGTCATGTAGCTCCTCGTTTTTTTACAGAAGAACATCATACCAATTTTGTGTGCTCAAAGATGTACAAGGCTGTAATGTTTTCAGTAAAACAAGTAACTTCAACCCTTTAAAGCTGATCCTTACTTCATATCCTCTGCTGACCAGATTTTGGCAGCACCCCTTAAAATATCTGGCAATCTGTCAGACCGCTGCCACTTCAGAAGTACTAATTTACCTTTTAGATGAGGTGCAGCATTAGTCATGTAGTTATTGCCTTTGTTACAGCAGCTGTAGAACCCAGCAGCCAAGCGATCAACCCACACCCAGGCTTTGCCCTGCTGCAAATGTTCCAGTTATCCAGCATATGGTGTGATGTTGGGAGCCTTGCCTGAACGTTGTAACTGGAGTCAGCTGTGCAAGAGCACTGAAACCAGGGAGGACTCAGCTCGCTTCTGGGTAGCAGGATTTCACTCAGCCACCTGCAAAATGCTTTCTCTGCAGCTGGCACAGACGTTTCTACCAAGCAGCAGATGCTGACAGATAGTTGTTGTTTTACACAGTGCTCGTAATCCCCCTCAAATATTTTAAATAACAGAGAAGCACGTACAAGGGGAAAAAAGGTAATGAAGGCTTTAATGTGACAATGGAAATGCTGCAGTTCCAAGGAAACTATTTGTAAAGAGTCTCAAAATATTTTGAAAAATTTTTAACTTTCAGAAACCCTGTGAGAAAGTTACATGCTGTATTACAGACACATTTTCTGCTATTCAAGAAAAGACTCCTTCACTCCAAAGTTCTTGTCTCAGTGTGTAAGGCAATCCTGAATACAGAGCAGTGAATGGAGAACGACTATAAGAAGAAATGACAACTGATTTCAAATCCCTTTCAGTTTTGCAAAACTGCCATTTTAAAGTAGTAAAGGGGATATTTGATAACAATAAATAATTCTCCAGTAGCAATCTGGGAGCTGAACAGAAACATTTTATCTTTTATTAAGAATAGTTTTCAAGGAACACAGTCCCGTTTAATTATAGTTTTCTATATAATTGTTAGCACTATCACTAGTGCTAACACTAGTCACATCACTGCCAATTTCTCTTAGATCCTGTGAACAAAGTACAGAAGACAAGTTATATCTCAGTTTAATTTGTCAGGAAGCTACCTTATTTTCTATTCTATTCTCTGGAATTAATAATGCATTAGCCACTTTAGATCACTATTTCCAGATGTTTTTCCAAGCACAGCCAGGTTACGTATGCCTGAACACATCTTCTTTAAAGAAATTGCGTGTGTAACCTTAAGGCAATGTAATCCTGAGAGGAAGAGTAACCTTTAGTTGCATTTACATTATTTTTGGTGCATGACTAACCTTTTATTTGGAAGTGTTAAACAGGAGGAATTGGACTATTTACAGATGGACCAAACCTGCTGGTTGAAAGCCAAATTCTGCCCTTGCTGGAATTAGAAGAACTGTTGTTAAAGACATAAGTAAAAGATCAGTTATCCCTCTTGTGATTAACTTTGATTTTCACAGGCTCTTGAGGAATCACAATTTCAATCATTGTCAAAAGGAGTAAAGAGACTCACAATCTCTGAAAAGAGGGGCTCTTCACTGAGGTAAATTTTTTTCCTGTCTGCACATTATATTATAACCAGGACATTATTATATTATATTATATTATGCTAGGATATACCAATGAAAATACTTTCTATACTTTTGCTGCAACTGGATGTACTTGCAATAGCAACACAAAGCCACCAGACACCTATTTTCTCTCTTATTCCCAGTTTTAAAATTCAAATTTATCAATGCAAGTGAGTTAAAAAAACAATAATAATAAGGAGGACCTTTTTGGCTCCAAGATTTACGGTACTATCTGTTAAAAACAGAAGAGAGACTTGTAAAGCCAAATGCTGCAATAAATACAGTTGTATTTGATTACACTTAAGAAATTATAATGTTCTTCATTACATCAAATGAGATTCTCTTTACCTTGCTGCAACTAATGGGGATTTATGGCAGAGGACAGAAGCAAGGTAGTCAGTAAATTTTCCACTGGTTTATATCCATGCTGTTCTTTCCCAAGGAAAGATTTGGTGTTTTCTGAGAGATTTTTCTGGTGTGTGGGCTGAATGCTGGTAGTCTCTTCTTGAAACAGAATGTAAAATTAATCCATTTCATTTATTTCTGTGAAAAAGCCTGAAGTGGCTATGAAAGATCAGCCAGTGTCAGGTCTTTACCCAGTGAAGTCTTGTGTAACTAAGACAAAGGTTTCCACTCTGCACATGAAGAAATAATTTCATTTTCCTTACATAAGCAAAAATCTGCAAATATTCTTTATGTTGGTGATTTCAATAAGCAATAAACTTCATTTTTAACTTCCTAATATTGGCTAGAAAGGAACCTGTCTTCTCTAGTAATTTAATAGAAAGCAGAATACCAAGCAGAAATTGGCAATAAAGAAAGGAGAGGAAAGGGATATTCTGTAAGCAACTTAGGCTACATTTCTATATGGTATAATACAAAAAATATTTAGATATTAAGGCAAGGACAGGAAAGAGATCTTGGAAGATCATACATGAAAACCTTTCAGAGACACCCAAAGGAGTTTAACATAACTTCACATACACAAGTAATGCAAGATTCTAGTCACTTCATGTTTCTGATCTTTTTAACTATACCTAGCCATTTCTCAGGCTTGTCATAAAACTTGGTACAGTTAATTAATGAGTTGGGCACAGAACAGCCCTGAAACTGTTCTGGTCTAAGGGCTTTATGACCACAAGTATAGGATATGATCTCTTCAGAGACAAATGCTGCCAGAGTGTAATTGGTAACATAACTTAGAATACTCTATTTAAATAATATCTTGGTATTTTGTATGGCTTATCCTTACCCAACGAAACATCATGAAATACTTCAGCTGCATCCTCTCCAGGGAACAGTGAAATCTACTGTGCATAGGTGAATAAGAGATATCAAGGTGATCTGTGCTTTTCTTCCATTTGCTGTGCTTATGGGCTCTAAACACAGAATGCAAAGTTTATCACCTTTGAGAAGTGTTGGTGAATGCACCTTGTGTTTATTTTTTAGTGCCAGATTATGTGTCATGTCGCTCTCTCCTTGCTGCTAGAGAAATTGTGACTGGACTAGAAGAGGAAAATGCTTATTTTCTACCCAGTACTACACTTATTTAAGATGACCATATTTGGGGTAACTCAGCATAAAATGACAGGTTTAAATTCTTCTGAAGTATTCCACTGTGAACTAACCCACAATAATTTGCTGTGGCAATGTGATGGATATGAAATTTCCCTTCTGTAGAGGACACCAATATCTGTTCAACAGAAAATAGGCAAAGGATTTTGTTAAAACACTACAGAGTTCTCTCACAGTACATAAAAAACCAGACCAGATAAATTTTAATATAACTTCCACTGGTGCAACAGACATCTATTGATTTGGAAAGCTTAGTGAAATGTAAAGAAGGGCCGTGCTGCTAATAAGGAATAGTTTATAGTGTCATTAACACATCAATGTTTCATCAGGGATTTAATTTTAATGTCTTTTCCAAGGGCTGGAAGTAGAATTAAAGGCAGGCATTGTGCTGGATCCTTTTTCTTTCCCTCCCTTCCTTTTACAGAAGATTTGAAGATAGCAGAGAGGATATGTCTGTGTTGTAATGCACATCATGTCTGCATGCTATCCTGTCTTGTTGATTTAGAGGAATCTGTTATCTCAGACAGAGGATTTGGGGATTGCAGATTTAGTGCTGTACAGACCATCTAGCTAAAGTCTTCATCTTTTCATTGCTATATTTTAGTAGCTTATTGCTATCTTTTGTCTCATCATAAATTCTGTTAACAGCTATGTTTGAAATACTCACCAAGTGTGTTGTACCAACAGAAACATAAAGGTATGGGATATGTTCTGGATATGTATCAATGCAGTCACAGCACACATTCTGTATGCTGGCTCTGTGTGCTAAAACATAAATATTATGTTTGTTTTCATCATAAAAACAAGAGATGTTTTCATGTTTGTTTTCATGATTCTTCCCTGTGAGGGTAGAATGGCACGGGTTGCCCAGGGAAGCTGTGGGTGCCCCATCCCTGGCAGTGGACAAAACCAGGCTGGATGGGGCCCTCAGCAACCTGGTCTAGTGAAAGTGTCCCTCCCAAGGAAGGGCTGTCACTGAATGACATTTAAGGTCCTCTCCAACACAAACTATTCTATTCTGTGACAGAATGTCATTTTTGAATGAGAGCTGGGAGTTTTCAGTCCTTGAGGAAGGTAGTCCTTGTTTTAAGGGGTTGGGTCTTTATATAACCTTGTGTACCTGAAAGTTTTAAATGTAAATTAGGATCCTGTGAATGTACCTCAGTCCAACATGCCTACATTTTAACTGAACACCCCTTTTGGGAAGGAAAGTTGAATGTGATCATGTGGGAAGCGCTGCATATGCACTCAAGGAGGAAAGTTTAGAACTGGTGTCTGGTAGTTCCTGGGAAAATATTCCTAAACCAGAATATTTACAGAGAAAGTCCTTGTGACTGACTCTAACTTTTATAAGTTTAGGTAGGAAGAAAAGAGAAGCTTTCAGGTAGAAGAATAAAGTGGATCTCATTTTAAACATAGAAAAACTTTTGTTTTGTTTAAATCGGCCTTTTAGCAATTTATCCTGATTGAAAACAAACTGGATTGTTATCCTCCCACTGGTATTAATTGAGACCTAATGTAGGAATATCATATCAAAAACCTCTGTTAGGAGGATCAGGGACTGGTTTATGACTTGACAAACAATCTGCTGTGTTATCAAAAGAAGATAACACTAATCTAAATTCTAATACTGGTCTCCCTTAACAATAACTCAGACATTGCACACCACAATTTTCTCAAAACTTCACCTTCCATGGTTTCATTTAGACATTAGGATAACAGCTGTCTTAGAGGGCTCCTTGTCTGTGTTTTGCTTCTTTTGAGACCTTTTGATCAATTGGTTAGTAGCCTGAACAGGTAATAGTAAGGTGACTGAAATATTTTGTGTCTGTTAACATTGTTCTAGTCAGAAACTAATATTTTTCCTCTCCTGTTTTTTGGTCTAACATCAAAAGATCACACTAAATATTTTGTGCTTTTCACCAGACCTTGTGAACTCCCGGAATGACTGAAGAAACTCAAACATGCAATTATCAGATATTTTAATGCAATGCAACTCCGAATGGGAGGCCTGCAAAGCCGTACTCTGTGCAACATCAAGTCTGTGTGTGTGCAAATAAGTAAATAAAATAAGTGGCAGGGTTGTGGGGGGGGAAGAAGAAAGGGATGGAGGAGGAATAAGATCGTTCCTGGTATTTAATTTTAAAGGATATTTTCAAGAGATATAAAATAATATTATTTATTTGCTTTGTTTTCAATGAAATGTCAAAAAAGCTTATCTGCTCAGATTTTGATGGTGAAAAGGGTGATCTAAGCCATAGACTTTAGTTAAAGTCACATTTCACTACAGTTCATGATAAAATAAGCAGTGCAGAATGGGATTTTTTGACGACTGTGCCAGAAGGTTCCATACTACGTCATCTATTCCTATTTCTGGATATCAGTGGAAAATTCAGCCTAAATGACTAATTTATATATGTGTATGATGTTGTGTTTTTATGTTCTGACCATAAACCAACACCAGAACAACACTGGGCTGACTTAGATCAGGTGCTTGGTTAAATCCTAACTACCAAGCAGGTTTTACCATAATGCTTAAAACCCTGCTTTTCACAGTGGAGCTGGTCCTAGTGGGATCTTGGAGAGAAGAGCTTGCATCTTGATTTTAGAATGGAAGAGGAGCTGATAGTTGGCATGATGCAATTAGAGGAGTCTTATTCTCAATGTTCAGGTCTAAACAAATGCTCATTGAAAAGCTGCACAGATTGGGAACAGAAGAGCAACAAGAAAAGTGGAAGGATAGGATTTTAGTAGAAAAAGAATATTCTTGTCATTGGTATGCTTTCTTAAAAAAAGGCATTCTGTTCTCAAAATGTGTTTTCTTTATATTTTTCTACTTAGAACTCTGCATCCTTGGCTTAGCACTCTAGAAGAGACTTCATGAATTATAACTGATAAACCTTGGCTTTATACAACTAAAACCACTTCAAAGAACTACTGGAAGTTTGGTGGTTGGAGCGTTGGGAGAAAGCATTTGTGTGTATGTGGCCAACCAGAAAGTACAACTGATGATCAGTAAAGTTTTTAAAATCGATAAATTATATATTCCTAAGGCAGCTTCCACTTACTAAGTGGAAAATAAATAAATAATAAAATAGATAAATAAAATAAATAGATATAAATATATCTTAAGATAAATAAATAAATAAATAAAAAAGAAATGGTTTCGGCTTTTGTATATTGCTTATTTATCATACACCTTTATGAATGACTTTTACCTCGTTTAAATGGAACACCAAAAACTTGCCAAATTCAGGGCAACTTGTGCTAAACTCTGCCTCAGTATTTCAGAGGTACTGTGTTCCAAATGTCCCATTAATATTGCTTGGGTTATAGATGGCTGCATAGATATCTTTGTGCCTCCACAAGAATACATCACCAGGAAAATAAACCTTCATGTGAATGCATCTGTATGACTCATCTTAAGGAAAAAAAACCAGAGAGAAATGATGGCTGAATGTTGTCAACATTAAATTTGTGACTTTAACCTAATTTTTACTTTCTATGGGTTTAAAAGTTGTGCTCAAGTTTAATGTGAGAAATTCAGCTTTCACTGAAAATGATACAAAATGAAAAATCAATCTCCCTGATTTCCCAAGATATTTTTCAGGTTACAAGAAATTTAAAGAAGCTAAATATACTCTGTCCTTTAAACATTTAGAAGCTCCTTTAATGCCTGAACTCCTGGAACTCTCATTTTTAAAGTTTACTGTGTAAAACAGATTATTTACTTCTTCCTTTCTGTAGGGAAAATTAAAATTCTTATGTGCAATATAGAGAGGTTTTGTAATGTTTTCCTGAACAAGATCCTTGACTGAATGTACTCACCTGCCAATAAAATTGCCCACCTGAGCTGAATGACTTAAATCTTTCTTGGGGAGCATTCCTTTTTTTAGAGGTGCAAGAAAAATGAAAATTGGAGTAATAGCTTGTTTTTTCTTCTGTTGCTCTGAATGGAAATGAATAAGTACCCACCCATCTTGGGGAACAATGAGTGGACATCATGGATTTTAACAACTGGAAGCCTAGGATCCAAGTGTGAACAGTTCAGCTATTAATTTTTACAGAAATCAGAACAGAGAAAGGAAGATTCTTTGGGCAAGAAAAGCAGACTCACTTTGCTGAGTCCAAATTAAGGTAGGGCTTGATTCTGCAAACAACAGGACTTTATGTTGTGTATTTCAGTTAATTACGAAACATTGCTTCTTTTGGGTGAGGTTTCATGACTCCATGTAAATTTTTTGGTCCCATTATTTCTTCAGGAACTCGAGGAGTTTTAGCACAGCTTCTACGGATTCTTTGGAGAATTGAGACAAGATCACAGTTACTGAAACGGTAATGTCAGACAGGAAGAAACCAAGGGGGCTTTTTCTGACACTGAAGTTATGCTGAGGACTATTTCAAAGAGTCAGAAATGTGTCTTCAACCTGACTACACAGACAGGAGAGTTTGTGCTCTGAGTGCAGCAGAGGAGCAAATGGCTCTCAGCAGAAGGGTTTTTACTGAGCTGAGGATTGAGTCTGCAAGTTCTGCATTTCAGTAGCACTTTTTAGTGTGTCAGTTTGGATTGCTATGAGAATGTGATCTCGGTCGTGATACAGAGAGCAAGTCAATCCTGTTTTATTAAACTTAGCAGCAGTAATATCTTCTAGCAGGGTATCAGACCATCTCTGTTTAGAATTACGGGTTTTTGCCATGGACTCTGAGTGATCAGGAAGGCATCAGTCTTCCGCATTTGTGACAACTTTGGAAACTCAGTATTTTTTCCATAGTAGAAAGTAAATCTGGAAAAGGAATTAATTTATTTGAACAGCAGCAGTGGCAAAACAACAAAATCATGGTATAATATCCATGAATAAATAAAGCAGTAGACAAAGCAAGAACAGATAAAAACATCTGTGGTTGTTATTTTCACCACAGTTCTTTGGGAACAGTCTCAGACAATTTGGACATGCAGTTTTTAGAGCAGATATTTTTTGTTTTTAATCATTTTTCATGCAAACTTAAAATACTTTTAAAAACCCAAAAGAGCTTGAAGGGACAGTGTTAACCTGAAAAGCTACCTGTGTATACCTTGTGCTTATACTCTTCATCTCAAAAAAAGGTAGCATTCCTTTTCTCCTTCACTCTTCCTTTTTTAACAGTTACTTTTATATTTATATGTATTTATTCATATGAGTGCAATGAACTTGCCAAATGACTAAAAGTAAAAAAATAAGAGAATGGACTGTGGTTAGATATTTCTTGTTTAGAAAGGTAAAATGGAGCCCTTATGATTTGCCACCCACACAAACACTGAACAAAACAATCACGTAATAATAGCCATTTTATCTGACATGTAAAAAAAAGTAACTAATTCAGTTTATGATTGTGTGCACTACAGCTGGATATCCTCAAATAAGACATAAACATCAGTCTGTTAGAAAGCAAATTTAAAAAGGAGGATTTTTAGAAATAAAATATACCATAAAACTGCAAAATGGAAGAGCCTTTCTTGCTGTAATCAGGCTGTTACATTTTTTTGTAATACTGGTTAATAAAACCTGAGTTTCAAATACAGTAAGAAAGACAATAAACATTTTAATCCTGTATCATTCTGCTAAAATTAATTCCATTAATGTTGTGGTTATAATTAACATATTTTGACAGGAATGAAGTTATGAGTTGAAAGTTTTAACTCTTCTCTTCATCATTATTCCTCCCACCTCGGAATAAACATATTTTCTTTATTTTCTGTACATCTTATTGTTGTATTATAAATCTATTCTTGCATGTAAATTCATGCCTTAGGGATGGAGGCTTTTTTTATTATTTCCTTTCTATATGACTGAGTTATTCCTTTGAATCCTGTTTCCCGTTTGTTTTTTTTTTTATGTGTCTTCTAAATCTTTAACTTTAGAAAGCTCAAGATTTCCTAATAGAGCCCTATGGATCTGTCACTAGGATTTCTCCTGATGTGGGACAGTTTGTCATTGCTGAATTATTATGGCTCCTTTTAATATCACGTCTGCTACAACACTTTATCCCTTACCGTAGTGTCCCATGTCTCTAAAAATGAGTCTCCTCAGGTCTTTGGGATCTACTTTTTCTCCACTGTCCTTATTTCACTATCACTCCTTTCTAGCCATAATATCAGACACACTATTGAATATAATTCCAACTGTTATTCTAGATCTTTTGATCAAAATTTAATATAAAACTGTTCCTCTTTTGATCATTTTCTACAGCTTATGATAATGCTGATGCCAAGATTTCCCAAGATCATCTCAAGTTATCTGAACATTACTTTGCTAACAGATATTCAAGAATTAAACATTCCTATTATATCCAGGTCCTACTTTGTGAATAATTCTTGTAGTTGTCTAGAAGAAAACACCCAAACACATTATTCATCTCTTTCCTGAACAGATATTTCTTTAATAGAACTTACCATTATTTCCTCCTCCTTCTTGATTACCATCACAATGAGGGAGATGAGCATGACTTTTTTCTTTGTCTTCCATATCTATATTTTTTGAGATATTTTTTCATTCTAGGCCAGATTGTTCCTGTTATAACCGTTCCTTGATCTTTGTCATTCTCCAATGATGATCAACAAAACAGAATCTGTTGGCAGAAATAAGGGGATTGATTTAATAATCTTCTTGAAATCGAACTAAAAATATCCCCTGCTCTCTTGGAATATTGTAAACTGGCTTCATCTCATGGCAATCAATCTTACATACTCAATAAATCAACTATAATTCCTCGTATGGCCAGTAAAGTTCTGTGACCTCACAAATCTGAAAAACGTGCACCATTACAAAACCCAGAAACCCCGACATGAAAGATGCTGTTCCAACTCCCCCATGTTGTGCACTCACAAATGAGTATTGCTGTGTCCATTAGCTTTGAATGCATTCATGGATAAATAAGCACTTTCAACTAATCTGTACACAAAGCTGGCTTGGCAGGGTTTGGAGGTTTAATTGAACTTCATATTAATTTACAATTAGTTTGTTTTGTTTACTTTCTGATGGCATTAGCAAACACATTATAAAGGAGGTACAAATAAAATTTGTGCCAATTACATATGAGAATAATTGGATTTTATTAATCCAAGAATCCATGCAATCAATTAAATTATTGGTACTCTTAGTTCAGATACCTCATTATTTCCTCACACTAATTAATCTCAATCACTATTGAGTAGTTTTGAAATGGGACTATTTACTCATTTGCTTCAAAATGGAAATTTCCTTGAACAGCCATTTAGGGAAAGAAGCAAGTTTTATGAATTAATCTATATATGTGGGTTTAAAAAATTTTTTTTTTTATTTTTTAAAAATACTTTGCAAGATAGCAGCAGCTTTCTTGGTTCAAAATAAGAAATTTAAAAGATTATTATTCCAGTCCTGTCTGAGTTTGAGCAAATGACTTATATATGTGAAATGTCATTTGGCAAGGATAAATGCACATAAAAATGGAAGATTAACGAATCCTGTAAATAATCATAAGGTTATGCAGCAGTATTTACTGAATAAGCATAACAGCTTTGGAGGCTGGCTTCCTCCTCTGTCTCCAAACATTCAGTCTGGAAGCACATTCCAGTTTTTATGGTGTCAGGTAGAAACAACACACTAAGCATCAGAGTTAGCAAGTAGGGTATGTCAGAGAAAGTCCTCCCTTGCAGAGATGTAAGAGAAAACATACTTGAAATGAGGACATTATTTCTGAATGAAAGATATTATTTCTGATGGAATAAAATGCACAGATTATCTTTGAGATAGATAAATTCAAAAGGTGAATATTTTGGATTTTAACTGATGAGGCTAAAGGAAAGTTGATCAAGTCAGGACTGGTTGGGAAAAATAATTTCTGATGGACAGGATGGGATAATATTGTGGAGCTTGAAGAATAAGTAGGGAAGAGAATGATGTTAAAAAGACTCAACCTCAGGAAATAACAAAGACAAGGAAAATAATTGTAGTTGTAAGCCTGAAAAAATAAAAAGCAGCTCCCAGAGGAGCTGAGGACAAAAACCTCTCTGTATGAACATATTTAGGAAAATGCAAAAATATCAGAAAGCCAAGTGGAGAGGCAAAAAATAATGACAGAAAACCAGTGTGAACACCAAGGTCAGCAGAGGAGTGGGAGGGGGAGGAGGTGCTGCAGGCAGAGCAGAGATTCTCCTGCAGCCTGTGGAAGAGAGCACAGAGGAGAAGGCATTTCCCTGCATGCCCCAGATAAGAGACACCTAAAACTACAAGCTATTAGTTTTTAATTTCAATTTACTACAATTATAGCAGAACTGAAGTCCAAGTTGCACAGCAGACTCTGTGAACTAAAACTTGCCAACCCACTTCAATTTCTCAGCTGGAAAGCACATTGCAAACACAATCATACTGCAGTAGTTCCCCTAGCAATTCAGACTTAAAACATAATTCAAATGGTATCTCACTGGAGAAAAAACTGCAAAAAACTAAAAAACAACAAACCCAAGGCTTACAATGATAAAGAGAAAAAGATACTGTATTCTATGACTTTTATAAATCAAAAATAATGCTTTGTACTCCAAAAGGTGGAACTTGCCTCTGGGAAAGTCGTTGCAGCACTTTTTAGATAAAAATCAACGTTAGGAAAAAAATTTCAAATTTTGGAATAGTCAGGGACTGTGAGAATGATAATGAACTTTGGCACCCAATTAGGTAGGGAATATCTAAGCTCTTCAAAGCTCCATTTATGTATAAACTAGATCAAAGTTTTCTGTCAACTGTCTTTGAAGAAAAGCATTTACAATTCCTCTTTTCCTTCCTGCCCTGCCATCTGATTTTCCCCTCCTACTTTCAGGGCACTGACAACCTCTGCTGGCACCTTCCAGCAAACCAGTGAGTGCAACATGGAGAGAAGACTGGAGGAAACATTTAACTTTTGCACGAAAGTTCAACCGTTGTCCTCTACAGAGCTTAGTATGAACTTTTTATTCCTGACATCATTTTAGCATGCAGAAGAGAGTATTAAATCAGAGAGCCATGGAATGACCTGTGCTGGAAGGGACCTTGAAGATCATCCAGTTCCAACCCCTCTGTCGTGGACAGAGATTCTTTTAACGCTACAAGGTGGCTCAGAGCCCCATCCAGCCTGCTCCTGAGCAGCTCAAAGGGTAAGGGAGTCCACAGAAAAATAAAATTCTGGTTTAGTGTTGGTGAAGGACACCTAGATGGGCTACATTTATGCACCTAACTAAATAAACACAATCATAATTAAGTTGCTAATAAACACAGTAAGTTATGCAATTCCCTAACCTGTAGAGTCATGAATAAAATATTGGCAGTACCTGAGTGAATATGTGCTATGTTGGCATCTCTCATTAATCATCCAAAGAGAATAAGAACTTCTTATGTGGCTTAGCCACTTCTAAGTGGCTTATTTCACCTGAGAAACTGAATTTTTAGAAAAAAACACCTGAGTTATAATTCTTTATTTGCACAATGTAATGCTTCAAGAAACAGCCAACTGCATTCCTGAAATATATAGTGTTCAACTTATATTTCACATAAAATCAAGTTTTGATATATGACTTTGCAAAAATGAAGACAAAAAGTGATCTCTAAAAATATATTAGAAGGACCTAGGCAAGCAAGTGTACTATCCACCATAAATGGAATTAAAAATACAAAAAAAATTAATCAATCATCAGTGTGCATAATTTTTGATGTCAGATAATTTTCTTGCTGTTTGCACAATATCTAGCACCCTCAATTCTAACAGTATTCCAAAACTTCAGTATAAACCACCTTAATTACATATTATAGCTAAGAATCAAATATGACGAATTCTGTAGAAATAACTTTTGTGTATATTTTGACTTATTTAAATTATACCTTCACGTACTTATCTCTCCAATAAGAAAGTTAAAACCTTGGCAATTAATTCCTCCAGAGAACTTTGAAGAATCGTGTTTACAAACACCGAATCAAATGCCAATCACTGGATAAAATCCTGTGGGTCCAGAGGTACACTAAAACTAAAGCAGACAAAATCAGTGCATTTCCTGTTTCTATGTCCAGGTTGTTTTTTTTAATAATAACCTAGAAACCATAATAAAGAAAAGTATGATCATGCTAAGGAAAGGAAGTGGCATGGAGTAGCAAAATGAGTGCCAGGGTTACACAGCACCCCAGTCTAAGTGGGCAGAGAAGCCTGTATTAATTAACTGTATTCTGTTAATCAATATATCAGCACTCTGTAGTGCTACATACAGAACATTTTCCCAGAGAAGAACACATGGACGTGAATTGATGGAGACTCATAAACCAAGGATAAGCAGATAAGAAAAATCACAGTCTCAATTATTTCAATGTACACTGATTTTGGTGGGTTTTGACTGAGCGCAACTTGAGACAGAAGTTTGGCCTTTGAGTTTGTTTTTTTAACAGTTGATACTTTATTAAAATGGAAAATTACTATTATTAATAACAAAATATTTTTCTACATTTTATTAATTCTTGGCATTAGACATTGTGTGATTTGAAATACAGTATAATATCTCAACTCTGGAAAATATTTTAAAAACTGTGATAAATCGTTCTTAGATTACATATTTAAACTTATAAATATTTTAATTCCTTCAGGTTAAAGAAGATTAAATAACACATATATACTCTATATACACTCTATATTTCTATATAGCACTGATTTTTGAGTGCTATTTTAATAGTTCTATTTTAAGCATCAAGAAATTATTTTCATCAAAATATTGGAAAAATATATTCAAAATAATTACATTTATATTTTCACTATGAAACATTTTATATCTTCTGAATTGTTGGAAACTTTACCTTTTTCAGTGTTTTTCTCAGGCATAAGAAGTAAAACTACTCAAAGTAGGAGAGAGTGAATAAATGTACAATCTTAACCATAGCAAGAAACTATTATTGTAGTTAGGCTTCCTAAGAGTAGTTGTGGAACAATATAAGTTTCTAGAAATAAACTAAAAAGTTTGTTTTCATAGAAGGGAGTACAGTTTATTCTCAAATGGATTCAGATATAGATTTTTCCTTTCTGCTTGAAAGTCTATTTGTTTATTTTGAACAGACAGGAAGAATGGCATATGAAAGATCAGGATGAGATCGAAGAGAATCCTTAAAAACAATTTTGTATCCATTATCTAACTCACCTGGCCCATTGAGAATTCAGGAGATGGAGGACTTGAATTTCCCATTGCACAGTAGGGCCAATTTGCTATAAATTAAAGCAGTATTTTAGGGATGTGGGTTTCCTTCACAAATTTCAACTCAGAGGACACGAAGTCATTCACTGCTCTTGTTAAAAATGGGGTTTGGATTCCTGGAATCCAAACATCAGCTGTCCTAAGGGGCACAGGCATGCTGACAGTAAGACAAGGGCTCATTAAGATAGTTGGATGTGCTTCATGAATGTCACACAGATGTACACTCAGAGCATGTTGTTAAAAAGCCTGAAAATTTACATTACTCTAAAAATAGTCTAATTTGGGCCTCTATCAATTAAATATTACCAGGAATAAATTATATCAAACACATAAATTGGTTTAGAAATGTAACAATTATATTAAGACTCAATTTTTAAATGGTGTGGCTGACTTCCCTTTGGCCAAAGGATGAGGCAAAATGCATAATTTTATATCTCCTTCCTACTACATCAGACCTCTTAGGCCTCAAGACTCATTTTCTGAGCACATTTCCATTTTATCTAAAACTACTCTCATGCTAGCTGTAAAGTTAGGATAAAATGCCTGTGGAACTGGGTTTGCTTACATTCCTTTTCCTAGACATTGCTGTTGTCAGATAATAGGAGACACGACAATCTCAAGCAGCAGCCAAATGTGGAAAGAGGAGGAAGGTGAACGGGGCACAGAACCAAAGTTTATCATGCCAGTCTGTCCATGTTCTTATGTATGGTCTCAAGCAAAACCCAGGCCTGGACACCTTGATTTGCAAGAGGACACCATATGGATTCTGTGTCCTAGGGAAGGGTCTACACTGCACAGAGCACACCTATAAAATGCCACTGGCACAAATCACACTGAAATGGAATTGCAAGTAAAAATATGTTATTTCACTGTTCATAATTACAGGGAATTCTGGATTATTTCCTGATTCATTTACTGGTCACACTACAAGTATACAAGGAACAGTATTTCACAAAACTTTTACTTCAAACCTGTGATATTTGCTATGTATTCTGTGTTACATCAAAGGGACTGTAACAAGTCCTTTCAAACACCTTAGGAGACCTGCTGCAAAGCAGCCTATATTACTGTGATGGGTATTTAATTTAATTGATTGCAGCCAGAAAACCATCAGATTTTCCATCTAGTATGGTTAATAGTAATAGTCCTTATTTTACTTTGCTTATGTGGGTGTGGGTTTTGCTTTACTATTATAGAGCTGTCTTTATCTCCACCCCTGAGTTTTCTCACTTTTACCCTTCTGACTGTCTCCCCCATCCCACCAGGGGTGGGTGAGTGGGGGTCAGCTAAGTGCTGCTTAGCTGCAAGCTGGGCTTAAACCCTGAGAGCACCCACCTGCATAAACTGCCTGGTGCTGATACAGGACATGAGTGCTGGATCCTCCCCAGCCCAGGGTTAGCTGGAGCACAGCTTTGATCCAGGACAGCTGACAGGGGTCATTAGGGGCTGCTAGGGCCACCCTTACTTTATTTTTAACTGTAGCAGCAGAAATACTCAGAGGATTCCCAGGAGTCCCCGTATACCAGGCAAGGTGCCCAGAAATCTTGACAAGTTCTCAAGAAAATCTGAAAGAAGCAGAGCCCAGAAACTTCTGTGCAAAACCTTGGAATTTGTTGGCTGCCTCTGGGAGCTGTGATTTTCCCTCATAAAAGCCTAAATTTGGGGTCAAGCACATTTTCTTCCTTTGGCTTAGACATTAAAGCGTTACAGCAGACAGAAGAGCAACATTGCTTGGTTAAAGCCAAGTATTTAATTTTAAATTTTCTGTGTATTTCTCAACACACACTAAAAATAGTCCCTAAATTTATATAATGTGAATTGTCTTATTAAGCACACAGTGCTTAGGGAAACTTCTGGATCAAGGTTTAAAAATTGTAATTTTTATTATAGATGAATAGTAAGTGAGTAGTTTCTTATGGCAATTTAAATTTAGTCTTGAGTCTTAAAGACAATTTAATCAAAGAGCCACTCATCACCCAATAAACAGCAATGAATTTAGAGACTGGGCCACAGAATTCACCCAAATTGGAATATATTTTTGAATGTATTTCTTCCTTTATATATAACTTTCTTCATTTGGACAGACTCAAAATGAAATACTGATTCAGTGGAAATAATTAGTTTCAGGGTTTTTCTTTTTTTTTTTAGAGGTTTTCACCCATTAACTTATACATAGTTAGCCCCAATGTTCTGGATATGTATTTTGGATTAATTTATTGCTACTTTATGTAGTTAGCATGTCAAGAAGTATCTACTAGATGTGGTCTTACGTAAAAGCTGTAACAAGATGCAGAAGATACTGTACAAAAGCCAGTTCAAAAGCATAAATTTCTTGGGGTGATAGGGAAATAATAAGCATAGTAGATTGTTATTCTGTAAATCCAATAGCGATCCAAATTCTTCATAGCAAATGGAGCCATTCAAAATCATGTACAGTACATAGCAAGTTTTTGTTCCTTGTGCATATAATAATATTTAAAGAGAAAATAATTTTTTTGATGTTGACCACTGAAGAAAAAGCCTGTATTTGGGATAAGTGCTTTATGCAAATGGGAATGAATAGAATCATTCCTACCCCAAACAATCTAATGCACTACTTCACCCCACCATCTGTATAATGAATCACATAACTCTTCCTACTGAAGAAAAAGAGCAGAAAAATGTCATAAGTAGGAATGAAAATGACAGCAAAAAAAACCCCAAATGATTTGTTTCAAAATCATTGCATCATTAAGCAAATTGTATCTTTGACAAATGTTGCCATGCAAGATGGACATCAGGAGTTATATCTTCAGTTACAATGACCAATTTTTTTCTTGAATACAGACTTGGCATGAACTGGGAGTGGCCTTTAGAAATGTTTGCTTAATTTTATTTTTCCTCAAAACATCCTGTTCTCTGAGGTAATGGATGTCAGAAGTCTCTCCCTTGGCTTTCTTTAAAGAGATTGAAAAATTTATTTCTTCTGAAAAGTGTCCACCAACTGAGTGCGAGGGTAGCTGATTCAGGGAAAAGAGGAATGTGAAGTCTGGTTGTGGCAGGTAAGTGAAAAGAGGAAGGTGATATTCTGTCATTCTCTTTATTATTTCTAACTCTACCTGCGTAATCTCCTGCCACTTTGGGGTGCCTCAGAGGTCAGGAAGAAATTTTCTCAGGACAACTTTGAACATTTATCAGTGCAATATTGATGGCTCAGAGATAGCAATACAAATATTACCAGTAATTCAAAGAGCAACATGCACCATGAATAAGCAGCAAATCATTATTTTCAAAAGGTCATTTGGCACAATTGAGCTCTGCTATCTTACATCAAAACATATACAGGATGTTATTGGTAAGAATGTTAGATGACATTCAAAGCAAAAGCTTGCTTTTGGGGGAGCACAATGATGGCTATTTTCAGTAACTTGCCATTTAGTCATCAGTGATGAGCTGCACAATATCACAGGACACCCATTGCTTCTGGTTGTGAGCTGGAAACCCGATTCTGAAACGTACCTAAACAGAAAATGAAATAAAGCTCCATCAGGTTAATTACTCCATCAGGAGTATATTTGATCTCAACAAAGTTTTCAGCAAACTCCATGAGGTTTGCAGAAGCTCAGCTTTCAAGCCTGCGAAGGTCCCCATGGATGGCATGTCCTCCCTCCACTGTGTCGAGCACAACAGCTTTTGTGTGTCAGCAGCCTTGATGAGGGTGCCACTGTCCATGCTGCCAACTCTAAACTATTAACCACTAACTAATAACTACTGAATGTATAAACTATTAACTACACAAACTATTAATTATAAATAATTAAAATTCCATTCTGCTCCTAGTTTTCTGAATGTTAATTTTAAAAATAATTCTTCTAACTACAGCTAATAAAAGGAGTACTCATGTTAATAACAACAAGGAATTCTGCCGTAAACTGCAAATAACATCAAGCACAATTTAATGGGTTAATAAATTCACTGTTATGACTCTGAAATATTAACAACAAGTCTGCTATACTGAATTCTTATTCTAGGAGAGTCTTGTTCTCTCCAGTATGACAGTGGGACAGGTCCTGGAAGGTGAGGGCCTGTGCAGCTGCCCTGAGGAGCCCCCACTGCTCCTGGTCCCCAGGGATTCTGCAGTCTGGCTGCAACCTGACCCTGTCTTAGCCACTGCACACTGGTGAGGAACAGTGGTTGTTGTGCTGGTTGTTAAAGAAACAAAGATGGATTAAAAAAACCTTAAATATTCTAGAGACAACTGCCAAAATATAAGGATTTTTTTTTCCCCTTCTGGATGCTTTGTAAAATATAACATGGATTGGAATTTTAATTATTAGGCTCTGGTTCTTAAAGTTACATTTTTTTAAACTGAAAAGTTTATTTTAAAACTTACCATATAGTTCAACCTCTTTTATTCTTTCATAAGTGATGAGATTTAAAGGCTACTAAACTAATATGCATGCACAGTACTGCATTGTGACAACTGTACTTTCAGGAACCATTTTCTGAATATTAAATGCCAAAGGACATCAATCTGAATAGAAAATACATGAAAAAACCTCAAGTTTTTCAGCTCAGAGTATGGCATAACACTCGTATCATAGCAAAAAATAAAGATTATACCTCAGAGTACAGGGAGAAAAAAATTATAATTTAACTTAGAATTTATTCTTTCTGAAAAGTTTGGTTTAGAGTCACTTCTGGGAAGATTTAACATTTGTTTCTGAGAATGAAGTACTTGAGTTGGTGGGCACCATTACCTTAATTTTTCTGGGTCATTTAGCCTATTCCTCCTTATGACTTATTGCTAGCCTCTTGGAGTCGTTCTGAACAATATACTGTGCAATATAGAGTGCACTGTATCTCACCACTTTATGACTTTTTATTGCTGCTATATTTTTCTACTACCTTAAAACGCATTAAATGTGACAAATAATATGGCTATTTCATAGAACTCTGCAAAGCACATTTACATTTCTGATGTGCATTATAGGGAACTCCCACTTCAGCTGCTTTGATGGCTTCATGATTGGAGTCCGGTTCAAACCTTGCCTGAAACCACACTGAGGCTGACTGTTGTTATCCCTGTGTTTTAATAAGCTTTTGGCTATACTTCAGTGAAGCTTGGGAAAGCATGTCAGCATAAAGCCAAGACCTACAAATGTTTGGTCAGAATAATCACGCCTTGCCCTGAAACTGAATGAGCAGTCATCCACAAAAGAGTGGGGAAAATTTGTAATCTGTGGGTTTTCTCTTCAAGCTACTACTTTTTATGAGTTATTTATCACAGGGCTGAATGGAACTTAAGCCTTTATTTGCAGAAACAGCAGCTTACACTCAGAAGTTATTGGGCTGTTGGAGACATTAATCTCCACAAAATGCGTGCATTTAAATTAAAGTTGCTATTAGGTATGCATATTAAGGTACATAAGGAGATTAATACCTAGAAATTTTAACCTGGAGGAGGATAAAAGTAGACTTAGTCAAGACAAATGAAAATTTCCACAGTGAAGGGAGGCATCTACATTTAGCTTTTATTTTAGCACCTCAAATGTTTCTTGATTTTAAATGTTTCCTTAAGCATCAGGTATGTGCATGTGTTTGAAAATACAACATTTTCTTGTTGCATGTCCAGAACTATGTAGAGAAAATGCTGCTACTAAGATAGCAGCTGTATAAGATACAGATGGAACTATCACAGAAAACCACATGATAACTCATTCATATTCCCATTATTTTTAACTGATATCCAATGGAGTTCACAACATTGCTTCAATAACTCAACTATGTATGTTATTATTAAGACACACTCAGATATTTAGGATGGGTTTTTAGAGATATTAATGCTGTATTTAAGTTATTACTGAATTGAGTGGTCATTGAATTCTAGGCTGTGTATTTAAAGAAACAGCCCTTTATGGCAAAATTTCTTGTACAATGCAAATTTTGATTTCAGCTTTTATCTACTGAAACTGAGGCCTGAGCAGCAAACCACTGTGGATTCATAATAAGGTTTAAGAATATTAGTGCTTCCAGTCTCTTCAGAAAAAATAAATACCAAACATACTGGATTTTGTCATCTCAAAAGAGCAAGAGAACTGAGCAGGTATGTTCTGCAAAATGGAAAGATACTATCAAGGAGACTGCAGACATATTTTGGTTCTTTTATTTATTCTGCTCAAAATATGACCTTCACTGGCATTTTGACTGTTTGAAGCACTTCTGTAGGTAATCTCATTGCTTTTTGAACTCTCTTATCTTCTGTATTCAGATATGTTTTATTTTCCATTGGCAGAGGGAAAACACAGCAGCTGGCCGTGTTTTTAGTTTTTAGAAGTAGTTTTAGTTTGTTTTAGTGTCTTAGTTTTTAGAAGTAGAAACAAACAAATGCATGTGAAAAAGTAGTAACATGCAGAACTAAGGAGCTATATTTCCTAGGCATATTTACACCCTCAAATTAATATAAAATTTTTAATAAGAGCCCACCTTCTGTAGGGTCTAGATAGTAAATTACATGAGGGATGGCTGAGGAAGGTGGGGGTGTTTATCCTGGAAAGAAGGCAGCTTAGGGATCCTTATCACCCTTCTAAAGCTGTCTGAAAGGAGATTGTGGCAAGGTGGGGGTTGGCCTCTTCTCCCAGGCAACTAGGAGAAGTTCAGACCAGACACCCTTGAAGGAATTGAAGAATTCCTTCATGGAAAGTGTCACTAAGCATTGGAATTGGCTGTCCAGGCAGGTGGGGGTGTCATCATCCCTGGAGGTGTTCAAGAAAAGAGTGCTGAACTTTTAATATGTTAAATAAGAGTAATTTCTGTAATATGGAATATCACAGACCATATCAGTGAAGTGGATTACACAAAGAAAGAATGATAAAATTATCAACAGGGGAAAAGAATGTTGATGGTGGTGGAGAAATATGCCCTGTGACCACCAATGCTGATACAAAAGAACCACTCTCACAAAGGAAATATTTTCATTAGTCCAATATATCCCTTTCCTACTATTTAGAATGTAACAACCAAATTTCTTTTCTGCCATTAAATATGTATGTATTAGGTATGTATAAACAGAAGCTGGTAATACAGGAAATGTTAATCCAGTGCCCTAATATGTTGAAAACATATTAGAAATTTAATATTGTGAATAGTAAGGTGGTTAAAATTCACTCACTCAATTGCACTCACACTATTTGATATCTCAGTTAAGGCATATTTATATGACAATATCATATTTATATGATAATATTTATATGAGATAATACTGCAGAAAACTATCTGCATGAGAGAAAGACCTGAAATGATCATAGTTTTGGTGTTAAAATAAATGTTACAGCTTGGCAAAAAAAAAAAACCAAAAAACCAAAAAACCACAGCAGTTAAGATTCTTTTTGTGTAAGGCTTCCTCTGTGTGTCCAGCTTAGTATAAGGGCTGAAAACCTTTCATAGAGAGCTCACCAGACTGACTTTTATCTTTTCCAGATTACAGGGTTTCTGCATGGCAACAGAAATGCTGCAGACAAGTTTCTCCTGGGAATATTCTGAGGTAATTTGTCACTCTGACAGACAATACCCCTTGGTGTTCAGCCCTTCCAAAGCCTGGTCCTTCAGGAGAGAGGGGAGGCACCAAATCACTGTTTTGGGATGACCACTCTCCCAGTATCCCAACACAGCCCTCCAGAGGGCCATTTAATGGCTGTGTGCTGTCCTTGCCAGCCTGTATTTTAGGAGGACTTTAAATGTCTACAATTCTTGTATGAAAATTGACCATGATAATTTTAAGTGTCATTCCCTAAATTATAAGCCCATATTTATTTTATTATGTATACTTTTTTTTTTGTGGTTAAGGACCCATTACTAATGAATATTTACCTTGTTTGGGAGCACTTGACATGGGAATTTGGACTGTAATTACTTGTGTTTTACAATAATAGGTCGTGTAGTATAAGGGAAAGAAGAAAATATGTACTGAAAGAATTTAGTAGAGACAAGGTTCATATAGTGAGTTATTACTCAGCCATAATGCTGCTCCAATGTGTGCTGCTGGTGATATTAAATGTGAACAGATATAAAACTGAGCTCTTGTGGTTGGAAAATAGCTTCTTGCATAAAAAAGAAGAAAAATTAATTTTTATAGCCTGCTCAGACTCCATATCAGATGAGAACTTTCACATTCTTTACATTTTTCTCAAAATTGGTAAGAAGATCCTGAAACAATATGAGAGAAGAGTAAAAATGGTATTTGGAATGTAAATACAGAAACAGAAAGAGACTTGTGAATTACATAAAAGTGTATTGAAAAAGACAACTGAAGGTCATTAGAGAAAAAAAACAAATCTGAGGAGGAGTTTCCAAATGAAGTATTCCTGCCCAGTTAAAGAAGAGCATACATTGCCTCTAGAAGATGTTCCAGGTGTTTCCAACAGGGATATTTGCAGAGAATCATTTTAAGTGATTCTACTTACACAGACTTAGGTAAGCAAGTTCTGCAGCAAGTTTCCATATCCTCCAGTGGCCCAGAGATATTTTGATAGACATGAAAAATTCAAAACTTGATAAACAAAGAAATGAAAATAATCCTGTATGTTGCCCTTTGAACAGTATTCACTGAGACAAAGTCTTTTTTTCATTTGCCCACAATTGAGAGCATTTATGAGCACCAGAATTCTTTAACCACCTGGGCTTTAAATTCCTGGAATGATTTGTGATAAGTTTCAGCTGTTCTTTGTGCAAAAGAGTGGGAATATTGGAATAAAGTTGCCTTTCACCAGCAGCTGTGTTCTATATTTTNTCTTTTCCCCAGCAGCTGTTTTTTATATTTTTTTTCTTTTTTTTTTTTTTTTTTTGCAGAGCCTGATATCCTAGTTTCCCTTACATAATTTGCATTATTATCATGGACCTGATGCTCTAGATAAGTTCTATCAGCAGTTCCAAAAACTTCAGCTGAACACCTGGCTGACAGGGCTTGTGAAAAAATTGCATCCATGTGAGTAATTATCTGTATGTATCTTATGTCCATACACTTTTACTAAGAGTGAATAATTAAAGAAATAATTTCAAAAACGTGTCTGATGTCAGCATTTAAAATTCCTGATGGAATTATATAAGGTCTATCAAGAGTACTGGCTGGGATCCTAAGATAAATATACATTTTTCAGATATACTTTCTTTGAATTAAAAGAAAACAAACCAAGCAAACAAACAAAATCCTCAAACCAACAAAGCCATTCAGGCTAATGAATTTCATAATAATGATATTCAAAATTCTACTTTCATTCCTTAGGCACAATTAACCATCTGTCTTAAGTGAGTTTTTCTTTTATTGGCCAATGACTTCAAAAATTTGGAACAAGTGTCTTGAGACACTCTTGCATTGATTAAGGTAAGCCATTTGAAGAGACTTGTATTAACTATTTAAGATAAGCAGTAGTTGGTGAATACATGTAAATTCCAGACCCTGTCATGAAAGTTATTCCATTTCTTATCCCTCTCTTGTATTTACTTCAACTTGAGCTCAGTACTGCTCCCATTAGGGAGCCAAAATCCTCCCACTGTAGCCATCATCCTGATTATTGCTGATAGTTTAATGGTACCTTTCTCATGATCTGTAATTGAATATAAATGTACTGTGCAAAAGGTTACATCACTTGATGTTTATATTTTTCATTTTGTTCTGTTAGTCTCTTTTGAATTTTGTTTCAAATGAAATGCTAAGGAAAGGCACCTATTTTCTTGTATATCATTCCAAGCCCAGCAAAATATGATCATATTATTTCTGGCAAATAGGTATGATCAGAGTGCAGTACTGAGTTAAATGGTTGAAAAAGCAAAGAAAGGGGAAAGTTCTCAGTAAAATAAATGGATTCTAAAGGCAAGACTGAAATGTACCACTCTCATTGCATGGTTGCCTTTAGGATCAAAATCCTTAAGATCCATAAAGGGTTTTCATGCACAGAACTTCCAGGAGAAAGCAAAGTTACTTGCCTATTACATTCCAGAAAAGAGAATTTCACAGGTAATGTATTAATTTTTTTTTCTAAATAAAGGGGGTGATAATATGAGAAGGGAGAGGGCAGATGTGAAAAGTGGTTGCCCTTGTAAGAGGCAGTGAGTAGAGATGGATGGTTGAATTCACTCAAGTATGTCATAGTATTATGTAAGTGTTGTAATTTGTATTGACAGCATCTGGTACTTGTCATGGCCCAGAGGGTGTCAAACTACACATAAATTTGAAAATGCAAATATTATATCTTCCCTTCAAAGTTAAATTTTCACTTTATACCTGAAACAACGAATAAATCTAAGGTTTACTACTTCCTGTCTACCCCCAGAGCACATACATTAAAACAAAGAGCATTAATGGGTGTCACATTACAGATTTTAAGGAAATGTCACCCATGCATTTAACAAATGGCTGAATGCAGGGAAAGCTGACAATCTTATTCACTGAACAGCAATCTCGATATGTAGGGGATTAGAACCATCTTCTTCTCTTACTACAATCTCTTCAAGAACAAACCCACAAAAACCCTCATCAAAACAATTTAGCAACGGCCTGGATTTTCTCTCTTAATCAAATGAGACTGAAAAAATAACTTTTTCTTCAATCTCCATATGAATTAGGAAAGTAAATTAATAGACAACATGAAAAAGATCTGAGATTTATAAATTATCTACTTTACATTTGAATTTTTTTTGTTTACTGCCCTTTTAATTAAAAACAGGCTTATTTCTTTTCACTTTTAATTCTATGGACAATTATTATTTCCTCTACAGACATAATCTTTCAGAAAACAGATGATATTTAACAAAATCCTTATTTGCCTTCTGAGATACTGAGTTGTTTATTAGGGTATTGATCTAGTTACAATGAGAGTAGTTTTCTTGTTTCTGACAAACCAATATAATCTCTCATTACCAAAACAATGTAGAATTTCCTTGTTTTTACATGTAGATATTATTTTGCTTTTGATAAGCTAGAGAAAAGTTCCATAGATAACTTTTCAGCTAAGAGGCATAATTTGGACCTCAGTGCTACCACGTTGCTGTTTCTCATCACCCTGGATACAGAAGGTGTTCAAGGACAGAACCATCAGGCAATCAGCTCACAATTCTTGGAAAAAATTTTTGGTTTAGACCTTGACTTTTTTGTTCTCTGATCTCACAATGCTTCTGCACATGGCAGAGTGACACACTTTGAAGTAAATGGGATATTTTAGCCACGGTGGTTAATGAGTTTGTGTCATTAAGCTTGCTGCAATTTCAATTTTTTTCTGGTCCTCATTTCTGATGGAATAACATTGGCTTTAGGCACATGTTTGGGCCTGTTGCTCTAAACTCCCTTTAGTTTGACTTGCTAAATTTGTGTCCTTCATGAAATCAGAATTGGAAAGGAGATTTATTTCTGTTTTTTTTTTTTTTAATTTAATAAATTTCACACAGTTTTTTTTATGGTTTTGATCCTGCATCTTCTTCCAGTGCAATATTGGTGACATATGGTGTTTACCATATTTCTAATCATACTGCAATATAAGTCATGTCACCTATTTAGCTAATAGACACAAACTATCTTGCTACCTTATATTTTGAGAGTGTTCTTTTAGGATGTAATACTTGAAATCAAACTTGTTAAAAGAGACGTAACCTCATAAAAACATAGATAAAACCTCATCATATTCAAATACTTATTTAAGAAGAATAGCTTGGCTCAAAAAGGCCAGTTTGCTTCTTGTGTGTACTTGGGAGTATTTGGATCACCTCAAAATCAAACCCTTCTTTTAAGATACTTGCTAATAGACATCTACATTTAAAATTAGAAAAGAAAAATCACCATGGATATATACCAGTTAATATTAAAAAACAGTGGAAAAAATGAATCTCAATGTCTAATCAGTGGAAATCCATTAATTTATATCTGATTCCTAAGCAAAACTGAATGTCACCTGCTTGGCTTTTTTGGCTTAATCAGTTAAAGGCATCAGTCCAAGAGTGTCAACCTATGCTGCCCATGAGAAATGGAAGTCCACCCTACAGGGGGATAAACCCTGGAGTGCAGTCTGTGATTTTGGTAGAGTTACAGAATTTTTGTAACAATATCAGTACACCCTTCTTTCCTAAAACTACTAAAAAACCAAATCACTGAAATTTACAAAAAGGAATTTATTTTGTTACATCTGTTCTACATGGATAAAACTTATGTCAACATAATCATGAGTTTCTTATACTTCTTTGACTTACAATGGCTGGATAGATAAATCTTGTTTAAATTTAGATTCATGAAAGGGAACACAGCCCTACAATCTTAGGAATAACGTTTTGTTTCTATCTTTTTCCATATCTCTGTATGCATTTTCCCATTTTCAAAATAAGACAATATATAGAGACAGCAGTGTGATTTCTGCTTGTAGGTTGTCTTCCACATTTAAAACACAAAGCTCTTTTCCCAAGGACTGAAAATAGGTGATTATTGCTGATCACCACTGTGCTGTTCAGAAAACCCCAGCTCAGTGACACTTATTGATGCGGTAAGCACACACCTTACATAAATTGCAGTGCACCCCAATGTTATTAGCCTTGTAGCATACAAAGAGCAGCATTAGCTGTCAGCTCCCCTGCATTTTGTGAGGAAGAGTAGGTCTGAGGAGGAGTAAGTTAATAGCAGCTTGTGCTTTAAACCCCAGTATGAAATATAACTTTCCTTAGCCATCATGTGGTACCCTGTCATACCTGGTGTCCAGCCCTCCTGGTAGTTATTCAATACCATGCCATTTGCCTGTATTTTCCTACAGTAACAAGGCAAATACAGCCAAGTGGCATGACATTCTCACTTTGCTTTACAGCACCAAGAAATCTCACTATGACTTTTCATTTGTGCCCTCTTAAGTTCTGCTTGCAATGACAATTTGTCTTTCTGAATATGTAATATTGTTTTTCAGTGACCTTAGGCTTATTCTGTAATTGGTCCTAATTTAGGACTGACCTAACAAAGGCATAAATAAAAAATATAATTAAAGTAATCAGTGCATTTGCCTCACTCCTTTTATAAGCACATTAATTTTTCCCCCATCCATGGAAACCAAATAGTTCAATCTTCTTCAGGTTTTAGCCTTTCATTGTATCATTCCCTTTAACTCTTGGTCTTAACCCAAGCTGGAGCATAAGAGACAGAAAGCAAGCATGAAGATAATAAGAACATCTTGATTATAAATCAAAGTAAACAGACTGTCATAAACCTGTGGAATAGCTTAGTCTACAGACAAACATTTATTTTGTGAAAGCAATTATTTTTGTCCCTTAGATCAAATCATCTGTAATTTTAAGAGCCAAAGGAAGTAGCTGTTTGTCTTTCAGTAGGCTCAGTCAACTGAAAGCAGAAATCTACAAGCTAGTGAGGAAAGGGGTGGAAAATAGATGTCCCCATGCACCACAGAAAATACTGCTTATCTGTACTAATCCTTGTTGGATCAGAATTTGTTATCACACTTGCACTTTTTATTTGATCACCATGGCTGCATTTCCTCTTGAATTTCTATTTTTTCTCATTGAAAGAATAAGAAAAAGCCTTTCTGATGATATTTAGAGACTATCAGCCACATTAATATGGAGATGCAGAACAAACCTTTACCTGAAATAAATTTCTGTGTGTGTGTGCAATATGCTGATTTGAAACAGAATCTTCCCCGCTCAGTGAAGGGCTGAGAGAGAGGACAGTGTGTTCCAAAATCTATTTTGGTGTTTTTTTGGGCACAGCAGCCAAGCAGTAGGGGATTTGAAAGCAGAGAAAGTAGGGTGTGCAGGCTGCAGGGTACGGAATGTGTGAGACATGGCACCTGCTGGGGCACCTCCTCTAACACCTTGGGAATTCTTGACTCTGTCAGGTCTAGCTGACTTATAAAATAAATCTTGTTGGGATAAATTATTTATCTTAATTTTATAAGACTCCACTGCCTCTACTGTCTCAGGACCAGGTTTTTATTTCTCTTCTTATATACACTTCATAATGTTTTTTTATTTTAACAAAAATTATATAAATGAAGTGCTGAACTATATGAAATAGAGCACCATTTTTTTTCCCCCTTAAACATATTTCTGTTCACAGAAATCCCAAAAATTCTTGGGATTAAATCATAGGGAATAGGTTATTTCTAAATATAATTTTATTTTTTTTCATAAATGTATGTTCTAATATTTTATATACACATAACTGTCATATTCAGACTTTTTTACTCATACTTACTTGTGTTGATTAAATAGGATTTTTTGTATCTCCTTTGAATGGTCTTTTAATAATCCTTGTTGGAGACAGTGCTGGACTGTAAGGCTTCTGCTGTTGTTCATGTAGTAATTATACCTATTGCCCAGGCATTGTGTTGGCTTCTGGACAGATGTTCCTGGAGAATGCAGAGGAAGTCAAAAATAGGAAAATACACTCTTCCCTTCTGCCTATCAATTCCCAGTAGTACCAACCATTCTTTCAAACTGCTAAATGGTTATTTTAACCTTGCTATATTTAATCTTCAGTAATCAGGATGTACCTCACGTGATCTGGGACCAGAGTATATCTTACCAGGATTTATAGTTGTCACCGGAATTTTTTTATGTCCTTCTGGCATTTTATGCTATAATTTTTTTAGTCTACATTCTTTATACTATTTATAATTGCATTTACCCTGCTCATCCTTATTCACCTGGTTTATGAGATCATCTTCAATCTTCTCAATCACCTCTACAAAAATAGTCAGACTTCTGATAATTTGCCCATATGATTTTACAGCACCTTTTAGGCAATGGGTATCTGATTCATAAAATATTGGGTGGGTATCCTATATTGCATTAATTAATGACTACTTATAATCACTTTTGAATAGTGAGTCTTCATAATGGTCCATAAATTCCTGAGTTTAGAGCCCATTCTGATATATTTGATAAAAATCTAGCTCCTCTCTAGTTCACTTTGACCTAAGCAATGACTACTGTGGATTCAAAATGGTAAACTGTGATTCTTTGATTGCATGTGGTATGCACTGTTAATTTAAGGTCATTATGTAGTGTTTGTATCAAAAGCTTAATTATTGCCTCAAATTAATAAACAGAAAGAAAACTAAATGAAAATATTTCAATTATTTTATCTAAAAAGTGTAACAATGAAATGAACTTTTAGAATTTCTCTTGGTAAGATTACACCAGATGAGCATGGAATTTCAATGCATTCAGGTTTATGGAACACAGGAGAACACAATGAAAAAATCAGTTCTAGTATTCACCTGTATGTTCATTTAGTATAGACTAAGGTAAAAAAAGAAGAAGTAAAGATTGTTATGTGTTTGCAATGAGTTTCAGATTATTTCTACACAAACGAAAGGGTACAGAATAGGAAAAACTGAGATTGTGCACTTCAAGGTTTTAACTATTTTTTAAAATCCAAATTTATTTGTTCCCACTTCATAAACTGTTGAATTTTGAATTAATCTGATAAAGGTGATACATTTTTAGGTTACTTTTTTTCCCTGAGGTAGATCCAAAACACAGTCCAGGAACAAGGATTTCACAGCTGATATCAAGAGAATATTATTTTTATATGGCTACTAGAATTTGGCCCCTCATATGTGTTGAAATGTAATCTGTAAGATTTATTTGATTTTTTCACACTCAGAAGGTGTGTATGTGCTTATTAGATCTGCAACATCTTAAGGTCTTCCTTCGACCTGGTTTTAATTTTACTACTCTTCCAAAGAGTATTAGACGCATCTATGAAATGAAAATGAAATTAAATGAAATAATGAAATGAAAACCAAGTGAAAACGAAAAGAAAAATGAACAAAATCAAAAAACTATGTTTTTAAGCTTGAAAAAAAGAAGTCATATGTCATTGGTTTAAAAGAAAATTTCAGTCCTTTTTGAAGAACAGCTTCTCCTTCCATTTAATCAGTATTTTAATCAGGTCTTTATGCTTTAAAGCAATTGCAGTGGTCTAGTCTTAAAACTCACTCCAGTGACTGACAAGTATTTATTGTATTTACACTTCAGAGTGCGTCCAAACACACAACTTTCTAGTTCCATGGATATAATAAAAATAAATTGATTCTTTTTTTTGTACCATAATATGGAAATGGTCCTTCAAATATAAAGTGAAAGCAGTAGCTTTATATGTTTGGCTTGTTTTGTGTTCAATACATGTTTAGAATGTTTTGTCAGGCCTGCTTCTGTTTCACTACAATATCAGAAAGGAAATAGTAAATATTTAAATTTGATGTGAAATCCAATAAATAATTTGCAAATAAAGAAATTGTCAGATACTAGAAAAGAGCTGAGGGGGGAAAAAAACAGGTGGTATAAACTTTGATCATGAAGTCTGTAACTTTTAATATTAACTTAGTTGAACATATTAATGGTTTAATTTGTGTTCAAAATTGGCAAGGTAGGTATATGTTCTGAGTCTCTCACTAATTGGACATAATTGTTTATTTAAATATGTGCGCTTTTATAATCATCATAGCTCTGAAACAACTCCCTTTGAGGTGATTATCTAGGAAATGAGGACTGCATGTCACTGTTAGCAGCCAGTTCTTTCCCCTGCTAAGTGGGTTTAATGGTATCCAAAATTCCCTTAAGAGGACAAACTCAATACCACCAGATTCTTAATAAGGGATTTCTGAAGCAGGCAAGAATGGAGCATTTTAGGAGCTGCAGAAAAAACCCCAAAATGAGCACCAAAGCCAGCGTGCTGTGCATCCCTGTAATTTCCTTTGAATGAAAGTTACAAATTAGACCAATTCTCACTAGTTGCTATTACCCTGCGAGGGGATGGAACAACAGCAGAACAAAAACAAACCAGCTCTCCTATGGGGTTTATTCTTGTACATCAAAGTGTTTCTGATAGATCTCCCACTGTTTCATGGGATATTCATGAGCTTTAAATCTACTATTGACAATGGAGCATGATGTGCTCCATGTTGGCAGAGACATTAACAAATCCACTAGTCAATCTGTAGGGATATTTATCAAAAAGTTGGTGAATATGTATCACAGTCATGCTTCTGTGGCAAAATGGATCTCAGTATTAAAAATCCCATCAAAGGATTCCAGAAAAGGGTGGAAAATTCTTATCACGTTACTAAAATATTTATATTCATCTCCTTTTCTAGTCTATAATGTTTGACAAATGCCTCAGGTGCATGGTGAAAATTGTAGACTTTTTTGTTTCCTTAGCATCACTAAATCTCCATTTTCATAAATTCAACAGCCAATACAGAACTTTTTGCTATTTACCTTAATGTAATTTCCTCTTTGGACACAGATGACAGTATTAAGACTCAGGTCAAAAGTTAAAGACAATAGAAGCTAAAGTTGCAGAATGAAAAATACATCCTTTTGTAACCCTCAAAAGTAATAGATGATATCATCAAAAGAATTAAAAAACAGTATGGTAAATATGTATGTGTGACATATTTATCATACAGTTTATATATATATGCACATATTAGAGATTATATTATTACAATATTTTATATGTGTTATATTTCTTATAAAATAATATTTCTACTTTTATTCTATCTCTAGAATACTATAAAAATACCTTTCTCATGGTGGATCACTCAGAAGGGATATCATTGCCCTTCATGATGCCAGCAAGGAGAGAAATGAGGTATCATTTTCATGAGTGAATAAATAGAAATCAGTTCTGGAATGAGATGTGTTAATTGGATTCACCAAGATTCACTCCAGTTTTGGGATCTTCCTTCACTTTTGGCGAATTCAATACCTGGAAAGTACAGAAACTATCACATCAGACAGAAAACAATTCCAGTGAATAGAATTGTATCAAATAGATTTTTTTTTTGAAGTTCAAGTTGCATCATTATGAGAAAGTTGAACTAGCAGCTTACCTGGGAATTTAAGATCACCCTGAGATCTGAAAACCTTCACCCTAGACTTGAATCCCTTTGGTAATACAGAAGAAGCATAGCTCAGTACTCCAGCCATGAGGCAGAGATGTGTTTGCTGTGTTAAATCACTTCTGCCGTGTTGTAATTGCTTTTGAGCAGCAGATTTCAGGCCCTGCTATGACAGTAGAAAAGAAAAATCGTGGCCAAAGAAAAGATCACCAACCCACATAAGCAATGTAACCTGATTGCTTCATCCATGCCAACAACTGATCTGAAAGAAGCTCAAAAATATTAGGCTCCAAATTGCTGTGAACTTCATTAATGACAGGAGATGTAGTCTCCCTGAGTGAACTGGGTTCTATCCTGCATCAGCTATCACCAGCTGACTTATGAGATATCTGCTGAAGTCATCGTTTATGTAAGGAAAAAGTAAAAACCTCATTTTCTGTTTTCATAAGAATTTTCAATGCCGGATGTCAGAAAAGTCATGGATTGGCTTGTAAGTCTACAAATTTGTACACCAAAGAAATTCCTGAATGTAAATAGACTATGATAAATCACAGCTACAGCATTCTGCTATTATGGCAAAAGTGCTCAGATTCCACAGGTATTATAAATGCTTAAGCATTATTAAAGTGTCAATTCAACAAGAACAAGTATAATTTTTTCTCTTTTTTTTTTCTGTAATTGGATTCTGACAAATTGCTCACTAGCAAAGTGATTTAAATCCTAGCTCTCCAGTTTAGAAAATGTATTAACTTTATTCTAAAAAAAAAAATTGTTATTCGCATCTTTGGGAAAGAAAAAAAAAAGAAAAGAAAAATGTGTTGACAGCTTTGCTAACTTGAAAAGCATCTTTGTTTATAGAATGGTAATTAAAAAGATTTCTACTCTATCATAATCTATTAAAAATAAAACCAATCAAATTGTTCTTATGAAAATACATCAGTAATGTTTATGTAATACTAATGCAATATGACAGCATTCAATTTCAGGTCATATTTTCAATTTCTTGAATCCTTCCCACCTTGCTTTTTCAGTTTTATATAAAAAGCTTTCCACCCACTTTCTGAAGTAATTTTTGTTTCTCAAAATTTCATAACACTTTAGCTATCCTTCCTTTTTGTAAATTTAGTTTTAGGTTACCTTATCCATAATTTAAAAAATCTGAGCGCTAAACAGGTACTTAATATGATGCAAAATTTCTGGGATTTTTACAGAAACAAAAAGACTGTGGTGAGTATAAAATAAAAGGACATATTTTAAAGAGGTTTCTATGAGTAAGCAAGTTATAAAAACTTCCTGCTGCAAGTCATATGAGCTGTTTGTCACAGCAAATACCTGTGTAATAACACAGATATTTGTGCGAGTTTTCCATTGCCAAGTGGTGGTTGGAATGACATCTACCTGGGAGCTGCAATTTTAGACACTTTGCACGCGACTGGAACTCAAGAGGTAAAAAGAATTACTCATTTACTGGGATATTTCCCCCTAATGCCATTTTTACAGTCTAGCTTTTAGATTCATTTACAACTAGCAATGCTTAAAGGTCAAAAGGAAGAGAAATGAGGGGTAGGCTACTTTTATGTAAACCTCACATTAGAACATGCAAACACACCTCTCCAGCTCTGCCTCTTTCAAGACACTGACATTCCAAGTAAAACTGGCTTGATTTGGTAAGATTCAAACCAAGCCGTATCATTAGAGAAATAGAAAATTAAGTGCTGGGCAGAGTGAAAATTGCCAAAGACAGTCACTGTAACATCTGAGGGTTACAGCTGTGCTGCAGTCACAGTGTTCTCTTCTGGAAAGGTCTTGGAAGTACCAGAAAAGATAAAAGGAAAGAAAGGAAAAACATCAGCAAGACCTTGAGAGGAAGAGCTTTTAAGGAAATAGAATAAGAATGAACATCAGGTTTCTGGCATGGAAAGAGCGATATAAATGAAATGCTGTATCAGTGGAGAATTTGTAATGTGGCATTAGACTTCTAAACTTGCTCAATATCAAAAATATTTTATTCAGAAGCTCTGGGCACTTTGGCTCAAATCTGCTCCACTGAACACACTACTGCAATTATCTGCTGGTTTCAGAAGAGGAATGAGGTTAATCCTGAGTATTTTTGAAAAATCCAGCTTAGGTATTTGCAGAAGCCTGAACCTAGTCAAAGGAGGTGGAATGCTAGCACAGCTAATGTAAGGAACCTGATTAACCTGTCAGCAGGGAGGTGAAAAAGGGAAGGGGAAAACTCACTGCTGTGAAAATGGATCAAGTTTTGTGCTAACAAAATAAAACACAATAAAATCTGAGAAAAAGTTCCTAATAAAAAAGTGGAAGTATAAACTAACCTCATATTAGTGGATGGAAATCCAGAGATAATTGTTTTTATTTTCTGAATTTACAACGATTATCCTTTTGATCTCCCTGCTCTACAATTCAGATCTGGGCAACTTCTGTTACAGGTATTTTCAGGATTTGCTTAGGCTCAGGAAAAATCATGTACTGAAAACTATAAAGGATTCAAGGGTACAACATAGGGAACGCTGGTTAATTTGCTGTTTGGTGGCTTAAATGAGGAGACTGTCAAGAAAACTCTGAATATTTTACAGGTTTGAGTATTTTTCTTCATTTTTGGATATTTTTCTACCTATTTAATAGTGGTACAAACCAATCCAACTAAGATGTCCATTTGGAATACTAAGTGCACCAATAGACGAGGTAGAAAAAATTCAAATCTTCTTTCACAGGCTTTTTTGAGAAAACTACATAATAAATGTAATTCTGCTGACCTAAAACTGCATTTTCCTGCTAAGAAAAATACCTTTTAGAAGAAAAATGTATGTCCTTCTCAGAAAGCTAGATTTTGGGTGATAGAATCTGCAGGTTTTTCAGATCAGTGATTTAAGGAATCACTTTTAAATTTCTTGACTTTTTTTTCAGGGTCACGGACTTGCAGCTCTGGCAGGAAGAACATCAGTATCACATAGCATTGCTAGAGAGTTTTGGGATCATATTCTGCACTGCTAACCCTATTGGTCAGAATTACACAATCAAAATTTATTACAACTCTATTTCACACACACACAAAAAAACCCACAAACATTTGGAGACAAGAAGTGTGGGGTTTTTTTTACTTTAAGTTTTAAACTAAAACTAGAACAACTAAATTAAAGCCTCAAGCCCTTGATTTTCTGACAACTTCTGTTGTCAACTTTAAAATGGAAAACAATCTTTACCAAGAGAGCAGGGTTCATCCAGTTTGCTGAATTTTGTTTTGCTGGATTTAATTTTACATGTTAATTTAAAGCTTTGACAATTAAATTGAGCATTAAGCAGCACTGCAATAATTAAATCACTAAAAAGGAAAAAGCACAGCAGAGTTATTATTTATCATATTCTACTTTTCTGCTTTGTAATCTGAAATGCAATGTCCATGTTAATTTCTCTCAGTAATTTGTCCAAATATAGATATATATTAAGCTAATTTATTTGTAGCGAAAGATTTAGTATTATTTGAAATAGAATCTGTCTGTTTTTCAAAATGTTACAGTAAAAGGTGCAAGCTGAAACATTTATGGATTTTTTGTAGGTTTTTGTTTGGTTTTTTTTGTTTGGATTTTGGTTTTGTTGCCCACTAAGTGACCTCACATTTTGGGAACTGAAAAATAGCATAGAGCTTTATGATAGCATGTAAGATCATAGAAAGTTTTGTAACTTCCAGGATGATTATAAATAATTTCATGCATCAAGTTGTAATTCTCTCCTTCCACATACACAGAAGTTACTGACACAGAGGCACGCTCTTCACATATGAGCTTTCAGTTTGTTCTTGCGTGAATGCTATCAGAGAAATGCAGAAGGATAGAGAATGCAAGTTTTGACAAAAGTACTGCTTGTACTAAAATCCCTCTTTTCAGAATTAACACTAATTTAGTTTTGGATTTTCTTAAAAGAATTCAGTAATTCCTGGATATTATAAATTTTTGTCTTGGACTACTGCAGGTTGACACTTTCACTTATTTCACAAGAAATAATGATGGAATACTAAATATGTCATTAACCTAATGAAAAATTCTACTTCAAACAAATAAACAAAAAAATCTACAGTAAGACAGCAACAATCCTGTAAAATTTCAATGTTCAATGAAATTGAGACATGTTTTAGCAACTCACTCTTAAACTCGGAGATATGGGTGTTTGTTTTATATTCTCACTATGTCTCTCAAGATTTGCCCACTAAGATTAGGAATTTTTGAATGTTTTCAGCTTTTCTAGAAATGAGAACACACAAATGACAAGTGAAGCACTTCATTCAACAAACCTTCATTCGGTGTGCTCTCCTTATGCCCTCAAGACGAGGCTGGAATTTCCAAGGGCAAACAACATTGTACTAAACATGATTGCTCCTTTGAGCCACAAGAACAGTTCAGTAGCTTTTTGAAGCACTAAAATAAAGAAAAATACTCCATACTCTTGGTAAGGCTTGACAAATATCTGTTGCCAACAATGGCATGAAGCTCCTATAATGTGATGTGGTTTCTCAATAAAAAAATATTTTCTTGCTTCATTCTCCTGTGTAACTATTTTTTTTTTTTATCAAGCATTTTGCTTGCAGAAATACCACTGCAAGAAATATTGCAAAGGTGTGAGGAAGAGTAGTCAGAAATTACAAAACAATTTGTTCAGGGACATTCAGCTCTCTCCCTTCTCAAAAGTTTCTAAACGGAGAAAAACTTCACCTTTCAGACCACTCTGTGCTTGTTTTTCAATGTGCCCTCTTTTTTGGTTCGGCCTGTTGGGTCTGGCTGAGATGGAGTTCCTTTTCAGCAGCCCCCAGAGTGCTGTGATGTGTGTTGGTAACACCCCAGAGTTTCAGCTGCTGCTGAGCCGTGCTGTCCTCCCAACACTCAGCTCACACACACCAGCAGGCTGGGAATGGGCAAGATCCTGGGAGGGGACACAGACAGGACATCTGACCCAAAGCTGACCAAAGGGATATTCCATACCATATGACATGCTCAGCAGAAAAAGCTAAGTGAAAGAAAGTGGATATTCATTTTTTTATGATGCCTGTCTTCCAGAGCAACCACTACATGCACTGAAAACCAACTTCCCAGAGAGTGGCTGCACATTGCCTGCTGATCAGAAGTAGGGAATAAAATCTTTTGTTTTCCTTTCCTTTCATGCATTCAACCTTTTGCTTAATTAAACTGCCTTTATCTAGACACGTGTGTGGTTTTCTCCATCTCATTTCCTGCTCCTGCCTTCCTGTGAAGGAGTGGTAGAGTGGTTTGGTAGGCACCTGTTATCCCACCAAGTTCAATCCATCAAATTCAAGAACTTCGTAGGCATGATAATATATTTTGGTATAGTAATGTCTACTTATTTAATGCATTTTTTAAGCTCAAAGTAAAATTAAAAAAAAAAAAAACCAAACAAAACAACCAAACCCCCAAGATTTTCTGGAATACTATTTCTCAGATGGTTTTGAACTTCACAGAAAATTAAAATCTGCTTCAAAAAGGTCTTAAATACTGCACTTTCCAAATGTGACACCATCAAACTGTAATTCAGCTCATTTTCTTATTAAATATTAAATCTTTAAATATACAATAACTTACTGATTAAATTTTGATTTAAAAGAGGTTTCTTCTTGTTTATCTTCATCTCAGAACAAATTCTTCTTAGCTTTCTAAGATTTCATTGCTTTCTCATTGTTTAATCCAAATAACTAATATAAATACCAAACAGAAAGAGACATTTTAAAAATTAAGTTAGCTTTAAAAATTAGATAAGGTAAAATGGAAACCTTACATATAAGTTATAAACCTTTGAGGGATTGCATAAACGTATTTATATACTTTACACGTAAATATACTTTCACTTTACCCCTGGCTGAGAAAACACAGAAATAATAGAGATGGTACTTATTTCAGCCTGACCACTCGAATAAAACAAGCAAGAAAAAACAAATACCTCTCACTTTCAAAATCCCAAGGTAATAAGCATCTTAACATTCTTTACAGACGAAGTAGTTCTGTCATGACCTCATGCTGTATGAATAACAAGATGTGAAATTACATCAGAACTAACTTCTAAGGTAAATTATCTGTTCTTGGAATTTCAAAGTCATTGATACATGTTCACCAAAGTTGAACACAGTAATACAGAAGTAACTGGTTAGGGCTATACATAATCCATCAAGAGTTGTGATTTAATGGTCATTTTAACCTAAATATATTTGTACTAAAGAAAGTGATTGCATAGTATGTCTGCATTGTGAGACAATTCACCTTTTCAGAGTACATGAGGAATGGAGCCACAAGCTGATATTTTTAAAGCTTTTCTTATTACTAAAGTTCTACTACTGTTCATGGCATGAAATGATATCTCAAATTTATCTTCAGGCATCAATAGGCCTCCAGGCCTATTTAAAAGGTCTCTTGTGCTTGCCTAAACACAAAGAAACCAAAATATACTTGACTAAGTTTCATAATTGTTTTCTCACTTTCTCTTTCTACATTATCAAAAAGAAAAATCCACTTTAAAGATCAAAATTCATAACTGTAAAAAATATGGTCATTCTTTAAAAATATAATTGTAAATACATGTTGTTTCAAATGATTTTTTAAATCCCTGACTAGATATTCATCTAAGAACTCACATATGGATTAAGCTATGGATTAGCCCACTAGACCTATTGAGCATATTTCTATTTGTATTAGAACAGCTGGGTTAATAACAGGGAAAAAAAAACAATGAAGGACTTCCTGTTTCAGCATAGTTCTCCATTTTCAAAAGGCTTTTCTTTCTCTTAGAGTGAACTTTGAAAAACAAGAATAAAACATGGAGGAAACAATATAGCTGCTTTCATACAGCTCATTGTCCTTTGATAGTATAAAATCAAATGGAAATAAAAGGTTTTTGAATTTAAACTGTAGTGTTTCAAGTTCTAGTCTTTCCTTTTCCTACTCTTTTAGTCCTAAATTTTCCTTTATCACTGATGACAGGAGAACAATCTTCTTTGCTCACACTTCTTGTTTTAAAAATAGCCACTGGCTGAATTCTCATCTCCCATAGTAAATTAAACTTCTTTGGGCCTTAATATCTGCCTAAAAAAATATTTACCTTCCCCTTGCATGAGTTACAAAATTAAAGTTTATCTGGTTCTCAGTGAACCGGAGGATTGTGTCATACAGACAAGGACAGCCAGCCATGAGCCATGCTCCTGTATGAAAACAAAAGACTTGGGCACTCTCTGGAGGAAAGTTGGCCTGAAACATGATTTATTGTTGAAACAAAGGCTGATATGAAACTTCTGCCAATAGCAGGAAAATTCTCCATAAGCAACAAAGATCCTCACTACATTTAAAGGTATTTAATCTATTTTTTCCCACTAATGCCTGTAGCAGACTGCCAAAATGTGTGGTTTATGCAAAGTCATACTGCTTTTAAAGGGCAATAGAAAAGTAATCTGTTGCAATTTCTTTACCCAATATTATTGTAGCTCTACCAAGTTAAATGCAAGCAGGAAGCAAACACTCTATGATTTACTCTACTATGTTCACTTGCCTGAGATACACTTGCCTTGCACACAGGAAAAAACAGAAAAGTGAAAATTTGCACAGATAAAAGCAGACTAATTTGGAAGCTGCCTTACCATGATGCCAAATTAACTTTGTGCTTACAACCAACACAACCAGACTTCCTTGCGTTGTTATAAAGATGGAGAAATGTATTTATGCAGTAAAGTTGGTGCATTATTGTCACACCTGATGGGTGAATCTGGACTCTTTGACTCCAATATCAGAAGGGTTATATGATTTATTAAAATGACTCCATTGCTCAGAAGGAATTCGGGCTGTATGTGCCCAGGTTCTGAGCTAACATACTTGCTTCATCATGCTCTGTACCAAACTGCTAGAATGCCATAAAATGCTTACAAAATCAGAGAGATAACATTTTTTTTATATCATAGGTTGAGAGGAAGAAAACGACATCACCCTATATCTGGAGACAGGGCAAAAGAATCTGTCTGTGTCTTTGAACACACAGCCCAAAGATTTGTTTACAGAAATCTGTGCAGAGAAAATGAGCTTCCCCGTGGAAGGAAAAGCTCAGCAAGCTTGCACCCAAGAAACTTATAAAATACCATAACTACAGTACATCACTAAAAAAACTCCAAAAAGACCCACCAGCACACTTGCATCCCACAGGTAAAATCCACAAAGGCTAGAATTTTCAATTAGATTTGGATGTGTAAACTCTTCCTGTTAGCACAAGTTCTCTGCTGGAATAAGAGGGAGGTTTAAAAATCTTTCTGAATGCACAAGACAGACTTCAGTGAGAAAACAGAGGAAATGCCATGAGACTAGGTTTTTTTCCATTAAGTGATAGATTTATACGCATAAGACATGCCACAAAAATTGTCTCAATATCTGTATATTAAGAATAGTGCTCAACTTTGATCCTTATATTGGTAGTAAAACATTTTATATATCGTAGTAATTTATTTAAAGAACCTTGGATGCAAAATTAAATAAATATTGCCCATAATACGTTGTTCTAGAAACAGCATCATGCATGCATGGCTCATCTCTGGTATTCCTGAAAACAGTTTGGATAGTTATTAATAGTCCTCATTGTTAAAAAGAAAAAAAAAAAAAAGGACACAAGTCATTCTGCTGCAGTAGCAGAGTGGGCAAAACTTCATTTTCCTGTAGGTTTGTGTTGTGCCCCTGTGTTCTTCCAAGCATTTTCCACCCAGTTCACTTCTAGATACAATTCACAAATTTTTACTTGTCTCATTTTGTTCCATATTCAAGTATGCAAGTATGAAGTATGTGCTTTAGCCATGAACTTAGGAACTGGACATCATATCTATCTTTTAACCAGAATCAACTTCATCATATTTGAAGTAACATAAATTTTTAACTCCTCTCTCTTTGGCAAACATGGTCAATACCAACAGATTCTAGAACTTTCTGAGGATACAAGTATGGTGTAGGGGAAGAAGAGAAGACCATGGTATTTGTTTCTTTCACTTAGTTGTAACATCTCATGTACTTAAAAAAAAATTATGCTGAAATGCACCAAACCTCCACATATTCCAAAAGCATAGATGATGAACTAGAAAAAAAAAAAACAAAAAACAAAGCCTCTGCCTTTAAATTACTGAGCAATCATAAAGGCTGCTCTAAATTTTTGGTTTTTTCCCAGTAATGTCCTGATGATGCCTATATGCTCATTGCCAGAAGTTCATTAGAAATGCTACCTTGTATGCTGCTCATTACATATGTCTCTCTTGTGACAAACTCCTTAATGTCATTTGGGACTCAGAACAGGTTTTATAACAGACTGATTATGGGTATAGCAGAATCAAGATTTGAAAAGTATGTAAATTAATTGAGTTGTCTTTAACTTATGGAAAAGCATCATAACTATTAAGTTGATACATTTGCTAGCAAATGAGTACGCAAATAACTCTAGTTTCACAATTCCCAGCTTAATGGAGCTATTGAGCAAACAAAAGGCAATTTTTCAATGTTTATAAAAACATATTCACAGCTACAAACATTTTCTTGAGGCATTATGATAAAGTATTCAGATAATTCATAATTTATGGCAGAAAGGTTTGAAAGCTGACTACCCACCTGGACATAAAGCCTTACTGTTAAACTGCTTACTTTTCCTGGCAACTGGAGGGCTTTATTAATTTCCTCTTATCTGTTTCAAATATATTTAGCAGGTTTTCCAAAGAGAACATTGATTTCAAATACAAGTTGTTCTTCCTCTTACTGATTACTACATCCAACAGTCTTTTTTCAAGGAAATTGCCCTGCGTGGGAGATGACTTAGAATACATGAGAATATCTTACAGGTGAACAGACACAGAACTTCAAGGGCTTCTTATTTTTTGTCTCAAAAAGACACATGGAAAGGGCAGACAGCTTGTGCAGACAAGTGGGTTAGACTGTGTTCACTGCACTTGCCACTCTCTCATGGTGGCCTGGCTTCTGAGTGGGCAGAAATAAGCGTGTGGAATCTGTTTAGAAAGCCTAGATCCACCAAATTACATTTAGACACAGATGCCACGTGAATTATATAAAAATCCCCAGCTTTAAAGAGTTGTTTTTCTCCTTTCTATTTATACAGATCACTTCACAGCACTAGTAACAACAATGTTTGTCTGCCTGTGTCTTTACTACACACACTAATATGAGTGCCATTCTTGAATTATATCATATCCATAAACTTCGACAAATAAAATCATACCACTAAATACAATTGTCACAGGAAATGTACTGGACAGAATGCAGAAAGGGTAAAAATTTGTTTACAGGTACACTAAGGCACAAACTGTCCCTAATCTTAGCAGGAGAAAAAATAAAAATCAATTTCACTGCTGAAAGTATAATCCAAAAATGAAACCGTAAATGGCAATACAATGACTGTCCTCTGCTCTTAATTAATATTTAGAAAAGTTCCTTATTTTAATTTCTTTTCTCATTAATTCCATTCTATTCTCTTCCCACTGGGACATAGGAGCTGTGACGCTTTTTCTGTTGCAGGACAGACTAACACAAAGCCTAACAGCGAAGAGCATGGAAGATAATTTCTACTTAGGAAAACCTAGTAACAATTTAAGATCTAGATATAACAGCTTTCCTTTCCTATTAAACACTTAGAGCTCCTTCAATATAACTCTGGCTTTACTGAGAGAAGGAAAGAGATTCTAGCTTTTAGTATGCTCCCATTATGAACACAGGTAATGCAGATTTTTCTTGCCACGGTGCTGCTGGGGATTCAGAATCAGTTATAATGCAGCAATATCCATCATGAGTCCATAAACCACTAACACTCAGAAATTCAGAAAGCATTTAAACAAAATCCATCATGCTTTTGCATGAAGTAATTTGTTTGCATAAGTTTTATAAATCCAGGTAACAAATATTAAAGCCTGAATGCCATCAATGCAATATTTCACTCACTTACTAGAACACTTAATAAGTACAGCAACAAATTTCAATAAAATATACACAACATTCATTAAGGAATTTTATGGAGTTTTCTTTCATGATTCAGAGCACTTACATTTTTGCACACACAAGAAAAAATTCTATACAAAATAGCTACATAAAACCAATCAATCTTAACAGCAAAAGTTTGAATCTCAAAGAAAGGATGGGTCCTCATTTATCAATGAAGCAGAACTTTGTAATTCAGAGATAGGGAATGCCCATCTTACTTATCAGTGTGCTCATTAATTTAGATTACTGCATCTTTTATAAAAGATATTTAAATGCTTACAAAACGAAAGTGCAAAAGCATAATTTTCTAACATATAGCTGTTATACATCTCTGTTGACATTTAATTTGAGTAAGAGCTAGTTTAGCATTTTGAACGGAATGGAACAGATTACTTGAATTGTTCCCTTGTAGAAATGAAGAACAGATGAAATAAAATGAATATTCTTTGCTTAATTTTTTTAAGAGTTGTAAAAATTGAGGCAGCTGTACTAGCATAACAACTATAAGATTTAAGCCTGAAAAACAGAAAAAATATAATAGAAAGGGAAAAAAAAGGATTGAAAAAGCAAAATGTTAAATATAATTTTTGGGGAAGAAAACAAAAGGAGGAGATAGGAGAGAAAAAGAAGAGTTCCAAAAATACTGTTAGATCCCCAACCTGAGAAAACATATCAATGGCCTATTCAAGGGCTTTCAGCTTTTTTGTAACCTTGCCTGCTCTCTAGGGTTTTGTTGTTTTCTATAATCTTGCTGTTTCCTATCTGTCACACACATCCCATTCTTACTTAGGCTCTGGCTAAGGTTTTCCTTCTTTTCCCTCAGTACTTTGTGCAACTTATTGTGTCCCAAGTAAATACAAAGAACTAAGCAGCTATTCAGGGGCAGTTTTCCACTACCCCTCTTACATTTTCTTATGGGAATAAATAAGTAAATAAGTGCCCAAATGAGAGTAGCCCTTTTTAGGATTGGAAGAGAAATGGGCATATAATAGAGAACTGTTTCTGAAATGTTTGCAAAACCTAATGTCTTTTCACTAATTACCGTTTCCTTTAACTGCTATAGAAAACTGCCTAAATGCTGGAACAGGAGTCGAGATATTCAAAATTCAACCTCACTTATAAGTGTTGAGCTTTGAAATTCTCTTTAAAACTTGCCAGTTCTTTGAGGTCCACTTCATGTAATTACCATATGTTAGACTGCTCCTCCAAATCCCTAATGGGATATTATCTCTAGAATTTAGGTATTAATATGAATATAAACAAGATTTGTAGCTATTTCGTATTATATTTTGTATGTTTCATAGATGCTGAGTATTTAAAAACAAATGCAGAAAGCCCTTGAGGGCTTCAGGAGGTGAGACACATACATAAACAACAGAACTAATCCAGTCGGTTCAGCAGCACCAGCATTAACAAAGCACTGACTGTTTTTACCCAAACCAATTCACAGTACATCTACATTTCTCTCAAAGTGAGAAATAAAATTTTGTCTGACATTAAGGTCACTGTACAAGAAATTTACATTGAAACGCCTGAATATAACTCTTTATATAAAACTTTGTGAGGAGTCTTGGTTATTCAACATAATGTAGGAGAGTTTTTAGAAAAATCTTATTTACTATTAAGTATTACAATGCATAAAATTCAGAAAACAGATTTAGTTTACATTTAAATTGCGCTCATGCTCAGAAACTGCAGGATAGAACCCACACACTCCAGTTCCACAACACTCAACAACAGATTAAGATTATCTCTCATGACTGAAGCAAGCTGAGAAATTATTTGTTAGACCCAATGCTGCAGTGCAAAATCAGCTAACACAAAAATTAGGTAACTTTTTTTTTTCATGGATTATAATCTCCAAAAGTAAGAAAATGTCTTTAAAAGTCTTGCTAGACACTGACAGAGGGTAAAGTTTGAATTAATTATGAACTATTTATAATTAATATTTACAATGATAATCTCCTCTTTTCCATCCTGCTCATAAAAACCTCAAGACAGGACAATGGAGAAACAGAAATAAGATTTCTTATAGATTTGGTTTTCACTGTATGATGTAATAATTAGTTAATATAAAATATTTATAAATATTTGGCACCCCTTCAGGAAAAGAATAAAAATAGACATATATATGTATATTCATAGAAATGCATACAGATCTATATATTTATATGCAGAACTTGCCAGCTGCCTCATCCATCCTTTTAATCTCCTGATAAGGATAGGTATAGTTCTTCAGATAAACCTAAAAGAAAACATATTTTTACAAATAGGCAAAACCAGAACAAATTTAATTCGTTTTCACTTGATGAAAACTGTTTAGTTTACATTTCAAACTAATATTGATGGTTTCTCTTTTCTGACAGGACCTGAGAGAATGGCCTGAAGTCATGTCAGGGGAGGCTGAGGTTAGTAAGTGGTAATCAAAAGATGAACTTTGCTTCCTTAACTCAAAAATACATATTACTTCTCAAACCCTTGCATATGCTAACAACTAAAGTTACTCCAACTCTACCAAAATACGACATTTATAAACACAGGGAAAGTAAATAGAAATGATGAACACTCTTCAGTATCGAGGTGCTAATGGTGAGGCAACTTTAAAGGATCTAATGCTTCATCATTTTGTGAATGTCATATCTGGAGATGACAACACAATTTTGGCATAAAAAATTTAGGACTCTGGAACAGTTAGTTATTTTTTGAACATGTAGGACGAAATACTAATTATTGACTTAGCTTGTTAAAGGAAACTTAGCTGTAGAAAACAGAACAAAGAGGATACTGAGACTTAGCATTCTCTACTTTTCCTGTAAAGGCTAATTAATGGCATGGACACCCCCCAAAAATTATATATTGGTCTATACTATTAAAAAAAGGAAAAAAAAAAAAGATTTAATCTTCCAGGCTACTGGGAGATAGCTGGAATTATGGACATCTGTGGATTCCAGGAGCAATTGAAAGAGGTAAAATGGAAGCTGAGTAGGTAATTGTTCCAAAGTGTAAGATAGGGACCAGCCTTGAAAAAGAGAGGATTTTCTTGACTTTGTGTGCAACTAGTGATGAATTTTTGTTTTCTTCATAATATCAATGGCCCAGCCACCCATAAATGGAAATATTTTTTGAGCCATTGAACCTAGGGAAGATATGATGAGTCAATTATGTTACATCACCTTTGCAATTGCACTGCTTGCCACTTTGAGTCTATAGAGCCTTTTTAATTTTATAGTATTAATCACCACTATGTTCAATTAAATCTGGCGCAAGAACTAAGAATATTTAATGGCACTGTAAAAGAGCAAGAGGAGGGAACATTTGTTACCAAAACTGAGAACAAAGTAAACAACATGTAGATGCATTTCAGGAAAGTTTAGGGAAATATAGGACCCATAGTTATCACAAATCTGAAGTAAGCTTCTTTTTTCAACTTCTAATTTCTCTTTTAAAGAAAAGAACTGTGCTCACAGACTGTAAGATTTACAGCTACTATTTTTTGCCACTACTGTTTTGTATCCTTTCACTATATGTCATTTGCAGATTACGTTTTTTGTCCTTTTCCTCGTAAAAATAAGCAATACAGGAGATATAGGGATGAGAAATGCTTTATAAATCATGTCTGAGATCATCATTACTCCAGAGAACTTGCTTACATTAATCTCACACTTTAATAGTGATGCTGAATATTCTCCTTCTGTATTCTATTCTCCCTCTGCACCCTCTTCAGAATTCCCATGGATGAGACAGTGGAAAGGGGCAAGCCTATTTCTTTTATTACTTTTTGTTTATCAGTAGTTTCTCATCCTTACACCAAGTCATGATTATTTTATTTGGATTTGCACTACAATGGGGAAATATTTTTGTTCTACAATGTATAAGTACGCACATTTTAATAAAGCCCCATTTTTGAATTAACATCAAAGCAAAAAAGTCAAAAGAATCTTAGCTCTTCTGAAGAAACTTCTCCTAAATAAAATAAGCACAATTTTTCAAAATATTTCTAGTTACCCCATTAAACTAGCCTAAAATGAGGATAGTTACGCCTAATATTTTTTGCCTTTTGTCACCAAAATTACTTATCTGCCACATAAGGAATTATGATTACACAGCTTTCTGGTTGCTCCCATGTACTGTGCTATTTAGATGGCTGATAGTATTTTAATTCATCAGAAGTGATCTGAGCAGAAGCTTCATTAAAACATAAATACACCACTGATACTCACTGATGATTTGTTTGCATTGACATTTCTCTCTGAGAATAGAGGTGAAAAAAAGATGTCTTGGGAATAAATGACAGTTGGTGACATCTCAAAAAATAAAGATCTTTTGGTGAATGCAATGAAAACAAACATTTATGGACATTGGCCAAACAGACTATATCATAACTAAATTACCAGATTTCTAGGCAGAAAAGAACATTTTTTTTTCTGTTTTAATTTAATAATTTGAATCACCACTGCAAAACATTGCAGGAATTTGTGGCATTTAATAAGGCAACACAGAGAACATAAATTAATATTCACCCTTATAATTTAAAGTGACTTCTAAAGAAAGAATCAGCAGCATGAGAAGACTGTATATGCACTACATATGTACTGGCACTGATTTCATATACATAATAATATTATACATGTTGACAATAGGAGAAATATTCCCAAAGATACTGTGAAGTAACTTTTTAAATTAAATACTAAATTTCACCTGTGATACAGCGACCAATAAAAGTCTGAACTCTTTTGAGGGAAAGCAGTATATAAATCTATAAACTGTTTCATTATGGATAGTTCTGTCTCGAAGAATTCTGTTTTGTCTTCCTCCAGATACTTATTTCTAGGTTAGCTTTAAAGGTGAACCCGCACAGGAGTTTGTAATTCCATGATATTATTTCACACCAGTGAAACAGTGGTGTGCAAAACAAGAAGAGAGACCTGTTTGGATGAAGAAGAAACGCTCCTGTCATGACTCAAACACAAGCAGGAGATACACAGAAGGTGGGAGGAGAGACAGGCAACAAGGAATGAACATTGAGAGGTTTCCAAAGTAGAAATCAGACAAGAAAAACAAAGACTCCTTTAGAATTAAATCTGGCCAGGGCTGTCAAGGATAGCCAGAAGGGCTTCTTCAAATACACCAGTATCAAGAGGAAAACAAAGGATAATTAATAAATGGAGCAGGGGTCTGGTGTCAGAGAGAGGATGCAGAGAAGGCAGAGTTACTGCACACCACCGTTGCACTGGTTTCCCTTGCAAGACCAGCCCCCAGAATCTGTGACCCAGGACATTGGGGTAAAGGAACGGGGAAGAGGGGACCAGAACTTTGGGCTACAGTTTGTGTCCAGCCTAGCTATCCACCAGTGACTATCCTGAATACTTTGTGCAAGACATCCCTGACACTGACATTCTCTTTGGACGGAATATTTTTTTTGACATTCTCTTTGGAGGTAATATTTTATTTGCTTCTCCCCAGTGTCATGCATTTGTCCAACATCCTCTCCTCAAATTTAGTGCCGCTATAATCCTATGCTGGCAGAAGATTAAATTTTGAAATTGGCCAGTGACAAAGTATCCTTTTTTAAATTATGAGGTTTACAGAGGAATATGCATAGATCCTTTCTACACTATTTTGAACTGATGCTCTTCCATCTCCTTATGTTTTTGCAAAATAGTGACAACATGTGTTCCTTAGGCTTCTTTTATTAAGTGGGTGGTTTTCAGGGGTTTCTTTGGTACTCAGACACTATATTCTAAATTTAAAATGGAATGAATAGTTTCTGTAGGTCACTTGATCTCTCTGCATTTTTTCACAGCAATAAAGTAGTTGATATTCTTTATCTGCTTCAAAAAAATGGATTGTGCAATATATAATTTTAGTCTAGTGAAGCACAAATAACAAATTTCTTACGCACTTATTTTAATAGTCCAACGTTTCTAATCCTGTGTTGGCAGAGCACAAATGAAGTTGCAAGGGGGAAGAATTCTGTACAAATGAAGAAATGGCAAATTTGCAAAAGATATTAACGTGGTCCTTTCCAGGCAGAGGACATGCATGAGAAAAAGACATGTGATCTCTCTGCGTCTTATAGCCATTGAATCATCAATAATATTTAGGAAAATCTAGGAACTATGTATCACACATATGTGCATAAGACATTTAATAAACTATTCACATGGAAAATTTTTAAGACTAGATACTGCTGCTATGTAATTTGTACAACTATAAAACATATTTAACTAAATAAGTTTTGCAAATATTGAAAATACAGTTCCTGTGCCTTACAAATTTCTGCCTTACCACAGTCTCAAAAAGCTCCCTTTCTTTTGAGTTCTGTGGTGATACAGCTGGGGGAGAGAAATGTTTATGAAAAGAAGTACCCTGCTTCAATAGAGTTAATAATAATACTATTGTAATACCAGTACCTTTTCTACCATAAATCTTCAATTAAGTCTTGTTAGAAGTTATATCAGATTCTACATAACCTGTGCTTCAACAGACTAGATTATCACCATGGTCTGGGTTTACAACACAACTTTCCCAAGTAACAACAAATGGTATCTCTTAAACAATCCTGGATGACATTCCAGAGAGCGCAAGTGAAAACCTGGTTCTTGCAGGAATTAGTTCAACATCTATTCATTTTAATGATAGAAAAGGAGAATCTTTTCTTCACATAGATATGTTTCTTTCCCTTTCACCAAACACTGAAAAAGAAAGTAAAACCAATACCATGAAGCAGTGAGCAGAAATTATAGTTGAATGGAAAACTGGTGTTTTCTTTGATACAGAAAAGCCTTTTTTCTCAAACTGGCAGGGAGTATTTATCACAATGTCCAAAAAATATCAAGAGTTTGCACAAAAGACTTTCTCTTGGTTATGTAACCAGTCACACATGTAAATTTGCAAGGTATATTTTTTTTTGCTAGTCTCTAATTATATTAATATATTTGTCACCATTGTTCAAAATCAATGAGCACTGTGGAAGTATTAAAAAACTTAAGACTGTCTATGTAGAAACACTGAACCTCTTCAGATAAATAATGTCAGCATATCACTGTTTTCAGGAGTATTTGGGTGACTGAGATATTCATTACCAGAAGATGCACTGTTCATTTAAATCTCTACAGCTTGTACTGGAGGTACCCACTATCTTTCACTTCAGGCCACTTGCTATATGAATAGGCAAAATGGCTTAGTGTATTTTAAAGCAGCTAAAAATCCTCTTTTACATTTTACATGAATAAATATAAACTTTATAAGGCCTAAGGGGGCAAAAAACCTGCCAATCACTGGATAAATGTTTAAAGCTCATCTCTCTGTTTTGCAGCTGTTGCCCTTTGCTGAAGGATATTTCCTGTGCTGCAGACTCTGAATAACAGCATTTCATTTGAAGAATGTAATTAGAAACACATCTGTTGCTCTAGAACCTTTAGATTAGGCAAGTCCTCTTTAAACCAGACAGGAAGATTTTTAGAAAAGCATTTTCAGCATACCTAATCTCTCTACTTTCTACCATCCTACCACATATTAAAAAAAAACAACCAACCAACCAAAAAAAAAAAAAAAAAAAAACCAAAACACAAAACACCAAACCCCAGCAAGTAAGTGTCCAGATTTCTGTTTTGATCCCACAACATATGTGACCTAGCAACTAGTTTGATTCATTTCACTGAGCTCTGGAAACAAACAAGTGAATTCTTTTTCAGATGGCTTATTACTCTGGACCTTGAAAAAAACCAAGAAACCTTTGGCTAGATGGTAGAAGTTAGAGAATCATGTTCATCATCTTCATGGAATTTCAAATGAATGGGCAAAGAATAACACGCATTTTGAATTTAAAATCTTGAATTTTAATCCAGGAGTCTCAAGTTTTGACAGTCTCTTCATAGGCAAGGGCAAGCTTTAGCTGGAGTTTGTTTCAGAGTTAGTCTCATCTATTTTCTTGTCATGGGGTAGAACAGTACTCTATCAGTTAAACTGCAATAATTAATAAATAATGGATGACTGAAGAGCTTCCTAACATCTCAACTGCTGCAATTGCCATGCATGACTGGAGCTTGGGCGCTGCTCTGTACATGAGGTGGGCATTGCAAGACAAATTTTGAGGTAGAAAGAATCTAAGTGATCTGAGTCTTCCTAATCTAACATCTTCGGTTTAATGCAGCATTATAAATACTAGTGCATCTTTGATTTCTCTTTGCGCTGATGCCCTTCAAAAATCACAACAGTGGTAATAGAAAATGAACAAACTTGAAAATCAACAGTGCTATTTTCACTTCTTAGCCTTAATTATGCTCATGCCACTGACTCTTCAGGTAAACAGTGATAAGAATCCAGTTTAAAATAAGAACTTAAACCCATCTTAAGAAATAAGAAACCAGAGACAAAAACTCGGTTTATTTCTCAGCACACTCATGAGCTTACAGTTTTCTCTTTCCAGCAGTTATTTAAAACAACCTCACTAAGACCTTATTATTTGTTCTAAATTCAACCCTTAAAAATTCACCATTATCAAAATTTTTCTAAGAAAGTAAGGAAGTAAGGGGTCCTGGTACATCTGATTATTAATCCCAGTTTAAAATAAGATATCAATGAAACAAGAAAAATTGTCTTAGAAAATTAATGTGCTTCCTAGGCATAATTGAGGAAAAAAATAGCTTTTGGGCAGTGACAAATCCTTTGTTTTCACTGTGTAAGATGCCAGTTAATCCACAAATAGTTAAACATTCTTATGTTGACTAACATTACCTGTATAGTGCTTTTAGGGGTTTACTTACAGATATTGTCAGACAGCTTCTTAAACTCTCAAGTCCTCCAAATGTATGACTTAAAATTGATAGTCACAGAATTATTTTTCATAAAGTGATCTGTTAATGAGGGCTCTTTATACTTTCCTTATGATGTTTGATTCTTATGATATTTGATTGGAACGTAGCTTAAAAAACCTAAATAATTTAAAAATAGCCTGCAAAAACTTTATTTTTTTTCTATTAAAAAAATCCCAATCTTAATGTAATATCTGATCAAGAATTTAATGTTTTTTTTTTCAAGTTAAACTACTTAACCATGAATGCATAAACTTTTTTCTATACTTCTTAAACTAGTGATTCAGGTCCTACTAATATTTCTCCAAGTCAAGATAGTGAGTTTGTGCCTTGGTTGCTACTCGAAATTTATAAATAAAACAATGGCATTTTGAAACAGCTTGGTGAGGGATTTTTCCTAAGAAAAATCCAGAGAAGTCTGCAGTTCATTCACTTTTAATATTACTTCAGAGTAGAAGGGAATAGACAGCCAATAGATTAAAACTTGTATTAGTTGCAATATGGTAGATATTGCAATATGTAACAAATTTTTCATGGTTTTTTATTGTAGGTGATGACATTCAGATACTACTTATTTTTTCCACCATATTTTCTTGCTTTTCTCCTGATACACTGGTAACATTCTGTTTTCATACTATTTGGTGTATCTAATATGTCTTTAATATAGGTTCACTTTTTTTTTTTCATCAAATACAGTCCCATTATCAAATTTGATTCTTGGCCTTTGGGTCCCAAAGATGAAAGAAGCTTTTATATTGCTCTGCTAAATAAATGGTGCTGGTGTGAGTATGAGTGTCCCCATGGAGAGATTTGGTCTCTCTGAGTGTTTAAATGAGGGAATGTGAGTCACCAGAGGACAATGATTCATGACTCCAAATTACAATAAGTCATGCACTGTGTTAGAAAGACATCTGGCTATCCTGCAGATTAGGGTCTAAGAGAAAACCCTGAACATTGCAAAGATAGCTGCTTCAGTATCTACTCACTCCCCAAAACACTCCCAAGAGCAGCCTTACCCACGTGCATGACTCTTTAGACCACATAAGGTTTAGGTAAAAAAATCTGCACTCTTTCTTTCAAATCATACACAAAGATGCTAAAACCTAAAAAATATACTCAATATTTCCTTACTGTTTACCCACTGAAAATTAAAAAAGACAATAAAGAGCAGTATTGAACAACTTCTTAGTAACTCAAGTAATATTTTTGCCATTTGCTGAGCCTGAAAGGAGCGTTTCTATACTCAGTGAAAATAGATATTTTCTATTCCACCAAGTGCAAACTTTACAACATTAAGTGTGCTAGATAAGGCATTAATCTACAACTTTATTCACCCATCACCAACAGGTATGAGCTGATGTTCTAGGAATCCATCCCTGGAGATCAGACAATAAACACGTCTCATTGTCCCTTCAGACAACTTACTAATTTCCTCCTATTGCTGTATAATTTATCAGTGTTTACTATTGTTGCATTATAGTGAAATTAAGGGTGCAGCTCTGCTTTAGAACATGCACTAGGTCAAAAGGAACATATTTGCTTCCTGTAGTCACTATCCTGTGATGTTACAGAAAAAATAAAAGGGTATTTTTTATTTTATTATCTGAACTATAGATTTAAAGGTTACAAATATTCTGGTTTCAGCATTTAGAAATCTAGCAATGAAAAAACCAAAAATTATATGCACTTACAGCACAGCTGAGACAGTTGAGGAACATCAACCACCATCCAATTAATAGGTATCAGTAACTTTTGTCTCCTCATTCTTTATTTCATAATGAAGTTTTAGCAAAGAGAATGCAAGAATTGTTATTAGATGTTTGCACTAACAATGCAAACTGACACTATGCCATCAGTTTCAACTGTTTGTAGAGACTCTTCCTTTTTGACCTAACACAGTGCAAAGAGGTAGCTCATAGGTGTAATCAAAATGCAAGCAAATACCACAAAATCTGGTAGTAATGTGTAGTTTGGAAGTGACCACTAATCAAAATACATATTATCTTCTTTGGACTGATTTCCACCTAGAAATGTGTATTTCTAAAGAACTTCTTAAAAAAACAATGACCTGCTTGTTTCTACTGCTCCTAGACCAGCTAAATTTCCCTAGGAGCCTTAGAAGAATGCCTTCCAGAACCTGCTACCCCAGGATGTGTGAATCAACCTGCCTCAATTAACTCTAATTGAAGGGAGGTCTCAGAACTTCCTCCTTCATCCAGTTTCCTGGGTAGTAAAGATTATAAGGAAACCCAAACTCTTTGCATAAAAGTTTAAAATAAAAGTATAATGATAAAAAGCAAGCGCTTTTAACTGTTTCACCCACTGGGCATCATTTCCCCTCAGAGGCTTTTTTCTGAGACTGAGCTGCCAATCCTCCCCTTTAACTTCAAAGAGCTTTTCTCTCCCTTAGATATAAATAGATCACTGGCAGACACCCAGAGAGATTGAAAACCATCCACCTGTAAAGATTTACAGCAGAGACAGCCTGAAACTCACCTTTCTCAAGTCCCCCTTTCCTCATTCTACCAGAGGGCCAGGTCTTTCTCCTCATGGTAAGGCAGATTACTGCATTGCACTTGTGTTTCTAGCAGGTTTTCCGTCAGCTGCAGCCTGACCCCAGTCACAAATCCCCCCTCCACAAACCCTGCAAGCCTCCTTTCTTGTTTAGCAATGCTTTGTTGTGAGCAGGTGTAGTAAGTAACCTGCTTGCACGTGGTAATAACTCCATTTAACACATATAAGTGAATCCCATACTTGCTTATTCTGATATAATGCCAGGCTCCTATATGTTTATTCTGGAGGCTAACAGTACTTCTTATTGAGCAATAAAAATATGTACAGTATGCTTGCTTGTTTGCTGCTCACACTGTCAGTTATCTATCTTGATCACTTGGTGTCTTTGTTTTCCATTTTTCTCACAGAGTTGTCAGTTTTCTTCCTGTTCAGCAAATTTCTATATTAAACTTACCTAGGGGGAAGTGATTGCAGCTCTTCACTGTCAAAACTGTGTGGGTAACTAGTGTACTTTTTTTTTTTTTTTGCCTTTCATTTTTCATGGCAGGCTTATATATGTGCATATAACCACTAAATATTTCCTCTATCATGAGCTACAAAACATCCTGACTTTGGAAAATGGCCTCATATGGAGCAGAAAGCTACTTATTTCCATCACTGCAAGATAGCAGCTGTTTTGTTTGTTCTTTGGCATAGGAAGCCTGAAAACAGAGTTTATTAATGCTACGACTGTATGCATCTTTCCAGAATATATCTCATTATAACTCTACTCTGGTAAGCAGCTTACACCCAAATTTACCATCAATTGAAATATAAACCTATTCTGATACTGTTGCTCAACGTTGCATAATTCTAAATGTAGAAATTCATAGTAATTATGATTGTAATAGATGTTTATAACTTGCAAAAATACTGAATATGTTATTTTTTCTGTATTGTTCTATATATGAACTGCTAGTCAGTTCATGCATAATTTTTCGTGGATTTCAGAAAAGCCAATCCTAGAAATCTTAGCTCAATATAGGTAACTAAATATTGAATATAATCTTACATTTCCTCTGTGGGCATCTTCTAAATGTCTCTGGACAGGTTATGAACATTCATTTTTCAATGTAAGTGATGACAGATGAAACAAACAGAGACTATGTAGATAAATATATATGTACACATACACATATCATGCATGCATGAGACCTAGGAAATCTTATGATTTCCTGACACATCTGTTGTCATATTTGGATGTTCTATTGAAAGAGAATTGTATCAAAAACTTCTAGTCCAGTGCCTAGTTTTCATATGGGAACTTAAAATCACTTGAATTTTAGGGTTTTCATCCAAGGGAGTAAATAAACCAGCCATCCTTCAGAATGACAGAACTGCTCTTGCTTATCGTAATTTCAAAGTAAAATTGCTGGGTATTTTTTACCTCTGCAGTGGGAGAATGCAGAGTGTATATCTATCATTTTTAAGCCAAGAAAATATTCTTGTATCACAAGTCTGTGGACTCAACTCAGCTACAAGAAACCTCATAAAGAGAAAGAAGGTATTTTAGGACTTGCTCCTAGAACAAAATCTTTGTCTTACTGAACTTGATGGCAAAACTCTGGCAGATTGCAAATGAACATGACTCCTCTGGGAACCCTCACTAGGTGGGCTTTCTGCTCGAGCCACAAGGTCACATGTCCTACTTCATCCCAAAAAACACATGCATAATTCTCACAGCTGAACTAGTTTAGAAGGTGAAAAATCCGTATTTTTCCTTTATGAAACATTTTCTTGGTTTTAAGCCCAGCTGGAGCACCACAGATGTGCTTGCTCAACAACCCCACGACCCCAGTAGAACGGAGAGGAGAAACAAAGTAAAACTTTTATGTTGCCACAAGAACAGTTTAATAATTGAAAATTAAGTAAAATGTAATAAAAATGGTTAATAACAAAATCAGTTATATTAGTTGCTCACCACCCACTGAATGGTGCCAGACCCCTTTTCCTGAACCCAGGCTGGCCTCACTTCTGGGTGACCCCTCTCAGTTTATGCACTGGGCATGGCATTCTGTGGGGTTTGGAATACCCCTTTGGTCAGTTTGCAGCACATTTCCTGGCTAGACTCTCTCCCAGTTTCTTCTGCAGACCATGAGACAAGGAGAGACTATAAAGATAGGAAAAAAGAAGGGAAAAAATTACTTAGGATAAACATGACTTAGCAAAAAACCCAAAACATCAGCGTGTTATCAACATCGTTCTCTTTCTAAACCCAAAACACAGCACTGTGACAGCTACTGAGAAGAAATTAACTCTACCACAGCAGAAACCAGGACACTTCTCTTGCAGCATTTCATTTTCAAAATCCAATCAGAAACATGTCTGTCTTTCCCAGGTACCTTTTTCTGTAAGTGATCATAAACCAAAGCATTACAAGTAATTGGCTCACTCCTATTCTCCCTGCAAGATATATTTAGAGTCCAAAGAAGAAAATGTCTTATTTCCATGGCAAAATCTTCTTTCCTTTTCTTTTAAAACTATGTCAATCACATTTAGATTGTAACCATAAATTATTTGAGAAAAGAATCCTACTGAATGAATCTATTTATGAAGAGAGAATCATCAAATTCAGTGATGTTTCACCAAAAATTTCTATCACCATATAGCTTAGAGAAGCCAAATCAAAGGCCACAAAAATCCCTGATTTTGGATGGAAAAGTGCCAGATAGAGAGAACTGTCACAAGAAACTTCAAATAAAAAATTAATAGAAATGAATAATAAAGAATAAAAAATTAATAATAAAGAATAAAAATAAACAGACAAAATTAATATATGTTCCTTTTAAAAGGGCATGAGTAACAGTGAGCCCACAAATTTTCCTGGAAATGCAAAAAAAGTAAAACCTTGCAGATCTAGAAATGCTTACAGAAGACTCAAGTACAGATTTAGATGTACAATTTACAGTAAGTGAGTTCTCCCTTTCTTTTGTGGCAGTTTGGCTCCTGGACAGCCTTGGAGAACATTGTCTTCTTTTTTGAACTGGGGCCACACTACAGTAGGTTCTTCCAATTTGACTTCCTCTTTTCAGATCTGAAACAAGTGTTTTTACTAGGACATTTTAAAACCTAAAATAGATATATCTAGGCATGCATACTATAATAATATAGATGCAATTACCACAGAGGAAAAGAACAGATAATTATGAAGGTAAACAATGTAAGAGTGTGCTTCTCAACAGCAAATTTGATCTATAAATATCTTATTTACAAAATGAGATCAATTAAGTATCCTATTCAGGGCAAAAAAGTCAAATGGAGCAGGTGAATGAAGGCACTGCTGTTGTTGAACAAGAAACACAGTAGTCGAGCAGTGTTAAAGTGCTGATAGTCTGTCTTGCTTTAATCTTGACTTTAAGATGTTTAAGATTTTAATCTTTGCTTTAAGATTGACCCTTCATACAGTCATTGTCTCGATTAATTTCCAACAGTCAGTTTAGCCAGCACATATAAATTTTAAATAAATCGTAGGGTGGGCATCATTCTTTTCTCTATTTCTAATGAGCTGAATACAGAGAAGACTCATATCCTTGCTGCCACAGTTCTAGGTCAAAGCACATTTAATACAGATCAGCTCTAAGAGCTGCAGGCTGTTTGGAGGGAGTATATTAATTTCTCACCAGCAACAAAGAATATTATTCTATTTCCACATCCAGTTATTCACCACTCAGTGGTGAACGCTATTGAAAAGAAATCTCTACATACAGAAATTTTGCTGATGTGGAGGTGTTTAGTTTTTTAACATCTTATTCCCTGCAAAGAACATACTCATATTTGGGCATGGACATTAAAATATTACATTTTGAAAACTGTTTTTTTTCTTAATTTTCAAAATATAATGTAAAAAATCATACAGGCAAATTTATAGAGAATATTTAAAATTCGTAATTTTTTTTCCATTTCCTGTAATAATGCTTTCATATACTTGAATGTTAAGTGTTCTCAGAAGTTCTATGCTTCTTTCTGCTTTCTCATGTGTAAAGCTGTTTAAAAGAGTTTCTTCAGCTTTCCTTTGCTGATTAATGACAAACCAATCTACCAATGAAACATGTATAGGTATAGCCAGCACATTGTGTTTATGGGAAAAGCAATTTATCAGTTGGTCTTCCGCTGAAATATCCTGCATTATCGAAGGACATAAATTTTAATGTTTGAGTACCTGCGGCGGCGCACGCCTCACACTCGGGCCCGGCCGGCTCTCTCGCGCTCCCCCACACGGCACCACCGCGAGTGTGGGCCGGGCCCAGGCCGCCGCCCGAGATGGTGGCGGAGCGCAGCGGCCTGAGCCGGGGCGCGGCTTCTGAGCTCGGCGCTCAGCGGACACCGGGGCGAGGGCAGAGGCGAGGGGCAGGGAAGAGACCTTTCCGTGTGTCAGTTCCGAGAGCAGCTTTATTCCCCCGAAGGGTCAGCGACGGAAAAGGCCGAGAATCACACAATGCAGTAGATTATAAACAGGGGTGGCACCCAAAGGTGGATACATACAGTAGGAGGGGAACTTAATCTAACATCCAATCAAATCTAAGGCATAACATAATAGACACAGAACGTTCTAGAGAAATAGGCAGGGTTAACATAAACTGACAGGGAGTATGGGTGAGGATACAGGGATTGACAGGGAAGGGACTGGAAGGAAGGGAGGAGACTGACCTTCTAGGGAAGACTCAGGGGGAGGAACATTCTAGGACTGAACTAAATAGAAACAGGCATGGGGATGGATTTGGGGGCGCCCGAGAGGTTTAGGGGGACAGGGGGGAAATGCACAGATAATCATAGGGGAATACATAAAAAGCGCACCGCAACAAGTACTCTTGTTACTATTGTGAAAGATTGTAAGCAACTTGCTGAAACAAGGCAAATGAGCATATCAGAGTAATTAAATTAATTCTATAATATCTTTTTACATAATTTCATAAATAATTGTTCAGATACAACTGGTGGAACAAATTTCCACTTGTCTATCTTTAAAAATGTTCATGAAATCCAGATGTTAAGCAATCTTCTCAGTTCACAGGACTTTGTTATGAATAGACATTTGATATACAACTGACAGTAAAGTTATTACTGTCTTTCAAAATACATATTAATATATCTATTTTGATTTGCTAAACACTTATCACTGACAAGTGAACACTTAGACAAGCTAATCTCTTTCCCCTTTCATTTAAGTCACAGTACAATAAATTGCAGAAATTATAGCCATTGCTTCATCTAATACTTATTAAAATGCACATTATGACTGACTATTCTATTACCTTAACAATGAAGAGTGGACTAAACAGTGAATACAGTGGGAGAAAAAAAAGGAAGAAATTTATTTAGAAGATGAAGTATAAACAAATATTTTGATTAGGGAAGTTTTGTGTGGGTATCATGAGTCTCATTCCTGGGTCTGCTCTTTGTACATGGTCAAGAGTTCTCAATTTTCCTATTTTCTTGCTCTATATGTTTTGTTCACCCAGTTTACAGGCCTTGGGAGACATAGTCTCAGAATGTACTTGTACTTCATCTTGGTGATGATCATTGTTTTAATAATATTATATGGTTTTTGAGAAAAAAAAAGTATGAGTCCTCAACTGGATTCTGAAAAGTATACCTAATTTTCTAAATCTAAAACATTTCTGTTGCTTCTTATAGAGGGAGATGGTCACTGGATGGCTTTTTAACACTATCCCACTTTTTACATCAAGCCTTCAAGATGCCAAGGATTTCCAGTGTGAGCTAGAGATGTATCTTCAGACACATGAGCTGGAGTTAACATTCCTATGAATGGATCAAATGAAATGGATCAAATGAATTCCAGGATCAAATTTCAAATGTAAGTCAGCAGTCTTTTTCTCAAAGTTTGCTGCTTGGTATTTGGGCAATTCTGATAAGGGATCAGTTTAGTGGTCTAGGCCATCACAGATTATAATAATGAACATTTATGAGTCACAAATCATTGGATTTTCCAAACTGTTTCTTTCCTTTTCCTTGCAGGCACCGAACACATAGCACAGGCCTGCAATATGAACGTGACACAGGTAGTAGACTTCAGCCTAGTAAATCCTCTCATACCTCGAATTTGGAATCCATATCTCTGTGTGCTACATAGATATTTATATCTTCTTTTTATGCAGTCTGACTTTTCTAATGATTTATATGTATGTTACTATTTCCCTCCTTTTTATTTTTTCTAAATTGTGCCATGGTTTTTTACCAATTTCTTGACACTGAGTCCTACTACCACTACAAAAAAGAATTTTCCTTCCCCTCCCTGCCTCCTTACCTATTTCAATGCTGTTGCCAGTTATAGGACATTCCTCTCATTTCAGAGCCTATTTCCTTCACCTCCCGCAGGACTGGCCATACCTCATGAGAGCTGTTTATGGACCTAGAGGTTTTAGAAGTCTGCTTCTGTCTCCTTTCCCCTACCTGTTGCTGCAATCTCTGAACTGTAGTGTATTTGAAGCCTTTCACAATAAATACTGCATAGTAATTGGTATCCCAGTCACAACAGGTGTTCATAGGGGAACACTGAAGGAATGTGCTTTTTTAAAAAAATAAGTTAATTAGCTCCTTTATAAATCATTTTAATAAGAAAGACGGGGAGGGAATGGAAAAATAGCGAAGAGCAGCAAAATTCAATTGTTTATGCTTTTCAAATCTCAGGAGAGTAAAACAAGGAAAAAAATCACTTCCACATTTTTGAATAGTTTCACAGTCTCCAGCAAAGAAGTAATGAGTGCACACATACACTATCTGTCTTCTCTGTGTAATGCAGAGGCAACTATGAAGCTGCTCACTGATTGCAGGAGCAGGCTTTTTATTGTGGCAGAACTGTAGGGACCCTGGGGCATTCTGTCAAAACTCTTAAGCACTTTAGTCTCCAAAGGCATCTCTGAAATCTCAGCCCTCCCCCTTGCAGAGACAAAGACTTGGGACCACTAATATAAATAATAGATCAAACTTTAGCAAAACAAGAATATATCAAGAGACAAGGCAAGGATGGAAACTTTTTATAACATTGTGAAAACTATCAAGACTCTGAAAGACATTGTTTTGTTTTATTATGCTGCTTTATCAAAAATAAAATTCCATTGTTTAACTCGAGTTTCATGCAGTCTCTGAAGAAGAATCATCCAAGTATATAAATGAGCAAGAATCAAGCTGTCTCAGCTCTCATATATCAAGTATAAGAAACACAAGGGGAATCCTATTTGATTTAATTTTCCTTTAAGAAATTTTTCATCTTAGCGTATAATCCTTTATCAGCGTTCTGATTTTGTATTATGAGTACTATGGTTCTGTGATAAAATTCACTGATTAGATAAAACCAACAAAATATAGGAAGCTTAAAATGACTACAGACAACAACTATCCTCTACCCTCAAAAGAGAAGTTCTACACTCTGTAATTATGAACTGAAGCAAAAAGGTTTATGGGAATTAATTTAGAGGTGCGTGATCCAGTTGTGCAGGTCCAGTACACAGGCATGGAAACTGAAGGAAGTTTTTCATATTCAGAAGGAGAGGTTTATTCCTCAGGACAATGAATTCTTCTTTTCTAAACACCCAATATTTTTAGTATTAAATAGTGAATGTTCATAATAGCTCTTTCTTCTTCTCACCTCCCTTACCCTCCTGCCTTGTCATTTCTTAAAGTTCATGGCTAATAATCTGCTCTTTGACAGTCAAAACAAAAGTTAAGAATTCTTAAACATGAATGACATTGTTATCAAAGAGTGCTGAGATTTGTGGGTCAAAAAGGTGATCTTCCTTGGAGACATAATAAACTGTTACAGATATCTGGTTATTAAGGTTAGTACCAAATAATAAAGGAAGCAAAGAAGATTATTTGTTGCATTGTAACTCCAGGGAAACTTTTGCACATTAATAGCAGGGAAACTCTAATTTTGCTAAGGGCTTCACTGAAAAGTTACCATCCTTTGCAGTTTAAGTTTTCAGAACTTGGTGAGAGTCTCATTAGAGCCCATATAATGAATCCTACGTTACTTCATTTTCATTTACTGTCACTCAAAAGATTACTGTTGAACAAAGGTATAATCTCACAGTATTTCTAGTCTAATCAGAAATGGGATAAGTCTGAGACAGAACCCTATTTTTGAGATTAGTTTCAATCTTTCAAACTCAGTTGTATGCTCAAGAAGCTAAAGCTTATTCTCAGAAGGGAGACTGGGTCTCTACCTGCTGTATTTTTAAGTAGATGAAATTTCTTTCAAGCCCCTCTCTTACAAATCAAGAGCACAAGTGTGTCAGTGAAACTATGCCAGTAGGGACAGTGACAGACAAATATATCAGGTGATATTGAGACTCTCAGTGTTGCTGCCTTAGGTCCTTTTCTGGCAGCTCAGAAAAAATATTTAACTATTTGTGCAGTAGAGAAACTACTGCATGGGAAATATTTCACTACACAGAATACGAGGAGTGAGAATAACTTAGGTCTTTCTTAGAATTATCAAGTTCAATGCCTTATTATCTTTTTGAAAATTATACTTAAGATAAATTAAAATTTATACAAATTTATTCCGAGGATTTTTGCCAGTTTAGTGACCATCTATGCCCTGAACAAAGATGTGTTTCTGATTCCTTTCCCCAGCCACTTTCCACATGGAAGCCCTAACAGAGGAAGTCATGAAGAACTGTACTACATATACATCTATTTGTAGAGCTGCACAAGTCTCCCAAGCCATGACTTCACAAGAATCAGAACTTCAGATTGAAGTACCTTTGAAATCTGACAGGTGTACATCAAAATGATGACATTTGGGCTAAGCATCTTACCCTGGATTTCTGAATAAACTTTTTATTTTTTATTAAGAGCAAGAAATGCTTGTTTGAACAAGCCAAAACTCTGAATCAGTTACAAAGGTATGGTGAGGTAAAACCAGTCATTTATCCGTACATTTTGTTCCATAAAGTGGCCAGTTGACAAAGGAGAAGGAAAGAACAAAATGAGGACAAGTGAGAAAAACCAGTTCCATCTGGCTGCAGTTACTAGTGAACTTAGAAAGCATTCAGGTTTCGTAACAGGAATTTGGTAACTGTGTCTTAATTTTCTTACACTGAGATGCAATTCCCTTATTCAACAAAGTTATTCTGTTTCCTCAAGTGAAACGGTCATTAAGATCATTTCAGAGAATACATGTAATTATTTCCTGTATTTCTTGGCTTACTGACATTCTTGACACTGAGTTGAAGGAACTTCTGAGCATGTTGCAACATGAATGACTTTTTAAGGCTTTAAGGAAATCTACAGTAGCTACAGAGAAGGCATTTAACAGACCTGGTAGCTGTTTCTCTGTATCTGATAACAGTTTTTAACGTTTGATTAAATATTTGTTGAAGAAAACATGTAGTGCAATTCTGCTGTCAACATTATTGTGCACTGTACATAATTTTAAGAAAAAAATATTTTTAACGCAAGTCAATCTAAGTATGATCTGATTTTTCACATCAAGTTCAACTTCATGTTTAACTGCCTGTGTGAATATAAACTAATGTTCTCATGATTTACACAGACTTAGATTTGAGTCCTGGCAATTCCTATTGCTGTACATATGATTTTTATTCTGACTGATTACATGATAAAGGCCTTATGTCTCAGAGTATGATGATGACCAGTCTCACCTTTAACAATGAGCCAGGACTCAAGCTATTAAACAAAACAGGACTATAAGAGTCACAAAACCTTTCAAAGGCAGCCACTATTCCTGACCCCTTCACAAGACCTAGATTGCAAACACAGGGCAGGTATTTGAAACAGTAGGAATTGTCTTGTGATTCATCCTACTTTTTAGTATTTCATTTTATGGCTCAATTTAAGTTAATTAGCTACATCCATGGATCTGTCATGTATTTGAATTCAAGCAGTTGTAAAGCAAATTATTTTTTACAGTACAGATAATTTCTTGTAGTATTCAATTGCTTCAGGAATTTATACGTGCCAGATCCATAAGTGATTTCAAAATGGGAATAAAAAACTCACAGAATAAACACTCTATGGCTCTCCACTGACAATTAAAAATATCTATTTACAGGTTAATATTATGACTCTAACTAGGGTTAGTACATCAGAGGAAGGATCATATTAAATACATCCTGTATAAACACATCAAAAGAAGTTTTTCCTAGTCCAATAATGACCCCAGTTAGAGACATATAAGATAAACATTTCATCTAAAATATTTATAAAATGTTTTAATTTTTAAAAATTAATGCACTTTCTTTGAAATTTTTTTTCTAGGAATATTGTTTTATTCCTGTAGGTCTTTTCAACCACAAGTATCATAAACACATTTTATTCAATAATGTTTGGAAAGTGACTCCCCTCCTTCACAGAGAGATGAACAGATAATTAGAAATTATCAGATATTCAGAAACAAAGACATTAATAGGAGTGTTAAGTAATATAACCTTCAGCTATGTTGTTATATAGAATAGACAGTCCCTTATTAGGGTGTAGATCAGAATAGAGTCCATTCCAATGTCTTCAAAAAGAGATTGCAAATTGTTCATAGACAAAAAAATCTGTTTCAACATAAGGAATCAAAAACCTAAAACCTTAAATTTCTTGTTAAAGTCAGAAACAGTAGTCAATTTCACAAAATTAATATATTCATAATTAAACACATAGCTGTTTCTGATTTCAAAAGTTGCTCTCAGTTTTCGGTAATAATTTTTTTTTTTCTTCCTAATATAAATGATCATACTGTTATAATAAATTATGCTGCTTTTAGGTGCCTGCTCTTGGTTTTGCTCTTTGGTCTTAAACTAAAGCTTATTAAAAACATCTTTGTAGTTATTTTAGTGGAGATGTTGCCTCAAAAATAGATCAGTGGATGACACTTTCAGGTAGGCAACGTAAGTACCACAGAATTTTATACCAAAGGTTTGCACTCCAACACAGATTATTGCTCTTTGGGTAAGGGATTTCCTAGAAGTACCAGACTTCACAATCTTAACCCCACAGAGTTAAATACTATTGCATGCACATAAAATTAAAAATCAATATTTGCACATCAAAAGCAATTAACATGATGAATCTGAAACTTTGCTCTCAGGGTACTGTCCCCCCAGGAAAATGGGTATTTATCATACTGATTCTCCACAATTAATTCATCCTGGTAAATTAAAATAAAAGCTGTTATACTTCATTTATAAGGTGTCTACATTATTATAAAGTGTGACTCTTTTTCACTTGAAAAGTTCTCAAATTTATCTTAGCCTCTTAGAAAGAGGTGTTGGACAGCACGTTTTAGATTGCAGGAGAAAACACAGAAAAAGGAGATCCTTGGTTAGTAATACGGAGAGCCTTAAAATGAAGAAAGAAATTAAACCTGGAAATACAATATGAGTACTAGGAGAGAGAATGCAAAACCAAAGAAAAACCTAGGAAGAAAACAGAGTGGCATTCAAGAACGACAATTCTTCTATTTGAGCACGACCCAGCACATCACCACAGCAGTGCTCAACACAGTCCTCTCAACAATCCCTTTCTATAGGAATATATTTCTTACAGACTACAAAACTGCTTTTATCAAGAATGAGATCACCATTGTACTGCTTCAGCATCCTACCAGTCCAACCCATCTATTTATATACAAAAAAAAAGAAAAAAAAGCCTAAGATTAGTTGGATTTATGAAGAGGTTGAACCACTAGAATCAAGGAAACAAAAGGCTGATGTAGTAGAAATTGGAACCTAATTTGTAGGTGACAGCTTGGCCTTCAAGATTTAACATTTTAACAATCTACATCACAAAAACCCTCATCAGTCATTATGTTGCTTGCTTAAAATTAGGATAGGACCATAACTAGCACATGCCTGCACTGCACAGAGATCCTTCAGCAAGTGCTGACCAAGGCTGGTTCATGGGGACAGCCCTTGCCTTGATAGCACGAGTCCAAAGCCAGCGAGCCATTTATTTCCTTTACAGTAAGCATGAGACCTTGGCACAACAAGGCACTATAAGCATAGAAGTGGAAATACAATGCCCCTGTGTTGTAGCCTTTGCAGTCCCTGGCTCAGGACTGGTGACAGAATTCCTCAACAGCCATACATCATGCTTGAGAAAGCTGCAGACAGGGATTTGGAAAAAGCGGATATTCAGAGTAGAACCAACTCTGTCCACAAGTAGAACCAACTTGTACACAACATTGCACAGCTTGGATTTTAGAGGTGTTTTTGATACATGGCTTCCTGGGATTGTTTGCATGGAAAATGGATCATTTATCATTATTTAAAGCAGGGAGATCACTAGTATGTATTCATAGCTACTTGCTCTTTTAGTGGAAAACAGCAGCTCTAAAAGCAAATGACTAAAAGTTTTGTGGGCAGGGTCTGATTATACTTGTCCTTAAAAGTCTAGGAAGTGACAAACACTATTTTTTTAGTTTATCTTGTATCATATCTATCATATTTTTTGAGGAAATATTTTGCTCTGCCACTTGTAAAAGAAGGGATGTACATATATCTTCTAGCAACATAATACAGTAAACTAAGAATTTAAGAACAAGGGACAAGATGAAATATCCCTACTACACAGATTATCACAGGCATATAGATGTGTTTTTTATTAGCTTTCTACTGAACAACTTTGCTCAACGTATACATTGCACAAAATATATAATTCCTGCAACCACATGTTGGTGACATAACACATTACTGAGCACAATGAGCCCAGTTGTAAATCACTGCTGCATGAAAAGCTAGCAAAAAGGGTGTATAGAATATCTCATCTGCACCAGCTGTAGCTTTTTTGTCCTGTGCATATGTCATTAATAAGATTATATGAGTTTATGCAGAATTTTACTTATTTGACCATATAATTGCTATCAGTTTTCACCAAATGAAAATTGGGGTTAAACACAAAATTGAATTAATTTGCACAACAAATTCAAACACCAAACATTTTTTAAAAGTCCACCTTGTTGTCAATGAAGCAGATTTGATAGCCCTGCCAAGAACAAACCACGGAACTTTTCAAATTAATCTGTAATTTGCACTAGAGACTTTCTTTTACCATTTGCTACTGCCAGAATATACTGTAATTCCTTCAGAGGCATCTAAAAAGAGAAAGTGTCATTTTGTTCTGACTCAGTAGCTCCTGTTTAAAGGACATGGAGAAGCACCAGGAAGCAAGATATCAAACAGCTCAAAAACGTACACACTATTTTATGTTATGTTGGACACAGAATTTAGCATATGCATAAATGCAAAAATGACTGCTCAAAATACTGCACTACCTGTTTAGCCATCTGAAACTAATATAGTATAAACATGAATTAAAAGGAAATAGCTTCTAGTGTGCTCAGCTATCTGTCCAGAAATTTGCCTAAAAGAAAGCATCTTTCATTGAGGAAATTAGGAAATAGATTTGCAAGTGGAATTTTTAATATCAATCAGCTCATTGCTTTCCCAGCAATCAAATTAATTTGGTTCTGCTAAAACTGGCTTGACAAAAGCAGGCATCCAAATCCTTCACCAAGTGGATGCAGATATTTTACAGCCTGTTCCATTTTGCTGCCTTTTTTAGAGATGCAGATCATTTTACAGACCATGAAACCATTAATTTTAGCTTTACTTTGTTGGAAGGGCAGAATAAACAGCAAATAACACCTTCAGTCATCTTTAGCTTTTGATGAGTCTTTTGAATTGTAAACACTGGTACGTGTCACAAAGTTCAGACAAAATATTTAACTATAACTTTCTGGATAAATTACCTTTTGGATAATCTTTGCTCTGCATTAGTTAAGTCTCGGACAACCATGTAACAATTTTTCACTGTTATCCTGGTCTTAGGCTTGATCAACCTAAGAGTTATCTTCAAGAACATTTGCTGCTTCTGCAAAAGGGATAGTTTTAGTTTTTCCTACAAGTGCCTGTAAAGATGCCAGTTAGTAGCAACTGGGATTTTTTTCCTCTGGTACAAACTCACATGGGAAGCTGTGTCTGACCACTTTGCTCCCCAGTGTGTGAAATATGGCATCTATGGCAACATCGGATTTTAAAGAAGTGGGCTGGCTTTGAGGCCTAAAAAAGGAACCAATTTCCTGCCAAGTACTACCCAGCCATGAATTAATCTTAGATCTGTCCTTCTACAACCTACTGCTATTAACTATTATCTTATTAACTAATGAGACCATTTGGGATGTGAGCCATATGTGAATAAAAATTTTCTCCCAATATTTGCTCAATATTAATTCAATTCAGAAATTGTTTTTATCTTTTGCAGCATTTTGCTTTTGGAGCAATTTGGCTGTGGTTAGTTTGACAGATGTCCAGCTCTTTGTAGCTCTGCTTTTGGAATTGACCTGTCTTAAAGACAAAACTGCTTTCTTCATTCTGATCATTTCCCAGGCTTCTCAGCTTTGCTAGGAAAGGCATGTTAAATAAGACACATATGTCATGACCCTTAGTACAGTATTTGCTTCAATCTAATTAGTGGTAATATGCAACTGCTAGGATCAGATAATTGGATCTAAATTCGTTCAAGTCCCCAGATAGTCTTTACATCCTGCCATTGTTTCTGTAATGGGCTGAGGCAGCACTGGGCCTCCTCAGCTCTGACGTGCAGAGATATTTTGTGTTTCTCAGCTCTCACTGTCAGAGATGATTAGGTGCCAATGCAGCTGGAAAGAAGACAAACAGATTTGGTTTTCAGATGAAAGTTAGAAACTACTGTGCACTGATATTCACTACTGAATAAAAGACTGGCATGGATTACCTTATTAAGTACTCATTTGGCTCTCAGTCAAGGAAAAGGATAGATTTTTTTTTCTACTGTTGGTGAGGAACTAATTTTTGTTTACATTTTTTGTAATGACTCATCTTATGCTTGGGTCTTTTAAGTAAGAACTAGCAGAGGAGAAAACAAGAATAGTAAAAATTTACAATCTCAAATCAATTAATACTCCAAAGAAATTGAGACCCATGTTTGCTCAGCCAGAATGGTTGAACAGACAACAGATGCTCATCGATGTCGGAAATCTCAGGACAGATTTAATTACCTTTTTTTAATCCTAATTGCTTCTAGATCATCTACTGTGTTATATCAGCAATTATTTTTTTCTTTTTCAACGAGCCCAAAATGCAATATAAATAGAATTTTTTTACTTATAATGAGACTAATTTTTGTGGTTTTAATAAAAGGATGCTTTTTTTTTTTAATGAGGAATTCCTCATAAGCTTTAATAGATATAGAAAATGAGTAGAAATCAATAAAAGAGAAAAATATGGTGAGACTTTTCCTATATTATTGGGTCAGCTTCTCCTGGATCATTTCCAATCAACATTGTGCATGATTTTTAAAGCATATAACTGTCTAAAGCAGCAATTGGTCATGGTGGTTTAACTCCAGCCCACAGCCAAGTTCCACACAGCCACCTGCTCACTCCCTGCCTGGGGGGATGGGGAAAGAACCAGAAGGGAATCAGAAGAATAAAAGTGAGGAAACTCATGAGTTGAGATAAGGACAGTTTAATACACCAAAGGAAAAAACACCCACACAAGCAAAGTAAAATATGAAGTGAATTCCCCACTTCCCATTGGCAGGCATTCAGTCATCCCCTGCAATGTGTAATGTCTGCTTGGGAAGACAAATAATGAAGCTTCTAAGGACCTTCCTTCCTCCAGCTTTATATGCTGAGCATGGCACCATCTGGCACAGAATGCCACATGCCTTTTGGTCAGCTGGGGTCAGCTGTCCTGGCTGTGCCCTCTCCCAGCTTCTTGGCATCCCCTCCTGGTGTCCTCACCAGTAGGGCAGCTGAAAATATTTTGACTGTGTAAGCAGTGGTCAGCAATAATGAGCACTTCCCTGTGTTATCCACACTGCCTCTAGCACAAATCCAAACACAGCCACGCAACAGCTGCCATGGATACAGCTGTCCCTGGAATGAAACACAGCAGACTACAACCATTTCACTCTGCCATGGACTGGAGCTGCTGTGATGGGAGTATTTGGAGACTGAAACACCAAGCAAATTTTAAAGCCTTAGGCATGAGTTTTATTCATATGTATATTTAATTACCAGGTACTCTGTCAACAACTGAAAATCATTCCTAAGTCCAACACACTAACTGAGCCTTGGAAAAATGATGTGGCTTTTGTTTCCAACAGAATCTGACACCCACAGCTTTGTGTGTTCTCATCCTGTGACTGAGATGGTTCACTCAACTCATCTTCAAAGAGTTAAAACCAAAGTTCTCTACTCCTTCCTCCCCAAGTTCCACTCTGTATCCTTAGTGTTTATATGAAGCTGTTTAATGAACTTAAACCAGTCTGGACCTCTCTCACAGGTTCCCTTGTGCAGGTTTTATCTTGCAAGTGATTGTCTTTTTCATCTCCTTCAAATGGGTGTTGTCTCTTTAGAGGCTAACTCATGCTGCTCATATGATCTCTTCAAGAAGCTCCAGACTATAAGCTGTTATCTTAATACTTTTTTAAGCTAATATGATAAAATATTTCACCTGACATCCAAAATATATCAGTTTTGCGGCACATTGAGCTCCAAGATAGGCAAGGTAAGTTTGTAAGTAGGTCTTCAGGATATATGTGTTTTAGATAGGTAAAAATCTAGCTAGGATTCCCAAAACTAAGATTCTCCACAATATTTAAAATGCCAGTGTGTTGATTTCTCAAGTATATATCACCTGTGCTTCACAAATTTTTAACAGCTTTATGGTTTTTAAAAATCAAACTAAGGTGATGTAGGAGTTTTTAGAAAGTCAGTACTGAGCTTCTTCCCTTTTCCTTTCCCTTCCCCTATCCTGTCTTCCTTTTAACCTTACATTTTAATCTCTCCTTAGCATTTCCCTCCCCTCACACTTGCACTCTCCCTTTCCTCTTCTCTCTTCAGTTTTTTGCCCCTCTTCTCTTTATTCTCCCTCTGTAGCTGTTACATTGGTGCTGCGAGTTTTCCTAAACAATTGGAATCTTTAAGAAAAAAACAACCCCCTCTTTTTGAGGGAAGCACCTGCCTGAAATAAAATTACATCTAAAGAACTTCATTAAGACTCTTAGGAAAAAAAACACCACAAACCACAGGGTAATTATTGCTGCAGTAACAGCATTTATTCAAAACAAACTCTCACACAACTGTAGCAAAATTCAAAGAGTAAGCATCTGGTAGTAACTCACATTGGTATGTAGGAAAGACAAGTAGTGAATGTTATGTCCCAAAAAAAAAAAAAAATTTCTTGTGGAGATCATAGGAAATGAGCCTGTCATTTACAAAGACCCTGGTGTGCATTGTCTGCCATAGATTTTAGGAAATCTTTTAGAATTTTTCTTTCTTATGTAGATGAAGCTAACTTTATATACACATATGAAATAATTTCGTGTATTTTCACAGCCTATGTCACAGCTGAGACGACCATGAGACACAAAGTACCACCGTACAATATCAGAAGGCTTTAAGATTCTGCCCAGATAAAGAAACACCAGACCTCAGCAGAAGGCTGCAAGCATCTGCCCATACAGAGCAACATCAAATCACTTCAGAAGGCTGCAAGTATTGGCCCTTCTTGCTCTTTAGCCCAACCTCGGCTGCTGCCGAGCCTCATCCCCACTCCCAATTACCACAAACTGTGTACCTACAATAGATATGTGATGCAAACAAATATATGGCCTCCAACTTACTACCTTCTTTTCAAGAACCAGATAACCAAATGATACCAAGACTATCCAAACAGATACTCCCAAGATCTTCTGCAATTTTTCTGAATGTTATAATTGATTTTGAATGTTGTTTTCCTCATATTTCTGGATAGAATCACTCGGTGTTATTTACAAGTTCTTTACAAGCTTAATGTACAACGACACAGAAAATCAAATAATGCTCAGCATACTTGTAGATTTTAGTGAAAAGGTCTCATGCTTCACACTCAGCAAGTTTTGCAGAGTTTACTGTTAATATAATGTTGGTTAAACAATTTTACTTCTTGAGCTATATGATTACCACTGAAGAGTAATATGTTACTGCTATTAACCTGTGAATCTGTGTGAATGTGCTTAGGAGCATTTGCTCATATTCAGTGTGCTAACCAAGCAAAAGGCTTGGAATAACAATGACACTGAAATGAAAGTAAATAAGAGAGTGTGACAGCTCTTTCCAAGACTTGTGATCTCTGGCCATTTAGAAACTGATGTTATTGGAGATAAAATCATCATAATATGAACATCACTATAACATGAATTTTTATTAGATGGAAAAGGGATTATTTTAAAATGAGAATAAAAAAGTATTCTTACTAATGGAATTCCACTCTTCTACTCATCAAAAATCTGTGTTTTGGGGGTTACCACATAACCACACAAATGGAGTATGAAAGCAGGATAAAAATCAGAAGATCCAGCTAAGAAGTTATAAGGCTGATATAATTTTCTTAGGTGTCATAGAGGCAAGAGATTTCTTCTTCCCTCTTTATTCAGGAAAAGAGAATAGGAAAAATCTATTCACCTATTGAAAAAGGAGCTATCCCTTTACTAAAAAATTTCTGACAGTATTATTTTTATTTCATATAAGAAACTCAGAGCCCAGTTCAGGGACAGAAGGACAATTACTCCCACCCTTAGGGTTTGAGGAGCTGATTTAGCTGCCATGAAAGACAGGGCTAGTATATGAAACACTTTATTTTGGACTGCAGATTTGAAGTACAGCCATGCTGCAATATTTCTAAACCAACACACTCCCGTCAGCATTCCTTCAGTCAGGTTACTGCGGTGAGTGGGCACGTTGCCAATGCAGTCAGCTGGGGATTCCTAGAAAGGCTTTCTGCCCTCTGGATGGGAAGGTAATCTGTACTTGGATAATGTGATATTAACGCTGCTGCAGTTACAGGAAGAGCTGCAGAAAATACTTTAATATCCATAATACCATTCCTCATTTTCCTTTGGGCACCTTGCAGTAGACACCACCTCGTACACCCCACTGTCACGGGTCTCCAGCTCCTCTTTGTGGATGACAACAGTGGCTGCAGCAGAAACAATTTGAGGACTTCCAACATTTTGCCTCAGCACCCCTTCTGCTTGTTCCTCTGAGTAACTGCTAGAAGCCCAGAGGCTGTGTTCAGTTTTCAGTGTTCAGTGTTGACTTTAAAATGGATATGCATTTTATCTTCCATGCACTTTCTGCACCTCCAGAGGTCCCAAAGAATAAAGTTTCCTTCTGAAATTATGTGAATTCCTTGTGTGCAGTTGGGAACAAAAGTAACCCTCTGCAATCATTTTACTGTTAATAATTCTGCCTTTAAGCAAATCCAGAAGAAGAAGAAGAAGTATACACTCTCCAAGATATCTGCACAATCATGCAAAAAAATCAGAAAATCAGTACACTAAATATTGTGTAAATTTTCACAGAACCACAATTGCATATCCAAGCCCTTCACAGAATATTTACGTATGAAATACATGCATTTGCAATCATGAAGGCTGTTTTGTATATTCATTACCAAAACAAGTAACAAATTTCTCAAATGTATTCAGAGCATAATTTCCAGTCACAGTTACTCAGGGCTCCTTTTTCTAATATTTGTCCAGAAAGCACAAGTTCATGCTCATTTCTGACTTTCATGTATCATACTCTATTTATACTGCTAGTCAGGGTCAAGATTTCATCTGGTACAAACCCAATGTTCCTAATGTCATTAGTTTCTGTCATGTAATATGATATTCTGTTAAGAAACAGAATTTGAAATTAGCATATGTGCAAAGGCATTCAGAGATGGAAGGGTTTTTTTCTCAGCTGAAAAGGTCAAGTACTTGTAAATCTTTGTCAGAACTGAAGTGACACAAATGCACTGCAGTGGCAGCATTCCATGGTGCAGTTATTGCCGAGGTAGTGCTTGGGCCTCACTAGTGTGAAAAGCTGTAGCAGCTTGTAAAAATCATAAAAAAAAAAGGTCTGTAGTCAATAATGTAACACATGATTCAGGTATCCTGAGTAATAAAGTAATAAAGATAAAGCTTTATTTGGAGTATATACTGAGGCATCAGAATATAAACAGGCAAAAAGTAAGGTGGCAAAAATATTCTGGAAAACCTTAAAAAGGGTAATTCTACTCTGACAACAGATAAATAGTTAACTAGTGTTATCATCACTACCTTATTATCCATACTATGGATATGTATTGAGGACAAACATTCTTCATTACATTTTTTCTTTGAGGTATTTTGAAATTTCTACTGTAGATGTTTAAAATGAGTTAATAATCAACACCATAGGTCTTTAATCTGGAAATAATTTTATCTTCTATGAGTAATACAGAAGAATCACACAGAATTCCAGAATATGCTGAGTTGGAAGGGACCCACAAGGATTATCCAGTCCAACTCCTGGCCCTGCACATGGCACCCCAAGAGTCACACCATGTACCTGACAGCACTGAACAATTACTGAGCTCTGTCAGGCTTGGTGCTGTGACCACTTCCCTGGGGAGCTGTTCAGTGACAAAACATCCTCTGGATGAAAACCTTTTTCTCACATCCAACCTAAACCTCCTCTAACACAACTTCAGGCCATTCCCTTGGGTCCTGTCACTGGTCACCAGACAGAAGAGATCGGTGCCTGCCCCTCCTCTTCCCCTCAGGAGGAAGCTGTAACTGCAGTGAGGTCTCCCCTCAGTCTGCTCTTCTCCAGAACAGACCAAGTGACCTCAGCTGCTCCTCACACGGCTTCCCTCAAGGCCTTCACCATCCTCATGGCCTTTCTTTGGATGGTCTCTAATAGCTGAATATCCTTCTCACATTACAGTGACCAAAACTGCACACAATATTCCAAGTGAAGCGGCGCCAGTGCAGAGCGAAGCAGGACAATCCTCTCCCTTACCCAGCTGATGACAAAGGGACAATACAATGAAGTGATTTTTCCCAGATTAAAATTAAAGGAAGGAATGCCAGATCAGGAATCAGGAAATCATTTGTTTCTGTGTTTAAATCAGTAAATTAAATGAAAAACAACTTCTCCTCTTGAAATTAGCGTTGTTGATATGGCATATTATTGGGGTCAGAAGTCTTATGTAACAGTTCATATTTTCTATTAATGAATTAATTGATAGAGCTCTTTTAAAATTGTGTTTCTTAAATGGCAAAGCATAGCAATAAGATTCAGTGTCTTGTTTCAGCTGGTAACCTATTTACTAGTAACTAAATGTTCCCCTTTTTGTTTAAACTTAAACTGTACAATTTTTGTTAATCCAACTCAGGTATTACAGCTATTACAATTTATGCTTTTCTATGAAATATCTGTCATTGGCCAATGTCAGAAATCAGGCAGATAAAATAACTGGTTTGCCCCACTTATGAGTAGCTAAGTATTTTCACTGTCAAATTTTGAGATGCTGAAACACCACAGAGACTATATTTCTGAAACCAGTACCCTACATTTTCTTCACATTACACACAGAGTAAAAAGGAGGCTTAACCCATGTCTTGAGAAGCAGTGGCCTTTCCACTGTCATACTGAACATTTATGTAATGTGGCGAATTTGTGATGCTCATACAAACAGCACAAATATTAGGAAATACACTAACTCCACTTGTTTCATTGAAAAGCAGATATTACATGGAGAAGCACTGAGGAAGGAGACAGCCCCTTTTTGCATCTGTAGGCATTTTCAGTTTTGGAAGCATGAGAACTGTTGGTGTTTCTTCTTTATTTCTTCTGAATAAACGCATTCCTCCTCTTCAGATGTCATTTTGTTCTTAGTTGCTGCTACACACAGACTTAGCACATTTTAGAACTTAGTAACTGTCCTCTCAGATGGTGACTGCTCCTGGAGTCAGATGCCTAAACCAGGTGTCTGAACTTCTCAAGCACTGCTCTAATTTTCTTCCAGGAATGGGACATCTACAACTTCTCTTGGCAACCTGTTCCAGTGTCTCACCACCCTCACTGTCAAGAATTTCTTCCTAACACCCAAAGTAAACCTGCCCTCCTTGAGTTTGAAGCCGTTCTCCCTCCCTTGTAAAAAGTTGCTCTCTGGCTTAATTCTAGGCCACTCCTAAGGACTGGAAGGCCACAATGAAGTTTCCCCAGAGCTTCCTCTTCTCCAGGTTGAACCACCCCACCCAGCTCTCTCAGCTTATCCTCACAGGAGAGGTGCTCCAGCCCTGAGATCATCTTCATGGGCTCCTCTGTGCTGGCCCCAGCAGGTCCACGTCCCTCTTGTGCTGGGAACCCCCAGCTGGACACAGCACTCCAGGTGGGGCCGCACGAGAGGGGCAGAGGGACAGAATCACCCCCCTTGACCTGCTGGCCACACTTCTTTTGATGCAGACCAGGATGTGGTTGGCTTTCAGGAGGTATCACTTTTGTTATGTCAGTATTTAGGCCTCTAGGACAGTTATCCTCCTATGGGACAGTTATTGTCATATGGGACAGTTCTGCAGTTAAAATATTCATTTAGGAAATTAAATACTTCAAAGCCCCTCAGCTATTGCAAATTCCAATTTACACACAGACCTGCTCCCAACTCCAGATTTTCTTTTTGAGTTATACCATCAACAATTGTGAGATAAAATCCAATACAGTAATCATGACAAAGCAATTTCCATAAATATTGATTATTATCCTTCTTATTTTATCTGGTTCAAAATTAACATCAAAATAGAAATAATTTGAGTGCTTTTCTTTAAATACAGTGTTTAAGGTCCATGTACTCAAGTTGTAGGAACCTACACTCCTGCCATTTCAATAAGTATTAGGCATGCTGCTCATCCTGTTAGAGGTACCAAGTTGTTAGTGCATAAATTTGCCTTTTCTTAGCATAACACGATGCCCTTGAGAACTGAAATATAACTTGTCTTTTACCTTATGCATTTTTGAATAGTTAGGTTTCTATTTTAATTCTTCTGTGACTGATAGAATATTAGTAATGCTTAATGTTCAAATTATGTGATTCATCAGCTGCAAACAGGTAATTTTGTTTAAATAATAAAGGGATTGAAGTTAATTGAACTGTAGTAACAATAATATAATGTATTTGTTCAACAGTAGCTCCATTTATATTTTACTTTTATAGTAAATTCACTTATTTTTTAATTCATTTGCTCTCCAAAATAATTGCTAGTAAAGAACTCTGCTTCCAATAAACCACATGCAGAGAGACTTTACCCATAAATTAAAAACTGTTAAATATTGCATTTTTAGTTATCTGACTGCTATAAGCAGAAGTAAATTTATATAGGATATATTAAATCAGATTTTAGGTTAGAGACAGTATGACATAAGAAATTGTTTTAAATGTTAAACCAGCAATAGCTCCACCTCTCTTTTTGGTTAAGCAGAGCAAGAATTCATTCAGACTTGTTCCGTATTGCTCTGGAATAAAATGTGTTTCACTTTTATTTAGCTCTTTCTCACAAGTTTTACTTATTCATTGCTCATTTTTTGTCAGTAATTCCGATAAAATCTGAAGATATTTTTCCTCAATATGCAGATGTATTTCCATAGTAAAAGAAGAGAGAAAAGGAAATCTATCAAAAAAGTATAATTCTTGCCTATTCCATTCTCTTCCAGCTAGCAACAAATAGAAGTTTATATTCATTTATAGTAAATTGATATAATTGTTTTGCTGCCACTTGTATTGTGCTTTGATTTGTCAGGTGGGTACAGCTTCTTAACTTTTAAAGGCAGAAAGAATATCTTTGGATATATTTGCAGATTATCTGTAAAAGTACTATTACTGAGGATGTGTTTAGCATGCTTGAAAAACACATGTTAAAAAAGTTTTGGCACAGAAGAAAAGCCTGACATTCGTTTCATACTTTACCTAAGGGAAAAAGTGAAGAGCAACCTACTTGAGAATAAAAGCTTTGAAAAACGAATCCTGTTTTTCTCCATTTTTCATGTTTCCAAGTTATTTAGTTCACCTTCAATTAGAACACACACTGCATGCCCATGAGCCAGCCTGGGTTCAACACAGGATTCAAAATGAAACATTCTTTACTGCCAGAGATCCTGGAAATCTTAGACCATCTGGTTTCACAACATACTTGTAGCTGATTATCTGCTTAAGAATTAATTAGGAACACATGTTAAATTGTTGTGATCGCAAAATTGTTGACATTTGTCTTATATGTGTTTTGAAAAGCAACCATTTTAGAAATCAGCTTCCAAAATAGGATGAAGTAATGAAATAAAAAGCAGACTCTACTAGAATTAAAATGCAGGCTCCTTGGCCAGGAATGATACATAAAAACAGTATATTGTATTTTTCAGTGTGAGTATAAAAATATGACATAGATGAAGCTCCTTTCCATATCAGTTTATCTCTCTCCTTCATAGAAAAGATAAGTGTAGCTTAAAATTGGGAACAAAAACAAAACAGCACAATGCAAAGTATGAAACACAGTGAGATTCAGATGCTTAAGGAGAACTGAAATATATATTCATTTTCTCAGCAGAGTTTGTTGTCTTTTAATTTTTAAGTAGAATATACGCTTGTGGAATTTATAGTTAAATAATTGCCCATAGAAAAACACCAAATACAGGATTTTCTAAAAAATGACACCTTGACTAAAAAGTTACTTGTTCTTTCACTGGGGCTTTTTAAAACAAAGACTATCACTAGCTTGTGTGAGTACAAACAACAAATTATTGGGACAAAATAAGTTATTGCACATCAAATATGGGTGATTGCCACAGACCATTTGTTTGCTCTGAGTCACAGAGAAACGAAATGCCTAGGCAGCTTCAGCTATCACTAGAGAGTTGGGGGGGTTTGTGAATATTTGTAAGAACGTGGCTCAATTAGAAGGAAATATCTTGAAATTGTAAGAAGCAGCAAATATTTAAACTATGACCTTCAAAATTTTTTGTCAAACTGTGAATCGAATAAGTCATATGATAATTTTTTTTAATTAAGGCATTAATAAAAAGAAAAAAAAGAATGTTTTCTATGTCTGACAATAACCTTGCTCAACAGAAAAAAGGCAAAATGAAACTAGAGTTTTAAATTCAAAGGAGTTTTCACTTCTATTATTTGATAACAGCACTTTTTTCTAATAGTGTTTTGAAATCTGGTGTTATGCCTTTCAGTCCCTTTAGTCCATTTCATTCCATGGGAGTTAAACAGTTTAAATTTGTAATTATATAAATGACCACAAAGGAAAGGCTTTTAGGCCCTAGTTTGTGCAACTGCTTGCTAATGTATTCTTAAGTCTCTGTGTACAATACTAAGCCAGAAGGCAGCATGACAACTTCTCTTTGCAGAGCTGGATAATTTCTGCAAAATGGTAACTCTTGTGGAGCATTTGGTTTTGTACACTGTGCTGAAGGTCTATTTCTTTTCCCTGAGCAGCCTGGGAAAGCAGAATGGCGATTTTCCAGTTTACATAAGTCTGTCTCGTACCCTCTTCTCACTTCCTTGGGTGCAATATTAGTGCCTGACACCACTAAAATATCATTTAAACGTAGAGAGAAACATCAAAAGTTACACAACTCATGCCAAGAACTTCAACTAAATTTGAAATGAGTGAGAAGAAAAATGCTGGCATTGTTTTAGCAGCCTTATGTGGAGGCTAACACAAAGCACAGAACAACAGATAATCTAGAGCTTTTACAGAATTTGTAATCCATCCTAGCTTGTGGTTCCAACTTGAGTAGCATTTACAACTCTGAAGATCACATGCAATCTGTAGATTGCATCTACAAATTAAATCTATAGATATTAGTTAAGGATATATATATATATATATACACACACGCTTACAAATTCTTTATAGGGATCTATAAATTTTGAAAAGTATAAATTGTTATACATGATCTGTATTGCCTAATTAGTTATATGAAATATAACAGTTTTAGTTTCGCCAGTCAAAACACATTTAATTTCTCTACTCAGACAAGTCTGAAGCATCATAAAACATTGTATCAAATCCTTCCCTGTGCCTAATCTTCCTCTAACAGTGGAAAGATGTCACACTTTCTTTATTTTATGGTACTATGCATAAAGCTAGACAAATTTCCAGGTATTGACTTCAGCTGTGATATGTAGCAAGATTTGAACAGCCAAAATCTACATTCATTATGTTTTTCAGGTAAGGAATAACTTCCAATCTGGTGAAATATAACACAGGCTTAAAAATATGAAAATTACTAAATATGATGTGGACAGATGGAGACAGAGACACCAAAGATATCTGCCAAAGACATACAGGAGCACCTGACTTGTCATCAGAAAAAGAAAAAAAATATTCACTTAAAACAGTCTGATGTCTTATAGGCTTATAGAGTAGTTGATACAAAAAGGATTTGCTATTCTAAATGGATCTATGAATGACCATTAGTACTAACTGTCTTTTTACTGACATTTTTACTGTTTTTTTACTGACATGCTGACTTTTTTTTTCTTGTTCTCTCTCCAGAAAGAAAAGTAATAGTGTCATATAGTATATGTCAAGAATTCAATTGAAAAGAATTTCTTCAGCTGATTTGTCATAATAAGACATTAATGTTTTCACTGAAAAGGCTGGATAGAGAACAAGAAAAAAGATTTGGCTAAGTCACACTTCAGTCTTCACAAGTCCATTATTGTAAATTGATATTTCTCTTTCACCAGTGCCAATCAAGTGAGGGCATTTCCATCTCAAGTGCAGATGAAGGCACTTCTTTCCTTTCAACTGTTATTATGCAGCTTATCATCATGATTATTGTTGAAAGATACTGTAATTATAAAAATTAATTAGCAGTCAGAACAATAGAACCACATATATTACATTAGCATTATATCAGGTTCCAAGAATGAAGCTTTCAAATACAGCAAATCACAATGTTTGATAGGTCAGACAAGAATATGAAAATGTATTTTTTTGTTATTACAAAGCCTGTGTGCTGATATGTAAAAATGGCAATGAGTCATCCTCTGTCTCTGCATAAGGACAATTTTTTATGCTTGTAAAAACTCTTTAAGTGTTAATTAGGTAAGGACCCATCAAAAATCAAATTAGGAGCAATTAAAACTCATCATTACTGCTAAGAAGAAATAAAAGAAGTAAACATATTTGGCAGCATGTAGAAGTACTGATGTGTTTTCCTTGAAATAAGGGTACATCACAGTGCTTTACTGAAAGTATTCAAAAATCCTGAGTTATAGTTTTTCCTTTTTATAAGTTAATCATTATTCAAGCAGAGATGAGAAGTTCTTATCAAGCACAGCTGAAGATAGACTGTGTGGTATGTCATTGTTTATTAGGAACAGATATTTCCTAAGCAAGCTAAAACTTTTGGAAATACTGAGCAATACAGGCACAATTTCAATCAAAGATCAGGCATGAGTCTGAGCATGTCTTTCCTGTTCCTTGCTAATATCAACTAAAAGAGCAGCTGAACGGTGACAGTATGTTGCATTTCTGCTGTTTTTTCCTTAAAGCTCTTTGCAAACTAATATATTACCCATCAAAATATTTGCTATATAAACTCAAAAGGCACATACACAAAATTACTTCTGCATGTTCTCTGCAGCAATTTGTTCACATTTGCATATGCTTCTCCGCTACCTGATATGATGAGCAAATTGATTTTGAGAAGCCAGTAAACAGTCATGAGGAGCAAGGCGACTGAATTTCTTATAAAGATTATTTTACAAGCCAGTAATGAATTGGGATTCTTCACAATTTCAGATATCTTCTTGTGAGGACCTAGCAATGAGAGATGGCAAGGGAACTCGGTGATAAAATAAAATCATGACAATAGATTTTTTTATCATAGAGGGCTCAGTAGCAAGAAAATACCACAGAAGAGAACAGCTAAGAGCCAGACAAGATTATGACTGATAGAAACAATTAATAATTTAATACATGGCCTTTTCACAGTTTTATGCAAGTGGTCTCTGATGTTTCTGATTATAATTTCATCTTCTCTTCCAGATATTGTCCATTTTCTTTGCCACTTACTGGGCTTTATATCCAATACTGGATATTCACCTAAATTAAGTAACTTTTAAAATAATTAACACTATTGAGAGTATGTAACTCTGAAATCTGTTTTATGTTGGAAACTCTTCTATTTTATCAAAGGAAGCATTTACACCTCCTGCATAATTTATAGAACCATACGTCCTATAAAGTACACATTTATGACTTCAGAGCTTTCATCTGTAGGGCTCTGGTCAGTCAGAGTTTTTCTAATGTATTTTATATTATATTTTTTCTAATGTAAGTTTTTTGTCTTCCAAACTTAATATTATCCAAATAAATTAATATCTATAGGACTTTCATGTATTCTTTAATTTTCCTAACCAACTACCAAAGGTTGAAGATGTTTTAAACCCACCTTCATTTAACCAGTGATTAAGTCCAAGGACAGATGATAGCTATCTACATTTTATAATCTTTTCCCAGGAGCTCTAGCCACACTCACTTCAAAGTTCCAGAACTGCAATTCATTTCTTCCCTAAGCAAGCTAACAAGGAGACCAAGGAGAGTTTTACCTGTAACATGACATCCTCTACCTGTATATATCCACTACCTGTATATATCCATTTGAGATCAAGTATTTATACGGAACTTGATCAAATTGTTAGAACTGCTGCTTCCTGAGAAGCTCAAATAAAAAGTTCAGTTACAATGTGAAATACAGAAATTTAAAGTAGTTACTGAGAACATCAAAAACAAATCTAACACTTTTTTCCAACCTCCACCATCACAAATTTCATATTAAATTAAGCTGAGCCTGAAGGCAACTGTAACTTCTCTCTCACCTTAGAGGCTGGGTTTGACAGCTGACTGTCACTGCATCAAAATCCTCAGAGAGTTTGCAAATGAGATACATTTCCCTGCTAAAGCACCTGTGAAGGCAACAATAAATTAGTCATTCTTCCAGAGGATGGAGGGGAAATGGAGCAATTAAAGGCAGTGTCACTGGCTTGCAATTAAGGGTAGTTTCACTCTTTCAATTATGAGAAAATAAATAAGAATTCTATTAGAGTTATTGCTAAAAATAGTTAACCTCCTTAACTGTTTACTTGCTGGATTGGATAGATTAAATGCTTAGATACAGTTACTGTTCAGTTAGAGGTTGAGCCTTTTAGTGTTTGTGGTATTTTCTGTTACGAAGGCAAGAAATCAGAAAAATAGGAGAGAAGGAGCAGCAAACTGCAGAAAGGGGTCAAGATGCTTCATTTCAGAACAGCAAATGCTTGTAAATAATTAGACTTTTAGTACTCTTCCTCTTCATAATATGTTTCTGTACAATCCATATCCAATGCTTAGCTTAAAAGGAAACTGAGTACATCATGTTATTGTGTTGTAGCTTCCAGAAGACATTTATTCTACTTGTGCTGACTGAATTTCTACTCAGGCTAAGAGTGCACTCTGACGTTATGAGTTCATATAAAAGCAGATGACCAGCTTTTCCAAGACTAAAAGAAAAAGACTTGTTTGTGTTGGAAAAAAACCAAACTACCAAGGGAGCCTGCTATCCTAGGTTTTTAATAATAATTTCTTGACACTAGCATGGAATTTCAATAAAGCTATATTACAAATATCCAGTTTTAGCATTTCTCAGAGGGAATTAATTTCTGGCTTCAGTTAGGGAGTTTGCATGGAAGAAATATGTCTGAATATATTCAAAAAGTTGTCAATCAGATAAATGTTGACAAAGTGTAAGGTTCAAATTACATCATATATTTGTTTATATTAAATCATCAATATTTTAGAGCTAGAAATACTTTTGTGTCAGCTGTCAAGGTCTGTTCTGAAGTTTAGACAAGAGATAACTGAGGAGCATAAGCACATCTCCAGGGGAACTGTTTTATTTCACAGCCTAAATTCAAAACATGTTTGCAGTGAGCCTGTAGGGGAAGGGACACAGGTGTACATTCAGTACAAAATATGGTGACATTTTCTACTTTCCCTCTTCCATTAGTTCACAATAAGGACTCCTCAAAAGGTTACAGATTAGTATAGTTTCACATTCAGGATGATCTCTATAACGTTAACATTTTTGTTGTCAGACACAACTCTCTCAGTATATATTTGTGTTGAATTATATTTATTTAATTTACTTGAAAAAATAAAACAAACCAAACAAAAAACCCCAGCCATACAAGCAAAAAGGAAAGAAAAAGCACTTAAAGATGTTGAAAGTCCATTAAAATTTTCAAAATTACCTTTGGCAATAAATATTAGCACATTGCTTTCCTATGTCCATATTGGTACCCTGTTCTCATTCTTCCAACTCATCCCTTCTCCTCCTTCTAGTTTTTGTCTCCAAGACATTCAGCACAGTTGGTTGATATAGTTATAAAATCTAAGAGGAATCAATAGGCTGAAAGATTACATTGCACTGTCTTTTCAAGCAACCAGTTCACACAATCTGATTTTAAGCATATAAAGATTTCGGAGGGAAAAGCAAAAGAAACACTCCTGATTCTTAGTGGATTTTTATGTCCCAACTACCTGGACAAACCAGCTACATCAGGTAACCTATCAAGAAAATTTCATTTTCTAAAACAATATGCACTTTAGTATTTAAAAGGAAGATAAAATATTCTTTTTCACAGTGTTAGGCTGACCTTGGCTGGGTGCCAGGTAACACTAAGCCACTCTATCATTCCCCTTCCTAAACTGGACACGGGAGTGATCATAACTGCAGGAGGCAGTCGTTTGCTGGACACAGATACTTGCTAGCCAGAGAGAAAAAGCTAATGGGAATGAAGAATCTGTGGGACTTTAGTCCTCTTCAGGGAAAGACAGTTACGTGTAATCAATTCAATAAATGCTGTTCTCATATGGATGTAAATTGAGTGAAATTTGTCAATTAAACAGACAAACTGTGCCTTGAAGAACCTAAACAAAGAGAAACTAAATCAGGTCCACTGAAATATCCTCATCAGGTTCCCTAAATAGATGACTAGGATAATTAATTTCATTTTATCTACAGACTTTGTTAAGAATTATCCTTTATTACATTGTGCACGAGCGATAAAGCTGCCTGTGCTACCAATCTAACAAATTCATTTCTTTAAAGGCTTTCACTTTTCTCTGGTCAGAGTTAAAAATAATGTGGGAGATCATCCTCAGCACTTTCCATTCCGACTGCCCAATCTGAAAGAACGTTAATCTGCTGTTGATATTGACCTGCTCTAGTTACAAATTCCAAAAAATAAGCCCTTAACTGAGGCAATGGACAGTGGATTTTTAGGAAATTCCTAAGTTTTTGTGACCGTCATTCCATAGCATAATGATTGTCTGTTAGAAGCTGAAATAAAATTCAGACTGCCACCACAAAACCCCCATAAATCAAACTCTTGAGTTTCAGAGTAGGACAAATTTCAGAGAGGTCCTTGGTGAACTGACACATCTATATTGCACAGTATTGTAAAACGTTAGAGAACAATGGCTCTGCACAGCCTGTCTGGAACAAGAGTGTTCATGAATATTTGTTTTCATTTTCAAATGCCTGTTTTGAGAGATCCTGTAGCAATCATCTATACTGTCTGAGTGATTCTTTCTCTAAAAGTAAGTGTGCTGACTTACACAGCTGGCAATAAATTTGAGTCCTGCGCAATAAAACAAAAACAAACAAACAAAAATAAATCCCTTGAGGCTGTAATGTTACACGAAATACTCAACATTCAGTGTAAAGCTAATACTTTCTCACAGCCAACTCTCCCCTCAATCTTTTCTTTTTCTTACCACTAAATGCCTGAGTTCCAAATTATTTTACTGTATCAGCCACTGACTATGCCCAGATGTTATCACTTCTTTGTAAAGAAACCTGCAAGTGGAAAAGAGGCAGACTTCTAAAGAAATTGAGAAGATATCAAGGTAACAGCAAGGATAGACAACATCCTTGGACATATGTGCTCACTTATAAACCTGTACAATATGTGAAGCTTTGGAAATTATTTACACTGCAAAAATCCACTGGATGTTAATGAAAGGATATTTTGGGGAGGCCTGGAGAGAAACAGAGTCTGAATTCTGGAAATTAAAGTTTTAAAAAGGTTAGCAAATTCTAATTAAAGTTTTCTAAACTTGTGGAAACTTTGACATTTCCCAATATCACCATTGATCACATTGACATTGAAGCAATCCTGAAATTAATGCAACAATTAACATTGCTTTAATCACTATTATAAACCTCCTGAGAGCAGTCACTGCAGTAAAATTGGCATATTAAATATATGAAAAAATAATTGCAGGTGCAACTAAACATGACTAATGATCAGACAACAGCTTCCACTTGAAAAGAATATTAAATTAAGTTGTCAGAGCCAAGATTTTTGACATATTGCCTTGTTTGTTAGAATAGCGCACAGAGCAGGAGGACAGAGAATCTCCACTAAAAAAGTACCAGTTGTGTGCTCCTTCATTAAGCTTTCCATGCATGTTTAAAACATAGGTGTTTGCAAACTTCACTAGATCACAAAATGTACAGGATGACAGAGTCTGATAGGCATCATCTGAGACTCTGTATGGCAGTCTTCTTATGAACTTTAATATTCCACACAATTTCCTTTATGGAAATGAAGATCTTGCAGACTTCTGTTGGAGGTTATTTTGTAGATAATGGTATCTAATCTCTTCAGGACGGCAGGCAGTGTTGTAAGTTTGCTATTTTAAGGCTTGGACTTAAATGTTATAGAATCACAGAATGGCTTGGGCTGGAAGAGACCCAAACCCTTCCATGGCCAGGAACACCTTTCACTAGAGCAGGTTGCTCAGGGCCCCATCCAACCTGGCCTTGAATGTTTCCAAGGATGGGACAGCTATAACTTATCTGGGAAATCTGTTCCAGTGCCTCACCACCCTTAGAGTAAAGATTTTCCTTACATCTAATCTGAAGCTGACCTCTTGTAGTTAGAAGCCATTCTCACTTGTCCTGTCCTTTATGCTCCTCTAAATGTCCCCTTTAGGTTCTGGAAGGTCACAATAAAGTCACCCTGAAGCCTCCTCTTTTCCAGGCTGAAGAAAACAAATTCTTTTAGCCTTTGAATATGTGTCTGATTATCTACTGGCAAGTTTTTTTGTTTTGGTTTTTTTTTTTTTCTATATAAAATGGCTATCTAGTGGCAAGTTGTTTTTTTTTTTCCTTTATAAAATGACGTGACACAAAGAAAAAAGGTAAACATTTCTGCCAAAGGGTAAATGAAAAACCATAAGAAGTTGTAAAGTTTTTTTTTCCCCCTCTTTAGACTAGTTTATAGGATGACAGAGAAGTTGTTTTTATAATCATCTCAAAAATAGTTTAAACAAAAAACCAAAAATATCTACGGAAGTAATTATTGTCTTTTGTTCTCAAAATTTCTAGTTCATGAGGAATTAGATATCTGATACATATTGTTTTTTTATTAATTTTGTACAGCTATTTTTATAGAATGTTCAGGCTATATACATATATATATAGCAATATACAATGCCAATATACATAGCAACACAAATACATTGCACTGAACTTTCTTTCAGGCATGACTTCAAAATATTTAGGAAGTTCCTTAGGCAGATATTACTTTTCTTTAATATCAGTATGTGGAAAACTTTTCAATGTATGTGATAAATGCTTTATGTGTCTGTCATTAATGATATATAAGTAAGTTTTACAACTGAAAATAATTGTATATACGTATATTGTTATACATGAATACAAAAGAAAATTCTTATTAAGCTGAGGAGGCCAACATGTCAGCACTATTTCGAAGTTCTCAATTTTAATGTCTCAATGAGGATCAACTCACTTAGGGCACCTAATTCCTGAATTTCAAAATTAAATTCCATCTTAATCCTGTAGGTCTTCCTAACCACTGCCATTCTGATTTCATTTTTGAACGCAAAAGCAGATTTGAATAATTTATATTTGAAATTTTGACAGAACACATACAGCTTTAGCAATGTCTTTAGGCTACTAATATGTACAAGGGTAAAATTAGGTACAGCACATAATTTCATGCTGACAAACTCTACATTCCACAAACTTTAAAAATTATAGGATATTGATAAAGAAGACTTGGAGTATGGTTATTTATTTCCTTTCATCATCCCTCTCTTTTTTTCTCCCTGCACCACTTCTAGAAGTATGAAGTCCCTTAATAAAACTTAACACTTTTTTTAAAGTTTTGTCAAGATCAAGCGGGCAAAGCTGGAATTTTTAAAGCAATATAGAGGCAAGCAGAATTTACATTATTGTTCAATTTTTAATTATGATCTTAAATTACTTACCTTATAGATCTATTTATAATCTCATGTAATTTTCAATAAAAATCTTCATTTATAAATGCCTTTGGCAGTGAACCTGATCTAGTTTTAGTCACTTTGTGGGATGTAACAGGGATATGAGAGGTTACAATGCTAATATTTCCATAGCAAAGATATAGACTAAATTCTATATTTTATGGACTCTTGCAAGTGAAAATAGACTTAAATAGAGAACATAGAGCTAAAATACAGATTACAATTCTAATTTAGCTTCATATTTACACTGTACATTACCAAATTGAGATTTCATTTACTTAAATGTGCTTTCAAGTAATGTAACATGGTATTGACAATTTTATACTAATGACTTCTTCAGAGACACTGCAACAGTGACTACATTTCCTGTTCCACCATCTCTTTATGCTGTCAGTCACATATTTCGGGATATCAATCCTTTTCACTGTCTTTGAAAAGCTGTGTACTTTGTAAAAGGAAGAAATGTTACATTTTAGAGGCCAGGGATAAAGTAAAAAGCAAGGCAAGGGCTGAAGTAAAAAGTAAATATACACATACACACATATACATATAAATACAAATGGAAATGGAAAAATGTAATGTTAAGAAAAAAAAGGATTGGTTTAAATTCTTGGCTGTGAGACAACTTGCTTAATCAAAAATCTAGAAAGGTTTAGCATTTAAAAGCTTAGTTGACTAGTGTGAAGCAGAAGGGGTTTTTTCTGTTGTTTTATGAGTGTTTTGTTCAAGGTACTATCAAATTCCTCTGGAAAGGTGAATTATTAGGTCAGATTGGTACTTCTGGAATGAGAGTTCTGTTTCTTCTTTTGAGGGTAGCTGCATATCTTGATAAGGAAAGTTGCAGAAACACAGGACTCTCATATACAGAATAATAAAAATATAAGAAAAAACAACTCATATAAAGGAGCTACAAGTCTGAACGTCATAGTGAGACAGATTTTGGAGAAAACCAATAGACAGGACAGAGAAGTGATGTAAAGGAAATTCCCAAGTACTGGGCTAAAGTTCTTGACACTAAAGAAGTCAGAGCTCTCTGAAACCCAGTTTGAAAACAAGGACCTATTCTAAAATAATATAGTAGGTAATGGCTAAGTTACATATAAACTGGTTCTTTCTTTCTCTGCCTCTAGCTAGTTAGTTAAAATCAAAAAAATTATTAGAACATGCTCTATAGTAAAAGTTCTGTTTGGTTTGTGGTCCTATTTTTCTACATAGTTCTGTCTACAATTGCTTCCATTGCTATGAGTGTTGACAAACTCTGATGGAGCTGTACATATGTAGGTGTAGAGATTGTTCCTTCTCTACTGCTGAGTGATTTGATCACTTTCTTTTCTTCTTTAGCCTTGACTTTTGTTAACATGACAGCTAGCAAACATTTAAAGCTAAGGGGATGAATTTTTCTTTTCTTTTTACTTATGGGATCATCTGTGTGACAAATTTACATGACATTTATATAGTATTTAATGAATGAATCACATTCCATAGCTTTGCTATAATTATGACTATTCAATTTGTTGGATTTGAATCAGTGATTATATCAAAGAGAAGTTTTTTTTCTTAGTTAATAATGTCTCTTTCATAAACTATCAATATATTTTTAATTTAATTATATTTTTAATTTAAAAAAAAATTATAACCCTATCCCAATAATGTTATGAAACAGGAAGTTTACACAGGCTCTTATAAAATAGGCATTAATGGAAACAATTTCCCTAAAGGAATTAAATAAGCCAAGGAAGGATCCACGTCTAGGACCAACTTGCTTCCTTTGACAGAAGCAACCATTAAAGGCCAAACAGTATCTAACGTACTTGTTTTACCAAAAACATTTTTCCTTTTTTCTTCTTTTTCTCTTTTTTTTTTTTTTAACCAAGATTTTCTCATATAAAGTATCATCCAGCCATAAGCGTGATGGAAGCAAGGTAAAGAATTACACATATAATTGCTGCCAAGAGGGAAGATGTTCATTCACAACCCATAACAATTATGTAGATAGACTGTAGGCATAATAAACAGCCACAGGAGGGAGGGAGAGACAAACAATTACTCTAATGGAGAGGGAGATGCTGTGATTAGCATTAAATGCTGCCCACAGTGAGAGGTGTGCAGTGAGTGACATACATGACAACTCTGTGTGACACATTTGCCTCCTGGGGAGGCAGGACAGTGAGAATGAGAAATAGAGTGTTCTACATCACTAGTAGTTCCCTATATTTATGTAGCTGTAAGAGTATATCTGCTGCCCACCAAAGCCAGAGTAATTTCTTTTTGCTGAACTTTCCTTTTTAATGTCATTTTCAATCAGGAAATAAAAGTATCTGACACTGCAAATAATAGTTGGAAAGGGAGAGAAAGGGGAATGGAGAAAGGAAGAAGAGAATCCAGCACTAGAACTGCTAGACAGGCTAATTTGTTTTGGCTACTCATTACTGATAATCCTAAAAAAATAAGCCCATCATTTTGTCATTAATCTGTAGACACAGACATATTTTTCCACAGAAGTGTTTTCAATAATTGGCATATTATTAGCATTTCAGGTAGAACACAGTTTCTCTTAGAGTGAGGTTAATTAATGAGCATGCAATTAGGAAGGAAAACCTGATCTATTTGCAAGTGCTTATAATTGTAGGAATTTCACATCAAATTCCTAGACATTAAGACACTAAATAAATGCAAGATTAAGACAATGTACTTATTTAAGCAGGAAATCTATTCAGCTATGATGCATATATTATAGCTTCATTTATACATTTTAATACAATTATGCACAAGTTCACAAATGCGGAAAGTAATCTATAACGGAACACAGAGCTGTCTTCCTCTAAATGATAGTTCACTGTAAGAAGTTGGTGAAGTTTTTAAAAAATGTATGCTTGAAGGTAAAACTTTTGTTGTTCAAAGCAAGAAAAGTCTTCTTAGTAATACAGTTCACTCAGCACAGTGTTGTAGTTGATCTCCCTCACATCTAATCACTTATTATTGAATTAAATGTGAACTAGCCACAGCATTCAAAGCGAACTTGGAAATTAAGACAAAGATTTTGCAACTAGATTTTCATTATCCTGAAAATAACACCCATATGTAAGACTAAAAGTGCAAATAAGGGAACATGTAACACAGCTGACAGTATTTAACCCTTATCATTTGGTCAAGATTTGATATGTTTTGATGACAGATTCCCATTTCAAGTGCTGATTTATCAAAAGTTTTGCTAGTTTTATTTCTGTGCCTCTGGATAGAGATAAAAGTCTTGTCTTCAAATAAAATAGTCTAAAGACAGGTAAAAACAAATTTGGAAAAAAAATGGGCTTTAAAAGTGTAAGGAAATAGAGATTTTTAAAATCTATTTTAATCTTCAACTATTGGACTTGCATTGATTATGATGGCTTCTCTGGCCTCACTGAATTGCTGCTGGTGAGAAAAAGAGAAAATTTCAAAAGCAAGTCAAAAATGAATGCTAACTTAGCCTGAGTCATTTAACCTTGCTTTCACTTCTGTGAGACCCCTAAAAGTCCTCGCCAATGAACCTGGACAGTTCCCTCACTGTCCCACTCTAAACCTGCAGGTGCTTTTTGCTTGTTTTTACTGTCATTACACGCAGACATGAAAAGAGCTTATTCCATACATCCAAGTATTTTCCTTTGTGCATGACTGGCATGGCAGGGCAGGTGTAAAGAAAGGAAAAGTTCATTTTCCTTACCCCTTGTTCATCTTCCTAGGTGCTTTGTCTAATGGGCGTGCACCTGCCTTGGTTTGCTCTGTTCATTGCAGTGGTGAGCAAATCCCAAGATGATGTTCTAATGCAATTTTACTGTCCTTAAAAACCTTCTGCATTTTGGATACTACTGCTCCTCTTTAGGGTATTATCACCAGACAGTCTGCTCTTCTACATCCATAATGATTTAATTCAGTGAAGAAAGCCGGTTTTTGTTAATCTCAGGCAAAGTGCACGTCTCAAGCTTTCCACAAAATGTTAAGAAAAGGCCAATACTGCCAAGACCCAGAAGATGACAAACAAAGTTTTTAAAACTGAACAGTGAGCATGTTATTGCCAGTCTTCTATTATTTTCATCTTCAGGTATTTCCATAGTATCTGATTTTGAATTCCCTTTTTTAAAAAAATACAAAAAAAACCCCTAAAATATAAGAAAAGAAAACAAAATAAAACAATAAAATAAAATAAAATAAAATAAAATAAAATAAAATAAAATAAAATAAAACAATAAAATAAAATAAAATAAATAAAATAAATTTGTCTGCTTTTGTTAATTAGGAGTTGATTTATCAAATTTGCTGCAACTCATTTTGCAGATTTTCCACTGTTGAAACAGATCTTGCATTTAATTAATGGATGATAGTGCTGATAACAAGGAAATTTTAATCGCTCAGTGCTGATGATAGATGGTTTGCCTGTTTAATTGAATTGTTACTTAACAGCATATTGTCTTTGAGAATGCTGTGATTTGGATTCACGGAAGGCACATGTTTGGGTGATGTGAAAATCATGTTTATTTGTTGGAACTGTCATTAGCTTGTAGCAGAGAAACTATTGACCCTACGTCCCTATTTCAACTGGTAAATTGATCATTTGAATCTTATATTTTTCTCCCCTTGCTTATGTGGAATTTTATATGTAAAAATACAGAGATCAGAGCATACATCGATGCTGTCAGTGTTAGCGAATAAAAATACTCCATTCCCCAGACACATAATTGATTCTGTTAATTTCTAAATTAATTTGTGAAATGTTTCAAAAAATGTAAATATTACATATGGGTTAAATTATTTTATTCTAGTTCTTCAAAACTATTTCTACTAACCATTTGTTGTGTTCTTTCATAGGATGTTTCATAGCACATTCTGATTTTAGCTCTGTTTCATTTCTATTTTACCTAATTTGAAGTGAGAGTCTACATGGAAATAGGTACATTTGTTAAATTAAAAATGAAAAGGGCATTAAAAAGAAATAAATAATTGCAAACGCAGTTAAGGATCTGTATTAAACAATGTAGGAAACACAGAGAAAACACAACCAAGAAATTAAAAGGAATGTGGCTTAGCTAAATATCAAGGCAAAGTACAAAAAATCTGGAGAAGGAATCCTTTACTGCATATCTACATTAAGCTAACAAACAATCAAATAACTTGTTCTAAGTTCAGAAAAGTTAAAAGCAAACACATAAAAGTCTGGCCCAAACCTGTTTGGGGAACAAATAAAATGAAGCATAAAATCTAATAAAAATGTCTTTACTGAAATATGTTAAAGCAAGAAGCCTTCCAGAGAGTTTGTGTGAAGCCAGCAGACAATCCAGATATAAAATAAATGTACTATTGTGGAAGAAAAATGCAACTGAACTGCTTATGAGTTTATTTATGGTTCAAGAGCTTCAAAGAGATTCACCAGCCTTTATGAAGGACTCATTAGCTGATGATCCCTTCTAAATAAAGAATCAGTAGGTGCAGCTGCAGAGCAGACAGACAGAATTAGAACAGTAGTAAATAAATGGGTGCCAGGACTAGACAGTATTTTACCCATGCTTTAAAGGAACTATAAAATAGATAATATATTACTGTGTAAAATGAAACAATTGTTTTTCTAAGATTCTGTAAGCCTGAGTAAGTGGAACTGAAAAGGCTGGTACCTCTATCAGGAAATTAATGGTCCATATAATAAAGAACAGAGTTGGGGTGCTCATAAATGAGCAGCACACTAGGCAAGGGTTGTCAGGATTTTAAAAGCCATCTCATAAGTCTTCTTCAGCTCCTTCCTAGAACTGTAGCAAATGTGTGAACAAGGGGAACCAGTTAAAAATATCACCTTTTGAAGTATGAGTTAACTTCTGATATGGTCCTCATTACCAAAGAGAAAAAGAAGATATATTGAGTAACGATGATCTCACAGTGCTCCCACAGTGAAGGTCACCCATGAACTTCCAAGAGATCTATATTGTCCACAATCTGAAAAATGCTGTGAATAGCAGTGACAGAATTTGCCTATGATTTTGAATTATTTGGGAGAGTAGAGGCAGAATCTGAAGAACTGGAGTATCTCCTTACACTACTCAGTGGTTAAGTAATAAAATGTCAATGTGAAAACTGAATGTAGTTAAATACAAAGTACCCCTCTCTCCACTCCATCAATTTTAAGTTTACACACACAATAATGAGCTCAAAGCCTAAGTCTCACCATTTAGGAATGAGATATTTCAGTTATGATAAAAATACCCAATTGTGAGCAGCCAGAGCAAACTGGATCCTAGAAACTATTGAGAAGTAAATAGGAAATAAAATAAGATCATTCTTATGCAGCTGTATAAATAGATTGAGTCCATGGAAATACATATACAGTAAATTTCCCTTCCTGGGTCTCAAGAAAGATACAGTAAAGCAACAAAGGATTTAAAGAAAATGCCAAGGCTAAGTAAAAGTATTTAGCATGTTCTGTAGGGAGAATGATTGAATAGATTAGGTTGAAAAATTCATGAATGCAGGAGAAGACCATGGAAAGCTATTTAACAGTACAAACTCTGGAGAACTGAACAGGGATAATGAACCGCCATTCCTTTCACCACATGAAGCATCTTCTCCCTTTCCTCTTCCTTAACATATTTTTGTACTGATTTTCTGCTGTATAAACTGTGTAAACACATTTACTACATAAACCTTCACACCACCAGGTTATAAGCCTGTATGGTTTTCAGAGGCATATGAGAGAAACCTGTTGATGACAGGTAAGAGTTTCCTTTTCCTACTAACAGTTACAGAACCATTATTCCATTATGACTGTTAATAAATTTGTTAAAAATTTGCTTCTTTCCCTGATAATGAAGGAAAAAAAAGGAAGGAAAAAGACTCATTTGTCCTCTTTCTTGAAGATCAAGTAATGGAATATGTTGGAGAAACAATGTAATTTTATTCTTGTTCTCCGCATTTGTCCAATGTTAATTAACTCATGGAGGCCGATTATTCTGTGATATACTCAAAGATGCTATAAAAGGCATCTCACACCACAAAAGGACAAAGTATTTTCCTTTTTATAAACTTTCCTGATTAAAAAAAATTAATTGGCAGAGTAAAAATATATATGGACATTGTCACTATAGCACAAGCAACACAGACGAAAAGGACATGAGATGAATCTCAGGACAAAAGAAGGCGTATTTATTGTGAGTTCTAGTATTTATAGAACTCTGTAAAAGAAATGTGATTGGAAGGTGAAGTTACTACCTCTTTAACCACACTGGTTATAAATNTTGTCCTCTTTCTTGAAGATCAAGGAATGGAATATGTTGGAGATACAATGTAATTTTATTCTTGTTTTCCACATTAGTCCAATGTTAATTGACTCATGGAGGCCGATTATCCTGTGATATACTCAAAGATACCATAAAAGGCATCTCACACAGAAAAAGGACAAAGTACTTTCATTTTTATAAACTCTCCTGATTAAAAAAAAAATTAATTGGCAGAGTAAAAATATATATGGACATGTAGTCCTAAAATGCAGCCCTGCTGACTCACAAAAGATCATATTTTAGCACAAAGAGTTTAGTACAAAGTACTCCCTAGAAATGTCATTTATAAGGCTCTTGTTACAGCTAAATATAAAAGAATTTAAAATACTGTGTAAGCAAGTTTAAGTGAAAGCAGTCTTCATGATTTGAAGACTACCCCATTGTTCCCAGAGTGTTTGGTCACTTGTTCCTGTATTATCAGCTTTGACTGATTTATTCCAATGCTGGTTTTTTTTAAGCCTAGTAATGTTAAGTAACACTAAGCAATAGTTCCTACATTTACAGCAATGGGCATTAATCTCCTAATAGATATTGCTCCCAAGACTCAAATGAAAACCTGTTTTAGAATGTTTACAATTAATAAAGTAACGACAACAATGACAACAACAACAACAACAACAACAACAACAACAACAATGATAATAATAATAATAACCAGATTCAATAAAAAACCTTCAGAATTTAAAATTTGTGAGTGATCTTCATATGGGCTACTCTTACAATTAGGTTTTGCTAAAGTTTTTTGAATATGAAGTACATATTAAAGGCTGGAACCAAGCAGAAATCTCCTGACTGGGGTCTGAAGACAAAAAGGGCAATATTGCTTTAAGGACCAGCAGGAGGTTGCTCCTCTTTTCCCCATCTTTTCCCTATCTACATGAGCTGACAGTCCATTTCAGCAACCACTGATACCTTGGCTCCAGTCTATTAAATAGTAAGTCTGTACATACTGCTAGTTTTATCTGTCTATCGGGGATAAATCTACATGAATCCCTACTGTAGAATTGGAAACAGAATTTGGAAAGGGCCAGGAGAATTCAGCCTATTGATTTACAGGCCAGGGCTCACTCAAGTTGCTCTGCTACTAACCAGGGCTGATTACTTTTCAGATGCACAAGGTTGAGAAGACATTATTGTTTTTCTTCAGCAAACTAGTATGAGGATTTTGGGGGCTTCTTGATATCTTAAAATAAAAAAACCTGACTTTCTTAAAGCAGCTTCTTTGATTTTTTTTTTATTCTGTGGTCTACAAGAAACAGCAGTTCTAATTAAAGGATTTAGTATTTATTTATTTATCATCTATTTCCTCATTAGTTAAAACTTTGGTGCAATTGTAAGGAAAGAGAGTAGATGAATTTATTATTTGGTATACTGTCTTACAGCAAAATATGAGATGAAGACTGCTAAAATATGCAGTTAATGGTTTTGCTAACCGTAAAACTTTTAGCAAAGATTTGCTTGAATCAAAGTCTTAGACCCAAACACTGCTAGGAAACAAGAAGTCACATCTGCAATCCTTGCTTGTGCTCATCTCTACAAGGACAAGAAAAGCAATTGGAAGTAAAACTATTTGTTCTAAACTCATATATGCTTTGGTATTTGTTTGTTGTGCTAATGTGTTAACAGTAAAATGCACATGTGCATTTGCAGAGACACCTCACAAAAATCTGTAACACGTTGGCTTATATACTACTTCAATATTATATAATAAAATAGAATCTTGAAAGGAGTTACTACAAATAGGAAGATTTGACACTGGTGTTGGAGGAAAAGCCCCTGTTAATACTTAGCTAAATATGCAAGCAGGAATCCCAAACACATCTCATGGTAAAAGAATCTCAAATCTGAAAATAATCTTTTATGGGAGCAATTATTCCTCTCTAAATTAGTGATACTTTTATTGCTGAGTGTAATCTCAGATGGCAGGTTTACATATGTATGGGTTTTCCATTTTCAATGTGAAAAAAATTTCTGTATCTAATTAATTTAGGGAATGTCTTTGAAACGTTATGCTGAGTTGTATGTATTTAGTGTAGTGTGAACAGAGGAGGAGAAAGAAAGAGATGAACCTTGTAAGTAGTTTAAGCATTTTAATTTCAAAGTGTTGGCATTCAAGGTTTGTATAAAAGTGGGAAGGATTCCCTGGTTGGAACTCTTTTGTGGATCATTTATGGATTTATATAAGATCTAGTATTATGGTATTACTACCTCCAAGTGTTACTGTCCTATTAGTACAGATATAATAATAATATAATAAAAAAATTATACATTACTTAATTAAACACTTGCAAGTAATTAAACATTACTTGCAGACAAACTCATACTTTTGTTCATATTTTCTTTGGAGAAGAGGTTCAATCAGCAGATAAAAACTCAAATTGAAATTTCAAATATACAAAATAGTACAAAGCCACCCATAAACACTTCAATTCCTGTTTCAGTTTGGGGAAAGCAACATAAACGAATCTTCCTGTATTTCTGATTTAGCATATCAAAAAGCAGAATCAGCTCCAATGGCTTTTGAGGCTGATGAAGGCTAAAACATCTGAGCTATTCAGTAGAACAGCTGAAGCTTCCAAACTTTTTAATGATGGGAAAAAAGACAAAGCTTTTCAAGCTCTACCTATTGCAAATGTGCTATACTTAGTACATTTCCAGGCTGGGTGAAGGTAAGAATATTGAAGGTTTCTTTTTCAGATAATTTTAAAAGGTTCCTAATTTCATTCTGGTTTTTAAATTCATTTTTCAGAACCCACACAGGTAAGGAAAGTTGGAAACCAGTAACACTCAGCTGTGTTCAGGCCATTAAAAACCAGTCTGGGCATATCTATGAAAAGGGACATCCTGTTGGTCTAGAAATTAGTAAATTGAAGTGAAATTATAAGTAATTAGCTGACACACTTTCACAGACCCTGTGAAAATTATTTTAAAACGTCTAACAGCTGTTGGCTAATAAAGAGAAATAGTATAGTTGTGGCAGAACATTTTAAGTGCCACTAACAAAAACGTTAGAATGCTATGAAGGGTAGCTGCTACATGACAGCAGCAAGGATGGAGCTGAAGAGCAGGTGCCATCCAAATGTGGGTAGCAGATGGGTGAAACCAAACATGTGACTGTCACATCCTGCTCCCGAGTTTCTCTAAAACCTTGGGACACAGTGGCTGGTTCAGCTCAGCTGAGCACTCCTCCCTTTCTTAGCACCTTGGCAGGTGCACCACATTATTGGACATACATATGATTCTCCCTTACTTTCTTCTTCAAAAAAGAAAATGCTGTTCTTTATGGCATTGATGAGAGAGTCCCTCAGGCTGAAACTCTTTAGAGGATATCAATATTCCATATCTTGGTAAATACTGGCTTTTTTATTCTTTTGTGTGAATTCCTAAGGAGTATTCCATGGGCAATGTTGCATGTTAGCTGAAGGCAGCATATAATGATTGCAGTGTAATTGTTACCACCGCTGCTTTAATTTAGAGTTTGTTTTTGTTTTGTCCTTCCCTAGCATGTGCTAACAGCATGTTTATATCAGGAATGTGAGTTCCCATGATGAACAGCTAATTACATAAAACTTAATATCACTGTCCAAACCCCAAATTAAAACAATTCTTCTCACCATCTACATTTTACATGTAGATCTTTAACTTAACTGTTATTACAATTTTCTGCTGTTTTCTCTATCTGAGGTTTAAGCAATGAGCTGTGATGGTGCATTACGAATATGAATCCTAAGCATAAATGTTACACAGCTTCTTTCTCATTATTTGATGCAGGAACTTTTCTCTTTCCCCCACTAAAATCAGAAACTTTCCAGTATAGCAATGCTAATCTTAAAAGCAGATAAAAAGAATCTGTAGAGAGACAAGACTATTTCTGTAATGTGTTACTAACAAATTTGAGAAGTGTCTTACAAAGAAGGAAGGAACACCAATTTTTAAAAAGGTCCTTCAATAACTTCCTAGTTGAAATTGTTAGCATTTAATCTGTAATGTTTGAAATTCAGTCAAAGAGTGAGATGTTCACACATCTAAGGATCATAGAAATGGGTCCCCCTGAAATTATTCTTAAATTCCTAGTCAGTGAAATGCTATTCATGATCTTCCTGATGACACTTGTTTCAAAAATTCTGCAGAGACTGATTCCATATTTAAATTCACTGCTATGTAGGAACCAACTCCAAATCCAAACATCCCTCCATCCTAAAGAATAGTGGATTTAAATACTTGTCTTAAAATAATAGAATTTTTAAGGTTGGAAAAGGCCTTTAAAATCATAGAGTCCAGACATTAACCAACACTTCTGTACTAATCACTAAACCATACCCCCAAGTGCCATTTTCATGTGTTTTTTTAACACTTCCAGAGATGGTGACACAATCACTTCCCTGAGCATCCTGTTCCGATGCATCACCACTCTTTCAGAGAAGAATTTTTTTTTCTAAAATCAAATCTAAAACTCCCTGGTGAAACTTGAGGACATTTTCTCTGGTACTGCCACTTGTTACCTTGAAGAAGAGACTGACTCCCACCTTGCTGCAACCTCCTTTCAGGTGATTGCTAAGAGTGATAAGATCTGTCAGAGGGTGGTTTAATTGGACGTTGAAGTCTTTGATACCATACTTCTCTTCAATCAATTAGTGCATAAAGCTTAGTTGATGTAATCTCTTATTAATATTTTAGCTGAAATAAACTGATAAGAATTATGAAAAAAGTGTTCTTTTGGTGTCTGTTACCAAGGGAGAACTGAGATTGAGAAAAAAGTTTTGAGATTGTACTTGGACACTTTGCAGGAAAAGAGAGAAGGTTAAAGATGACTTTGGGTCTTCTGTCCATCCTTGTGTGTCTGAGAAAAGATCCAGTACAAACTAGTCTGATATTGGCAATGAAGAAAGAGTAAAAAATTTTGTTTGAAGGTGGAGATCTTTATGAAATTCTCAGAAATAAAAATTTATCAGATGTCTTCTCTTGCAGTTCCTTTTTAATGCCTGGGGTTGAGAAGTCCCATAATCGCTCTATTAATGACAAAATACTTACTGTATTCCAACAAAATCTTGGTCAGAGTGCCAAAATACACTTATGCTGTGACTGGAAGTATCTCTATTAATTAGATGTGAAATTTGGAAGAAACTGGCTCCAGAAACCCAGGATCACAGGTTTTATCCAGCAGATGACACTGTATTTCTCTCTGGAGGAAAGCATCCTAATGTGTGTTCAGACTCACTTTGACACACAGAGAAAATGAGACATCTATCTTCTTGCTACAGTAAGATTTTAAAAATATTCATCTCCTGCAATAGCTCTTCCAGGTACTGCAGTTAGGTGTATTGAGGTACTTATGTACTACCTTTCACTTTGATTGATTGGCAGTAGGGTTGTATACATTCAATGACTGACAATAAGAAAAGCAAAGTTTCAGTTTCTGAGATATTTGTAATATTTTTTGAGCCTTTGCACAGACCTGTGAACATGACTTTAACAAACTGAGTGATTAACCAAGTACTTCACCTAGAAATCCAGCTAAGTAAATTATTAAAGCAGGAAGCCCCTACTGAGGGAGAGAAGACTGAAAAAAAAAGGTTAAAAATTGTCATTTCAATTTACAAAGCCTAAGTTATCCATGGTATTCCAGGGTACTTTGTCTAGACAAAGGTGTCCTCCTAAACCTAGGGCAGTGCTGCAGGCTGTTATTCTTCCTCTCTTCAAACATTACTTTTCTCATACTTCAGTGACTGCACAGAAAGTCCAAGTGCAGGCAGGAAAACTACGAATTTGACCACTGGTAAAAGAGAGAGCAGCAATAAGATTATATAATAGATCCTATTTTCATATTTTCTTCATATCTACAGATATTCTGGATGTAGAAGCTGTGTCAGAGCTGGTGCTCTAAATGCCTGCTAGTTGTGCCTTTCACTTAGACTCTGTAAATCTTGGGTTGAAAGAAAGTGTAACCATACAACTACATGCTTTCCCATCCAGGGCATGTATAGCAGATCGAGCTCTCTTTTTCTTCCCAGATAAATTCCCTGAGCATTCAATGAGCTTCAGTTCTATAAAAAATTATTAACTGACATTAGGCAAATAAGTTTCCATTTTTCCTTTGAGACAGGACATATAACAAAAAATGCCCCGCAAACATTCATAAAACATGTGCAGTTCTTCCAGTGAAACAGAAAATTATGCAACACTTCTGAGTACTGAAATTCTAGTTCAAAGTGTGGACTATCTACAGAATCTAAACTACATCTTGGAAATCTGAAATTCATGAGCATGAATCCAAATAGTCTGCCATAAAGATAAAAGACAATTTTTTTCTTTTCTTTTCCCCTAATAGTAAGTGAAAGCCTACCTGATATGAACTGTCTACAATTTAATATCTCTACATACATATGAGCTCTTCAACATCTTTATAAGTGACTTGGATGGAGGACCTGAAAGTATACTAAGCATAGGAAGTTTAACAAAGTGCCAGATTCTATACCTGGGACAGGACAACCCTGGTTGTGTGCACAAATTAGGTAATGAGAGGCTGTAGAGCAGCGCTGTGGAAAGGGCCCTGGGGCTGCTGCTCTGTGGCAAGTTGGATCTGAGCCAGCAGTGCCCTGGCAGCCAGGAGGGCCAACCCTGTCCTGGGGGACATCAGGCACAGCATGGCCAGCTGGGCAAGGGAGGGGATTGTCCTGCTCTGCTCTGAGCTGGGGCAGCCTCACCTCCAGGGCTGGGGGCAGGTCTGGAGGCCACAATATGATAAAATATATATAACTCATCAGAAAGTGTCCAAAAGAGAATTACAAAGATGGTTTAGAGAGGAAAACCCTACAAAGGGTTTAGAGAGGAAACCATAAAAGAAGCAGCTGAGGTCACTTGGCTGGTTCAGCTTGGAGGAGACTGAGGGGAGACCTCATTGTGGCCTACAGCTTCCTCCCAGGGGACACTGATCTCTTCTCTCTGGTGACCAGGGACAGGAGCAAAAGGAAAAAACAAGAAGCTGTGTCAGGGGCACTTTAGGCTGGATACTAGGAAAAGGGTCTTCACTCAGAACGTGGTAGGGCTCGAAGGGGCTCCCCAGGGAAGTGGTCACAGCCAGACAGGGTTCAGGAAGGGTTTGGACAAGACTGTCAGACACGTGCTGTGATTCTTGAGGTGGGCTGTGCAGGAAGTTGGACTTGATGATTTTTATGGGTCCTTTCCAACTAGGGATAAATTCTATAATTCTGTGAACAACTGATGTGTTACCCAAGTCTAAAACTTACTCATATAACATAAAACTGTGAATATTATTTCAAGATAGATTTAACTTCTTTTTTTTCCTTCTTAACTCCTTACATCAATTATCTTTGAATGCAGAAGTGACATCATCCTTTTTATTGCTTAAAAATCTTTCTGTGGAAATATAGTCTTGATTAGACAAGGGCAGTTCCTGATTTAATGTACCCATATCTTTCATGAAAACAGTTGTACTTGCTTATAAGTAGTAATGTAGAGCTGTTAAATGGCAATATATTTCCTGAATGCCAGCTCTTTTAGTTGACTGCACATTCCAGCTTTGACATTTGCTGTTTTATTAGTCTAGTACTGATGAATGGAAGGAAAAAGTCTCTTCACAAGAGGGTTTATATGAAGCAGTTTATATAAATGAAGGAATAGGCAGGATTAGTTGGACCTTCCATTGACATAATTTTTATTTCTTCTCTAGGTTTATGAAGGTGATCTGCAGGTCACATAGCCCTCTCTACCCCAGAATGTACTAAATTTACTTGCATGGCTTGGGATGGTTTTTTATACAGCATAATCTTCCAAATTTCCAGGGCTGAACATTTCCTAACCACCTTATTAGTACTTAATGATATTACACTTATGCCATTCCTGTGAAAAGAATCTACCTTCTCATCTCATCATCCCCTGCAGCCTGTGGCAGACAGCTCCCTTTCTCCACCTCCCCTTCACACCGAAAAGAACTCTCTAAAAGTTTTCTCAGCTGAATTAATACAACATGAGTTTCCAACGGTCCTTTTTTGTTGCTCATTGCATGACCATTTAACATAGCTAACAATAATAAGCTGCATTAACTGGTAAGGAGCAATTTTTGATTATGATTGGTTAATTTTTACGCAGGGTTCTTCAGACTACGGTAGTACTCAGAAAATATAAATAAAAGAAGTTTCAAATGAGGGATAAATTGTTTGCAGTGATCATTATTTTATTCGTCCATTTGTCTATCCTACAGAACTAAATACAACCTTTTCCAAGGAAAAATGTTTTAGATTTTTTAAAATTATGTATTACTGCTTACTACTAATAGATTTCTTTAAAATATCCAGTAACTGACCTCTGCAGAATTCTCTTACATTATTTTACCTTTCAGTAAACTTTTTTTAACTGCAATGAATACTGTTATCCTAAAGCCAGAAAGAGTACAACTAAAATCACTGAGCATATGTTCAATTCCTATTCTGGCTTGTATGTTGGACACATTCCTCAGAAGAATTTTAAAACCCTGATCACAGATAATGACCTTCAAAGAAAATAATTGATGTTAAGTATAAAATGCCAGTGACATTGTCATGAAAGATAATATCCTTCATCATATGTGGACCAAAATACAAGATATTAATATAATTCACTGAATCATGCAGTTGCCAGAATTTTGGAAAAATATATATTCAGTATCTTCTTTCTGTTTGATATGCGCAAGACTATATATTTTTAATTTTCTGGTTCTTAGAATCAGTTTATGTTTTATATTTTGCTCATAAAGATTGCCATTTTGTAAAAACACTGCGCAGAACTATTCAGATGAGTGTCACTGGTCTTGATCAAGACCCTGTGTATGCCACAAGTATGTCCAAGTTCTGTATTTCTGCTGACAATCCTGTATTGCATTCAGGCTTTCAGGAAAAAACTGTAGCATATAGCTGTGGTTCCAGGTCTGAAGAACTGGTTGAATAAAGAGTGTTGAACATCCTTCTGCTCAACAGACCTGGATAAAACGAGGTTTTAGAAGAAAAAAAAACCCCAAGTTTTAAAGGAAATTATGCCCTTGAGCTGGAAACAAGGTCTGTGGAGAGGGTTTCCAAGAAAGTCAGATTGTACAGAATGCATTGTCAGGTATTAGTAACTGCATTTGCTGTCGTTTGCTGGAACCTCATTCCCCAAGCAGCAAACATTAGGGTGTGTAGATGTATCTTGTGCACTCACAAGGAGATTTCTTTGGCTGGAATGTCTGACATCATTTCCGATGAATTTGTTTCCAGATTGAAAGTGTTGGACAGATACTCCTTACAGTGGAATTGCAAGGGAAAAATATGGGTAGAGAGTTTATTCTTCTGAAAATGGGAGATGAAATTTCATTGTAATAACATGCTTCAGACTCTGACATAATATGACATAATCAGACCTCCCTCTTACTTCCTTGTATTACTCAGTTTAGAGTCAATCATATAAGTACTGTTGAATGTGGATGAACAGATTAAGATGACACAGACCAAAGTACACCAGAAAACAAATAAAAATTTGTTTCATCAACCTTTGATGAAACAAACTGAATGAAGATGTGAAATAAGAAGGAGTATTAAAAACAGACAGAATTTTGGAGCTATGGAGATAAAAGAAAAGATAAGATCTCATAATGGATTGGATGTAGGTGCTATGCAGGAACTGAGTATCAAGAGAAACAATCTTTAAAGGAGGATTAAGCCTAGACAGGGAGAAATTCCCTAGACTGGAAAAAAATCATTTATACATTTGTTTTTAAAAATATTTATTGATTTAATTCTACTGTAGATAGAAGCCTCTTGAAAATTTTTCTTCTATAAGCAGCTATTTTTTATATAAGCATTAAAGGAGCATGCTGATGTTTTTGTTACTAGGGAATACAGATAACTTTATTAAGTAAAATAGTGGCATTTAAAAAGCAATACAATGAATATATTGTGCAAAGGTAAATAAAGAAATAAGAAGTAATTTTAAAAAGTGGTATTTAATAATATGTAGACTTTTTTGGCCTCAAGTGGGATCTAAATAAAAGTAAGGTGTTCCTTGCATATTCTGTAACATAAGTGTAAGGAGTGCCAGTGCTAATATTAATGGGATTTGTAGGTTACATTGCTGCTGGTGAAGGCCCTGCTCAGTCTGGGGGGGCCTGTGTGGCTGGGCATATTAAATGCTGTGTGATTATGTGTAATGTGTCATTCTGGAGCACATCCACCCTTGCTGCTGGCTGAACCTGCAAACTTGCACAGCAGCTGCATCCCTCAGGCTGCATGGAGAAGCCTCCTGGACCCCAGCGTGCCACAGGCCTGCCTGCTGCAGTCAAGGAGAAGGAATGGGTGCTGGCACCTTCTGGGGACAATAAATCACCTAACATAATTAGCAGGCACAGATTGTCCAGAAAAGATGAACATCAAGTTTTAAAGCCGTGAGGACAATCGCAGGAATTGGTACCAGATGTGGTTAAAATCACTGTCTGACTGGTACCATTTCACATTGACTGTTCTGATTACTACTGCCACCCTTTCTGAAATTTTTTGGTTTTGCTGCTTGATATGAGGCAGAAGTGGCTTGTCCATCTCTTAAGTCAGTGCTTGCAATGCAGTAATGACCTTTTCCTTGACAACACACTTGACACAGAGCACTTGTCTATCTCCAATGTTATTTATTGGCTTTCTTGCCTTGAATTCCTTTGCAAGAAATTCCTCCAAAGACTCATTGTGATTGCATGGGCACAACCTGTTTCATTTCCTTTTAAGCTGTTGTATTTTGACCTTTCTTGTACATAAGTCTGCATTTGGAGATGAAGAGGAAAATAGAAACATACGTGGGAGAAGTAGGAGCTGCCTGCATTCGCGACCGATTTGTCACAGGACAGCCGTGGCACTGGAACACAATAATCAGTGTGCAGATGTTGGCACCTTTTACATCTTCAGACAATACAACACAAGCAATGGGGGTTGTGAGAATTGATCTGTTACTGTGTGCAGCTAGGCCAGGGACATACATAAGGCCTATCTTCGCTCAAATACTGTTCCGAACAATTAACGTCAGGGAACCAAGAACTAATATTGGAAATGATAATACACAAAACCNAAAAAAAAAAAAAACAAAAAACAACTTTTCAAGCACAATCATATGCACATCTCACCCACGTGGAACCTGTTACCACTACACACTACTTACAGGCCATACCCAAAGCTCTTCAGAAGAATTTGTGCCTCCACAGTTCCTCAGAGTAGCAAGATTTACCAGAACCATTTCTCTGAGATCATGAGGAATTTTGGCACCACTCTCACTGACGCCTTTCTTTACCATATCAGATTTATATCACTTATCCCCTTTCATTTACTCTTGCTGGTTTTTTCCCCATTTTGGGTTCTAATCTCCAGGAAGAGCCATTATTGCTTCCTTTTACTCTCAGACCATTACTAGATTATATGATGTTTGGTAGACGTAGAAAAATCCAACACACCATAAAACCATATGTAAATTATGACTTCATACATAAAATTAATGTTAAATGCAAAGTCAGTAAGGAAAAGGTGGAATCAATATCACCTATATTTGGTGTTCAGCACAACAGCTTTGTTACTATCTACATAACATTTCTTCAAAGAAATTGGTGGTCAGTGTTTGCTAAATGAACACTGAAAGAAAATAAAATAATGGGTAGCTGTTCAATGTAAATTAAGCCTGAGGCTACGGTTCATTCTGTTAAAAACTTGTTCTGAATACAAAATGAATAGTTATTTAAATTGATTTTTTTTTTTTTGTGGTGTTCATTACTGCAGTTGTAGTGTTTTACATATCTGGCTAATTTATCTTCAAAAACATCATTTTAAAGATGGGTTATATATTCAGAGTACATGATCTACACTGGTTTTGTAAATGTTTCCTGATGAAATTAAAGGTGTTTGGTTTAGCCTATAAATCCCCTGATGTTTTAAGACTTGGACACTTGTAGGCAGCAGCAGGAACTTGACCTTGACACTTTCAATGTAAACAGCAAGGTGGCTGTCAGATTACCTGTGAGGGTCCTCGATTTGGAAATTAACTTCCTTATCAATTAATTGGTCTAGGACTCAGTTTCTTAGAAATCTAGACATGTTATAAAGCCTATCTGTTTTTTGTCTTCTATTTTTCTATTAAAGAAACTTAGGAAATAACTAGGTGAATTCCATACAGTTAATTTAGGAAGTTATAGGCACTGTGAACAGATAACAATAGTTTTCTCATGAATACTGAAGAAAAACTCCCATAAATTAATTTCAATAAAATTATGCTGAAAACAGTATGTCAATATTTATTCCAAAATTAACTATCCTTTTTTTTTTGCTATATTTTTTTTCCTTTGCATTATCTTGTAGTATATTTCACAAATGGATTTATGTGTCAGAACACTTGCTGAAAAATGCTTTTGCAACCCATCATTATAAGGACAACCACTTTACAACCATTGCTTTTTAATGTGATCCCATAATCATATTTGATACTTCAAATTTCTCCTAAGTAACAGCACCCTCAGGCACACAGTGTGATTCTTGGGGATTGTTCTGGCAGTGTTCTCAGGCACATTCTGTGACTCTTGGGAATGTCCTGTGCGTGGCTAAGGCTTGTACTTGATGACCCTTCTGAGTCCCTTCTAATTCAGAATGTTCTGTCATTTTGTACTAAGCTAGTTTGGGAAACAGAGCAGGCCTGACTTTTGTTTACAGCCTCAAATAAGCCTGTCACTGGCTTTCAAGTAGAGATGATCTTACCTGTAAGAGTAGTGCTGCTGCTGGCAATTAACACCAGAACAAGTAGCTTTGAGTACTTCATATAGCACACAGCAAAAATAAACAATTTCAAGTGAAGGAATAGAATGAATGCTACCTTTCCTCTTTCCCTGCAATAGACAGGTAAATTTTTACTCTATATTGGATCTCTAGCTCATCATGACTCAATAGAGGCAATTCTGGCTAGTTTTGGAAGAATTTAAGCACATATTTCTTCACAGAGATGATCAAGGGTTCTGAATTTATGACTCAAAAATATTTTTATTGCCTTATAGGTTTCCTGTAGAAAGAATCTTATAATGCTAATATTTTTAAGGGAAAAAATATTAAGTTTCACAATAAAGTTTGACTATGAAATTTTTCTCATTGTGATGAGCTACTCAGGAATATTTTTCTAAGCAGATTCCTGTGGAATCTGCCTGCTGAGCTGAGTGCTCCAGACCTTTTGCACTACCATGTTAGCATGCTGGGTTCTACACCTTTCAACTGAACCTGTACCATTCGTTGTCAAAACAACTCCACGTTGAATAGTGGGAATTCTTTACAGCCAGAATGCAGACTAAAACCTATTGTCTTCTTATTAGTTTTTCTATATTGTTCCTACTCCCAAATTGATGAGCATGGGTTCCTTAAATATCATCCAGAAATAGTCAATGTGACGTGGAGTTAGGGAGATAATGGAAATAAATTTATTCTTTGTGTTTCAGGCATGGATTTGTGGTTGTTCTGTCTGGCTGCCTGTGCTGACACACACATGTGGAATTGCTTTTAGGGTGTAGGACTGAATTTTTCACTGATATTGTGCTGGCTAAAAAAGGAAAAATTTTAAGAGATAATTACAATTAACTAAAACAGGGAACACAACGTGTTTAAGAATAATTTGAAAACATGTTTTAACACAAAGGTTTGCTTGATTTGTTGCCTGAATTTGTTGAGTGACAGCACTTTTTTGTCCAAGTTACACAACAAAATAAATAGAGCACTTCAAAATAGGTTCCTTATTTCTTTCTCTGCAGCTGTTCTCAAAACCAGTGACTATTGACACCAGCTCTGGAGTCCATATACATAAAACCCATATGGTTTAATCAGTCTCTGAGATGTGTCTATCTCCTCAGACACCTGGATCACCATTTAAAGTATACAGTCTATGAACTGAGAAATCTCAAACTGCAGTCATCACTGGCATGTGAAAATTTCAGATAACACTCTGATGATTTTGTACTTCCTATACTTTTCCATCTTCAGATTGCCAGGATTTGGTTGTATCCATATTTGAAGCTTTGAATTTTCTCACATTCAGAAAATGCTTTTAAGGATCTTGCATCTCACATAGAAAGCTGTGTAGGTCACACAGACATTGAACCTTGTCCCATTAGGAATACAGGATCAACTCTCAAAACCTGTCCTTAACATTCTCTGTCATTCTATGTGACTGTAAAATGATGACCAGATAAAATTTTAAGATATATTATTCACAGGATGTTCAGGTGAAAGCAGTCCTAGAAGTGAAATGTGAATATACTGATACTCTTTTTTTTTTTTTTTTTTTTTTTTTTTTTTTTTTTTTTTTTTTTTTTTAAGGTTTCTGGTAAGATTTTAATCCAGTTTTCCTTTAACATCTCTGCAGAAATACTATTGTGACATTGCTTGTTTTGACAGCTGTACTAGATTACATTCTTCATTGCCCTTTCAACCCAGCCCCCTCCAGTTCATTCCAGATTGCTTTCTCTGTAGGTAACCAAGTTACCAATCCCATCAGCAATTATGTTCTATTTTTAATATTGATCTAAGTATTTGTACATTGAAGATCTTATTTTTACTCCCTTGACCTCTGAGTTTGTTGTTTCATTTCATTTGCAAAATAATCTAAAGCCACCAGTCATGGGTTTTGTTTTTTTCTTTTTTTTTCCTTTTCTTTTTCCCCCTAAAAAAAGATACATAGAGAACCTGGACTATCAATCTCAACAAAGTTGTAGTTTCAACGAAAATGTCTCAAGATAATAAGTTAAAGTCAAATGCCCATCTAAGAAAACATCTCCCGAAAGAAAAAATAAAATTTACATAAAAGTTTACTGTGTGTTTCTTTACTCCTCTGGAGGGAAAACCCTTAACACATCAAGCACAGAACATTATCTCAGTGTCTTTCCAGAATAATCACCGATTTTAAGTGGGAAAAATACAGCATTTCCACCTTATATACAGGTCCCAAGTTAGCTCCTACTTAGAGGAAAAAAATACAATAAAACTTATCCAACAAACACATGAATGCACAATTACCATTGAGTCTATTTCCTCGTGTTTTTCTTTATTTCTGCTGTAACATCCAAGACAGTGGTCCTCCCTGGGCCTCTGATGTAGGGTGATGCAGACTCTCAGGAGCAGTGCCATTTGTATTTTATTACAGCTTTTCTATAATAACCAGAATCTTCTCAAGCTCTTTGTGTGTTTTCTTATGAATGCATTCATCTAACAAAACCAAACTTGTTCTCTTTAAACCTATCCTTACTGCTGCACTATTACAAGATGAATTTTTCTTCAAGTTTGTGGTATTTATGACACCTTCCATTTACATACTATTTTAATTTATGCTATAGACTGAAGATCTATTTGTTATCTTTTATTGCCTGTGAGTTTTTCCAAAATCACAGTATCTAGTATCGTGCATCTGTTTGCAACTCTATTTGAAACTTTTCTGACTGAGAGTTTACCCATCTTCTGCTGCGTGCTGGTTTGTGGCTCCTACGAAGGATTTCTCTGAGGTAATGGACCTATTGCAATCTGTTGGTGCTTGAAAAAGGTCTGTTAGCAATTGGCAAATGAATATTGCATGATTCACTGCTTTGCATAACACAACAAACAGTAAAACCCTTCTTTCTGTGTATCATTTTAATGTACAGATCATTATGTTTTGAAAGGTGATGGAGGAGGAAGAGTCCAAAGCAGTATTATTTTCTGAGGTGTCAGAGATGGAGGAAAATTCCTGTTTTCAGCAAAGGAGTGTGGAATTGTGCTATCTTCCTAAAAAAATTAAACCACTCTGCACTTTATCAGAGACTGTCTAGTTTTTTTTTCTTTTTCACCAAAAGAAGTCCTGTCTAAAAGAAATGGACATTCAAGAGCATTCAAGAGGAAGATATACAGTCATCTCAGTCAGAGATTGTTCATTAATCAACTATTACTTAATCAAATGCTTGGATTTTATTTGTTTTATTTTTTACCATCCTCTTTAGCTATTACTTGATATTCTTCTAAAGAAAATCCATGTAGGAAAGTATGGTAGTTCCAGAGGTAATTTGCTGTGTGTTAATAAGAAGCCTGCCTTGTATTATTACCCTGCTTCATTAGCTGAAATTTTAAGCAATAACTAGCATTAGAACATATTGTAATTCAGCCTCATTTATTTAATGAATAGTCTCCATGGAAAATAAGGAATTATTTGGATAAACTGTCCAGAGAAATAGGCTGGATAGTATCCCTTTAAGGACATCTGTCTGTCAAGCTCCTAGACTTCAGGTTTCAGTCCCTCAGCCAGGGAACCACAAGAGACTTCATTGTTCTCCACATTCAGAAATCACTCGTGCAATTATTCCAGTTGTACTGCATGATTAACCTCCTCACTTTTGAAGGGTTTTTATTCTGTAAAGATATGCTGTACCTGTGCAAGATCTGTAAGAGGTGCATAGGCAGAATGTGTTGTTAGGGGAAAGAGAAGGCAAGTATATTGTTGTTTGAGGAAAAAGGATCTTAGGCTCAGATGACTGACATAAAGGACAGTGACACAGAGCACACAGTCACTGGCTGTCCCAGATAAATATTTTGCACACATAGTGCTACTACATTAATATTGATGATATATTGATATTTCCCACATTTGGTGTATAAATTAATGAACTACTGGAGCAAACAGCCAGGAGGAGTGGGATGATTTGTCACTCCGTAGCTTCCTCAATTTGCTATCTTCCCAAGGCTATACATTATCAAGAATAACAAATGGAATTCATATGGCTCTCTTATTAACATGCATTAGCTGTATCAGAGTGTGCCTCATGGTTTCCTAGGGTCAGCTCAGGAGAACCTCCATATCTTCAGGCAATCTCTCTCTTCCTTAAAGAGAACTAACAAATAATTAAGACCTCTCCAAAGAGAAAGATTTTCAGTTTGTTTTTAGTTCCTTGTTAAATTGTACAAAGGTTCAAACAATTCACTTGCCAATGAAATTCGTTTTACTGACCATCTCTGTTAGGTGGAGGTGACACTTATATGTATATATGACACTTATATATAATTTGTTTTTTCTAATTATGCTGTTCAGAAGTACACTAGACTGTCTATCACCTTTGGTCAGAAAGGATTTCCTGACTACTAGCATTTATCCTCTGTGCTTTTGGTTTGTAATATCCATAGGGCTCCCTGTTTCTGTGCTGAGGTTTCTGTTTGCTTATTTTTTTGTTTGTCTGTTTATAGATTCTGTGCTCTGTAGTCACGTTTACTGCACTAGGTGCTGTACAGAAGCATTGCAAGACAGGCCATGGCTAAGTTTGTAATCTAGGGAAAGGATGGAGAAAGAGAAGGCTCCATCTTACCACATACACATACAGCTCAGAACACAAGACACTTTTACTTGCTGCATTGCTTACCTCTTAGGAGGAAAGTTTTGAGTTAAACACTCATAATTTTTAACCCAAAATTATCAAGTGGTTGAAATATCTCTGTTTTGTTTTGCCGTGTTATGTGGGTTTCAGGGGTTTGTTTGGTTTTTTGATTGTTTGGGGGTTTTGCTGTTTAATTAAGGAAATGGGGTTTGGTTGCTTGGTTTCAGGGTTTTTTAGTGACCAACCCACCCTCTAAATATTTAACTATAAAAATCAACTTATATTTCACCTCTCTCAGGCAAGAGTTGGAAGAGTGAATGCTTTTACTAATGGTTGAGCTACCTGTGAAGAATGAAACACATATGTAATCAAGCTAAGCAATCCAGCACAGTTCTACCATTGGCTTGATTTAGTTGTTTTTACAGACAACTTATGGCTAATGAAGATTCTTAATCATAAATGTTACCATGCAATTTGATGTCTATGTCGAGTATGTCAGATTTCTCTGTATTCTAGAGGCTTCTTTTATTCTGCTAAACATTTTCAGAGCTCATTAGCACATTGCTGTAGATATGATTACACTTTCAGTTGGCACAGCATTTTCTTGTTGATTGCAGGGTGGTAAACAGCTCCCTTTGGTGCCTTTTCCTCTCATCTGGAGCACAGAACCTAACTGCTGTGACCACTTATGTGACAAATTTGGCAGATGCAAGATCCCAGATGGAAACCTCTCAAATTTGTGTTTCCAGTGTAGCATCTGGGTATATGATTGGCTTCCTGGCTGACTCCTCACAAGATCTCCTGGGCTGCCTTTACATATTTTCCAGTTATAGCAGCTGCAGTTATACTGGGCTATTTGACAGGACCTCCCCATTCGCATCATCTATTGAAGTTATAACTTCCTTTAATTATACCCCTCCCCAATTCTATTACCTAAAATTATCATATTGACCCGAGAGTTAGGTTATTTGAATCTGCAACTAATCTGCTCCACTGTTGAGAATGTGCCTGCCAGTTAGAGGTTCATTCTCTGCTCTAGGATAGTTCACAGGATTAATAACTTTAAATCCACAATAACTTCACTGAGACTAAAATAGTTTTTCCAGACTTGTGCTGACTTGTGCTGATACCACTGTTTAGTGTCTGGCTCTTCTATTGACCAGAGTCTGTTTTATTACAATCTGTTTTATTATCATCTTTTTAGAGATTTAGTTTTATTCTTTTCAGTAGTTGGCCATTCTGCATTAATTGCATCTTATAAATACTGATAGTTATCTATATCTAGTATTGTATTAAGGGCCATTTCATTGCTGAAAGTTCGGCTTTGCAGGTGAGATATAAAACTGAAAACTTATCTCTCTTGCTTGCTAAAGATCTCACAGCATTGTTTTGCAAGAATAATATGTTACCATCAGTCTCTTGTATAAACTGCAGCTAGCTTAATTACATTCTGTCTCCCTAAATTCCTTCTGTAGTATCATTTTGGTAAGACATTTTTCACTTTCAGCCTTAAAACTGTTGTGCAGCACTGCTTTATGCTGTTAAACATCTGCTGTATTCCACCCCAGTGGTGTTTGATTCACCAGTAGATGAAGAGATCGCTGTGTGCCTGATATATAACACACTTTGGTATCCTTTGGGATAAATATAAATGCAACGTGTTATAACAAATCTGTAGTCACAGAGGGCTTCGTGGCTGCCACTCTGTTGTAAGTCATAGCGTTTCAGAACATCACATGCAGCAGTGATGGAACAGTAGAATCAGCTTTTAAGTGCATCTGACTTTAAGAAAAAAAAATTTGTAGGAATAAGAATTATGGTATGCAGTTAAACAGCAGTTATCCCAAAGCTTAGAAGACTTTGCAAGATTTTCTGACAATACTGATCCTTACCATTCCCCTGACACAAAATTACTCTGGATTTTTCCTGAGAGAAGGAAGTGTCTTGTGGCACTTTATGGAATAAATCAGATCTCCCCAAATCCTCCTTCTTCTGAATGCCTGAAATTTCCATGAGCAAACTGGATGGGGAGGGGTGTACCCTTAAGTATTACGCTTGGAAACTTCATACTTTTCATTACTGCCAAAACAACAGTGGCTCAGAAACTGGTTAAGCAATGTTATATCTATCCTGGTAACAATATGAGATGGTTGTTTGGCTTTGATTTTCGTAAGTACTCTGAATTATTAAACACCATTCCTAAACCACCACGCTGTATTTCAGGGAGGATGTGACACATACTCCTTAGTCCATTGGAATGCAAGTCACACTAGCATGGTGAAAAATTCTAGGTAAAAAACTTACCTGTAAAATTGGAAACAATTTGGTATATCTTAGATATGCAGGGATGACAACAACTGGTTGTTACGTAAGAAGATGGAACTACTTATAAATGAAAGACCTCTGCAATACAGTGAGACAAATCCATAAAATCTAATACTTATCAGGAAGTATAGTTCATAAAGTCCTTTTGCTGCCCATTGAAATTTTGAACAGTCTTGCTAGTGATGTATTTTAATTATAAATTAGAGACTTAACTCCAGCTGCTTGAATAAATATTCTATCTTTCTTAAAACAGATCATAAATTAATTTCAACATTCATGCACACTCTGTAGCCTACAGTGTAGGACTTGTAAATCTACATATCTGTGCAGCCTAGTTATGGCTTCTGTGTCAGATGGGATCCAAAGAGAAAATAATGACAGCTTAAGTAGTGCTGGAAAGCCAGCAATACACATACGCCACTATTTATGTTAGGATTCAAACATGCCTATTAAACTGTTGATTAAAGTAGCTCAGGAGACACTGTACAGAATGGTTGAGATAATAAATGCCAGATAAACTATTGGTAGATGCAAGGAAACGTGTGAGAGGAAGGGAGGGAAAAGTACTGCTAAGTGTTACTGTGTTCCCAAGCTTAATGCACAGCAGAACTAAATGCATTTTATTTGTTGTAATGGGCACGACTTCTTTGTCTAGTACAATAAAATGCTGCATTTAAATATATGCTATGATGTAATATGCTACAAATGTATAATACATCAAGGAGGATCTAGACTCGGTAGGCTGTTTAAAAGATAATGACCTTGATTTAAGGAATCCCTTTGTTCTGTTAAGCATTGCAGGAAGGGAAAGCAGGGAGAGAAACTCCAGGAGCTTGGCAAAGACATTTTTCATTCTATTTTATACGCCTTCCTTTTGTCTCTTCTTTAAATATACTGACAGACAGATACTATGATACATTGATCCATATGTTATTTTTCTTCAGCCAACATGAAAGGATGGGAATTTACTGGTTAAATCTTCAAAAGTAGTACGGGTTTAGAAGTTCAGTTGGATTTGGTGCAACTTATTTGAACCATTTGGACCTCATAAGTCTCTCTAATTAAAACTTAAAGTGAACTTTTTATTTTCTTCTGAAAACTCCAGTCCTTTCCTACTGAATATATTACAGGAACAGTGGCTCTCATTTTCTCCCTAGTTTTAAATGATTCTTACTGAACCAGGTTACAACTACTGCTGCAGGAATAATACCATGTACAATGAATAAAGTTTATGACCTAAAGAATAGGACAAGAAATAAAGCTTTTATGCTTTAAAAGTTATTTCTAAACACATTTATTTGATTATAGGAACTTAGCAGGCTTTTAAAACTAATTAAATGTCCAAGACATTGTTTTCTTTACACTTTTTCCTGGCGTCCACCTAACCATATCTATCTACAAACAGAGATGAGCCTTGTGTATACATTTCCTATTTTACATGAAAAAGAGAATGAAATTTCATGGATCTGCTTTCTCTTTATCTCTCTGCCATTAGGCAGAAGGCACCTTGGGGCCACTTACTTGCTAGTAATGATGGGAAGGAACCATGAGCTCCTTGGAGAAAGGATAATGGAGTTGCAAACAGACATAACTTAAGAGGATTGCGTGTCTTTATGAAAAAAACCCACTATGCTACATTCTTAACATCTTATGGCCTATAATTCATTATATAATGTACCTTGTCAAACAACTTTGTTGGATGTAATTCCTTCCAAAAGAGTTCTCCATGGAATTTCTCCATAAAAGCAGCCCCATTGTTATGGCTTGCTTGTACTCTACTTAGCAGTATGTTAAATTAAAATTTGGTTTTAAGACTTAATTCAGATTTAAGTGAAACAACCCTTGTGATTACAATCTAAAGTGACAAATTTCACTTTAACAATCCTATTTCCATCCTAAAAGAGTCTATGAATCTTTTACATATACATAAATTACTTTCACTTCAGTGAAATTATTTTTTTCCAAATAAAATGGTTTTTTTAATGATGAATTAAACAAAATTAACATAAACTGCAGAATTTTCTTACACAACATATTCGTTCTGAAGTTTGTAAACATGGCAAGAAGTCAGTTAGAGAATGCCAATCCTTTCGGTATTAAAACTAATCAGTCTCAATATGATGGTTGTAAAATTAAATCACAATTGACAATAAAATGTATATAATTCACTATTAGAGCAACAGGATGTCCTTGTAAAGATCAGCATTCATAAAAATTATTTGTGTGTGGATAATGGAATATTGGCACAACAAATGTCTTGTGATGCAAAGCTGAGACTTCAGGCTACAATACTATGTCAAAGACAATTTTGAAAGTAATGCTGTAGCTCATAATTTAATTTTAATAAATGCTTCTAAGCAAGATAACAACATATTAATTAACACATAATTAATACACTTACAATTAGGTGAGAAGAGATTACTAATTTTTAACTACAAATGCAGAAGAATAAATTAATCAGAAGATGCAAAATACATTTTTATAAATTTTTCTCCTGAAAATTTTTGCAATTTTGAGCTCTTGATGAAGTAAATTTAAATCAACATATCTGCCATAAGAAAAAAAAAAATCAGATGCCTATTAGTATTAAAAGGCTAGGAAAATTAGATTCTAATATATTTCAAAACATCAGAAACTAGGAAGTCAAGAAGTAATTCTTATTTTCTTTTAAAAAATCTTGAGAACATAATGAGATCTTCATAATTGCGAGAAATTTGCAAAATCCAACCATGATTCCTAAAAAAACCCTCTAATATTTACCTCCAATATCACTTTCCCATGACACTTTCCATGTCTCTTCATCATTTCACTTTATGTCTCGGTCCAAAATTTGTCCAATTTTTCTAGAATCATCCCACTCCTGTCAATGGACTATCTCTGCAACATGGGTTTTGTCTACGTGTATTCATTTCCACTTCCTGCAAATTTCTTCTACCTGACACTGATTTATTGGGGGAAAATTAATTGATTGGTTCTTTGCAACCCCTGCGATGAGATGCTTCAAAATTACTGTTATGCATAGTGGTTCTTCTAATAATTTTTATCTTCTGGGATTCTGCTGAAACCTCTTTAATATGTATACTAAACAACAAATTTTTATGGGTGTAAATGTGGATGAAATGTTCCAGCCATATTTTTGCTTAGAAATAACAACTGAGCTTCTGTGGAGTAGCAGAAAATCTTCTGGGTTTTTTCCGAACCACAATGCAAAAGGGAATTTTGAAGCTGAGGTGATATCAGATTTGTTACTGATATATTTACATGCAAGTGTGTGTGTGTGTATCCATTGCCATTCCATTTCTAGATGAAGAGCTCTGGGACAAACCTAACAGCTGTGGAACATTTTACCACTAGGGACTAGATGAGGAAAAGAAGTTCCTTTTCTCTTTCAGTTCTAAAGGGATTCACAAGCACAGCTTCCAGTTGTGAAGGCTGAATAGTGGTGGAGGTTTTGGGTTTTCAGGGAATGTATTTTTAAGGGTCAGTCTCTGCCCTTCTCTAAAGATTGCTAAGAAGCCCACTGTTCATTTCCAGCAGTGAGTCTTCCCAGGTAGGCTGGATTTTTTTCACCTGAAAATGTAAAGCAAATTTGAACGTGTATATAGATGCAAAGGAGCAACATTATCCACTGGAGAAACAGAGCATCACAAAAAGGCAACCTCCTCTGAATGGTTCACCAGCAAGCACACTTCTGTCCTTTGACTTAAGCCAAAGCTTCACTTTAAGTAAAGAAAAAATAGTGCCTATAAAGAAACTCCTGAGGGCAAGCAAATGTAAAATCTAAAGAAATCTCAAAAATCTGTATGAGGACTAAACTGGTAGCAATGACATATTTTGGCTTACCTAAAGCTTCACACAGCAGCCAACCTTCCAGCCTGCATCCAGCCATAAGCAGACAGGCACTCAGCAATCCCAGCTCTGAGTAATCATACAGTGAGAAATCAACTGGGGAGTGCAATGGGATGCTTTGCTAGGAATTGGATGACAAATGATGATGATCAACCAGAAGCTAAACAATAACAAGTAGGCTTAATGACAACATTACAAGATTCTTTGGCACCAATACTTTCATTGCTCACTGGCACAGTCCCCTGGATATGCTGCATTTCTTGTGCCAAATTGGAATCCCCTCCATAATTGCTTTTCTCTCTTGGTTATATTTATAGTCCATTTTTCTGCCCAAAAAGTAAATTTTTATTTCACCACCAAAAAAAGAGGCATATTTTAAAACTTACTTTAGATGAGCTAGTAAGAAGTAGACAGACACATTTTTAAAGAGTCTCCTGTATTTCTTTCTGTTAAAACATACATATACAAAGCTTTTAAAAGAGAAGCAGGGTTGAATTGGCGAATATGTTTGATTTCGAAATCTCTATGCTAAAAATGGCATCAATCTGAGTGAGATGTGGCATTGTGTCCATGCAATTGCAGCTGGCCAGAAGCTTGGGGTGGTGGGCTGAGTTGCTTTCTTTGGAAGGGACATCAAGGACTCAAGAGTGAAAAGATGCAGATGGCACAAAAAGCTGGGAGACAGCGCCCATATGGCAATCTAGGGAGAAATGATGCATTACTGCTTTTGGGTTTCACTTGGACTCCTAATCATCCTTCAGTTTAGTGTCCTGGCTCCATCAAATTATTAAACAAAAAAATTGCCAACTACAAATGTGAGCATTGTTATGAAACACAGATAAAGTTAAAATTGCTAACTATAAACATGCATACATCACTGCTTTATGTTTTGCAACATATGCTTGTAAAATTAACTATAAAGCTATACACAGTAAATACACAAAAAATTTAGGTGAGGAAGAAAAGAAATCAAATATAAAAATTCCTTCTCAGCTTCCGAGACTCAATGAGCACCCAGCAAAACATCTTTTTAGCTAAATTTTTCAGTAATGCCTGCATTAAATATTCTGCTCAGAATCTCAAACCATTTGAAAGTTTAGCTCTTGAAAAGTTTCTCAGCCCCAGTCTAAACCCATGGAATCTCACTAAAAGGGTGATGCTGATCACACCTGGGAGTCTGAGCTTCCTTTCTATTTTTCTGCTTGTTACTGCCTTTCTTATGTTATTTCTTACCCTGCAAACCATAAGAGCCTTGGACCACTGTCACATTTATATTGTCGCTAACTTTTTGAGGTCAACACTGGTTGAGTTTTGGTTTGTTTTTGTGATCACTGTGGAATAGAATAATTTCAGGCTTGTCATCCACCTAGCATATTTCTCATAAAATGCCTGAATTTTCCTAATGTGAGTTTCATGGTATTTCATTGCAGGGTATACCAGATGCAGTGAAATGCATGTATGAATAACAAGTCCTCCAAGAGAAGCTTGGTTCATGTTTATAGCAGAAATATATATCCATATATATGGATTCCTTTTCCTTATCTATTTTCCTCTGGGAAACATCCATTTGGTATGCTGCATTGACTGGGAAGCTGTTTGGTGCTCAGGATATAAAATCAACTTACTCAGCATGGCTGATGTTCTCATTTTTATACACAAGGTGTCTGCCTGTGTCCTTACACCAAAGTGTATTTATAAAGAAGGATTTTTTTGTATTGGCTTCATTTTTGACGTTGCTCCTGAGAAATGATTCCAAATGAATTAAAAATTTACTCATTAGAACAAACAATTCAGAGTAAATCAACTCCTTCTCGTCTCTTTCAAGTAAGAGCATACTTGTAAGCATGCAACTTCTTGCTATTAGCTTGAATCTTTTCCAAGGATGACAAATGATTAAGACCTATGATCCAGAGCTACAGAAGACTGCTGTAACATTACACTGCTGTAACAGTACAAAAAGTGAATGGTAAAAAATACTGGAATAATGAAAATGGAAAGATTTAATGCATCAAGTTATAGGATAATGGAAAAAGTTCAGTTATAACCTGCAGTGTCTTTAGTTGAAAAGGAGAAGGCAAAAAGAAATAAGTGTACTAACTTACCAGAAGATGATTATGAGTTATAAATGTGATATACCTGAGAAAAAGGTCTGAGATGCTTGAGGCAAAGTGCAGATAGGAAAACAGAAGTGTTGTTGTACAACATCATCAACAAGACCTTATGTGGAAGGCTGTGTGCACCTGTGATTACTGTAATAAAAAAGATGAGCTCCACCTGGAACAAACATGTTAAGTGCTGTTAAGGTAACTGAGAGATGGAGAGGGTGAAAAGAAATGCACCTAAAGACAAAATAAGAAAATTTTATTTGAGGGATATATCCCTGGAGCAAGCCAACCAGTTTTAGAAGAGCTCTCCAAATAATAATAAAGAAAAGACAGGCCTGTTGTGTCATGCATGCTTTGCTGCCTACAGACAGGGGTGTGATGCACGGATGCACTTCACCCATTAGAGAGGAGCGATGGTGTATTTATGGTATAAAGCAATGTGTTAATGGAATTCAGTGCTAAATGTGAATGTGGTTTAACAAGACCCCACGGCAAGGTGCACTAGAGTATTGCAGTGGGTCTGGATGCACTCGTGCTCCTGGCTTAAAGCAGGACAGCATGCTTGGTTTTGTGGGTTTGCATTTGTTTAATAATGATTTAAATAAGTTAAACCAACCACGACCTTTTAAAGTTTGGTAGCATGTGCAAATGCTATTCCCAGTTATGTAAGGTCTGGTCATCTCTTTATTTGCTTATATATTTATTTTATTTTTGCATATATTACTGTTGATATTTCTTGAATACAGAATTCATATACTTCACCAAATGGTAAGGGGTTAAAAAGTTAAAATCTTTCATGTATAGAGCGCCAACTTTCAAAGGAACTTGATACCTTTATAAATGATACTAATTTAAATAAACTCACCAGGGTAATTTTCTTCTGTTTGCAACACACTGAGTTTTGCATTCGATAATATTAAATGACACAGAATAGACCTAATGCTAAAATATAGAACATAGTCCAAGTAAATAGTTTCAATAAGTTTTTGTTATAAACAACTAATGATAATGAAAGTAAAAACTGATGCTCTGTGCACTACAATTCACAAATTATCTAATTTCCAGACTTCTCACCTGACATAAATTATCTTAGAAAGGGCAAGAGCACCGAACACTGATTTAATTCATGAATACCAGGAAATGAACAGAATTGTAATCTTTTGGAAAGTAAGTACAAAGATTAAAAAAAAACCAAACTGCTTTGGTTTTGCTTATTGCAATTAGTTTTGATAATAATATACATAATATTGAAATATTGCCTTTTTCTCCTCTTTTTCCATACATATTTTTATTATTACATTTATATATTTATTTTTATATATGTGTATATAAATATATTCATTTTATACATAAATTTATTATTTATCCATTTTCTATTATTTAGATATGTATTACCTTGAAATTGTTATTATAAATGTATTTATTTTTATACATACATATATTTTATACACACATATAATTTGCTACACCTTCACCCCTATTTTGTTCCTGCAACATACTAACCATGAAGTAATACCTGGAAATTTACCCAAATAATTCAAAAATAAGGGTACATTAATGTTAAGTGCTCAGCAAAATATAAAAATGTGGTTCATACTGTTAATTAACAAGAATATTAAGTGCACCTTTTTTTCTACCACTTCAGACAATGGCTTTGGGAGTCTGTGAATTGAACAGCTGTTACACTGGAATGCTGTATCAGCACCACAAGGCATGGCCACCAGGTAAAAAAAGCCTTGCCTTTGTGATCACCACCATTGCAGCTGCAAAAAGAAAATGTTAATTTACTGACAGAATGCAACAGATAATTGAAATGAACTCTTACATGATTGTGCCTTGCAAATGGTTCTCATCTGACAAATGTAGTTTGGATGACAACTGCTCTTTGGACATTAACAGCTTTGCTCCAGTTAAAAAGAAAAAGAACACATAAATCTCCTATCTTCATCTACAAATGTCTTTTAGTCCACTTGAATTTGTGAGGGGAATCCAAGAACTCCTGTGCTGAAATCTCAGTTTTATCGGTGTGATATAAACCAGCTAAGTGAAAATATGTTTGGGTTTAGATTTCCAGTTAGAAAAATGAATAAATCTAGGTGGTCTTAATTAAGTACAGTCCTCATTAAGGAGTGGATTAGAATGGCATTTGGCATGTTTAGAAAAGGGATTTCTGTAATAGGGTTTAATTAGAAGTGTTATCCTTGTAATAAAACAAGAGAACTGAGTAAGGTATTTGCTACTCATACAAATCAATGCTCTTAAAAGATCATGACTACAAATCAAAATTATTAAAATCAGAAAATGCAAAAATTATGATCACCACCACTTTGTCCTTTTTCATATACATTAGGATACCATTAGCAGTAAGGGAACTGCACTACTCAACTAAATCCTTATTTTTATGAGTGTGTAAATGGGAAAACACAAAACACCTGCCATTTATCTCTGTAACTAATTTGCTGCTAGCTACCCAAAGATATCATTAAATTCGAATTTTATTTACTTTCTCAGTCATATTTCCCCCCCCTTTTTTTTTTAATTCTCTTGCTAAAAGTAAAAATAAAAAAATATACCAGCATCTTTAAATGCACTGAGACAGTTAAAATATATCAGTGTATAGGCATGCTAATTATTCCCATTTTCCCAGCTGAAACATAGGTTTGTAGTTGCTTTTAATGTACTCCTAAATGCCATGTGCTAAATGTTAAAGCAACAATTCTCTTCCACTGTAAAAAAGATGGGAAATGGCTTTTTTGTAAATCATTTGCAATTTAGTTAGATTAAACTCTCCTTTATTCTTGTAGTTAAGCATCATTTCAAGTATTTATTGCGGGACAAAAAGATGCATATTGAGGAAAAAAAAAAAACAAAAAACAAAAAACAGGAGATAGTACAGAAAGAAAGAAAACAAAGGAACTAGAAAAAATTTGTCTGGTGAATTATAGTCTGTCAGATTCTTGTCCCTGTTCTTTTTCTTAGAAGTGTGCAGCTTTTACTGATTTAGTTAGCACAGGACCACAGGATGGCTGGGCTTGGAAGGTACCTCTGGAGATCATCTAGTCCAACCTCACTGCTAAAGCAGGTTCACCTGGGGCAGGTTGTGCAGGATTGTGTCCAGATGGGATTGAATATTTCCAGGGAAGGAGACTCCACAACCTCCCTGGGCAGCCTGCTCCAGTGCTCTGGCACCCTCAAAGTAAAGACTTTTCTCCTCATATGTAGATGAAACATCCTATGCCACACTTTTTTGCCCATTGCCCCTTGTTCTGTATGTGGGCACCACTGGAAAGAGGCTGGCTCCATCCTCAGAACACCTGCCCTTCAGGTTTTTGTGTGCATTGACAAGATCCCTGCTCTGCCACCTCTTCCTGAGGCTGAACAGGCCCAGTTCCTTGTAAGAGAGATGCTCCAGTCCCTTAATCATCCTTGTAGCCCTCTGCTGAACCAGGAGTTCCAGGAGCTCCAGGTCTCTGTTGTCCTGAGGAGCCCAGAACTGGGCACAGAACTCCAGGTGTGCCTCACCAGGGCTGAGCTGAGGGGCAGGATCATTTCCCTTGACCTGCTGGCAATGCTCCACTTGGTGCTATTAGTGTCAGTGTGGTGTACCTGGATAAATGAGTGGTGGTGATACCTTAAACCAAGCAAACCTAATTCTTTATGCATTCACACATCAGTGTTTGCTTTGAATTGGCAGCTCTTGTCAGCTCCTTCCAAGAGAGTCTGGCAGAGCTGGAATTATTTGAACTATTTGTGGTGCCATTGCTTCTAGACTTCACTATTATTTTAATGACTGCATTGAAATCTAGTTCTAATCAACTTGCAGTGCTGTTCCATTTAGAATATAACCACTATTAGAGAAAGATAATTTAAATCTATTTCTGGTATCTTCATACCACATAGCGCTCAGAAAAATTACATAGTTTGAGGCCTGTTTGAGGCCTGAGGATACAGGGAGGAGGAATACAGGGAGGATTCCTACAGGGAGGAGGACTAAACCTTGCAGGGAGCAATAAACACCAGAGAACTAGGTCTGGCAATAGAAAAATTGAATGAGAAGAATTTTATTTTGACCTACAAAATTTAATTAAAATGACTGCATGAATTTCAATGCTGGTGGCTCAAAAATGTTTTCTCTTCTATGATATGAAATTTTTCTCTTATTAACTTTGTTTAATGTCCTTTTCACACTTTGAAATACAATACTGTTCAAAACCAAAACCATTTAAAAGAAGGATTTTTTTTCATACTAAATGTCATTTGGTTTTGAAATGTTTCAACTTTTCTAATGTCTTAACCTTTCAAACATAATTATTCAATTTGTTTTCCTCAGATAAACCAAAATATAAAACTAAAACTGCAAATGGATTGTTGGGGATTTTTTGGTTTTTTGGGTTTTTTTGGTTTTTTGTTTTTTTTTTGTTTTGTTTTGTTTTTTTGGGGGTTGGTGTTTTTTTGGGGTTTTTTTTTTGCAAATTATATTAAAAGAAAACAAAATTAAAAGATTGGTTTAGTTTGCTATCATCCTACCTACTGACTTCTATATATAACTGTACTTGTAATTTGGGACTCACTCAAAATAAGTTGGTTATTTGGCAATGTCTATTACAGAAAGTATGGGTTTTTTAAAGCATGAGATATATCAATCAGTAAGATGTAGGACAGCTCTCTGAAGAATATTAGACCACCAAGATTTCTGAACACAAAGAAACATAGCATATTTTCTACACTAGCTATTTGGGAATCATGTTTAGTCGAAATGTCTATAGCAGGCTTAAAACTATCTAGCAAAATCAAAACAATTAATAAGGAGTTTTTCATCCTAAGGAATTATGCAGTTCCAGTGAAAAGATGTTTTGTTGAAAAGTTCCAGTCACATTTGTTCATTCATATAATTGTAATTATATTTTATTTTTTTATATGTCTTTAATTTCCTACCAAGTTTTTTAAATACTAATTTAAGTAAAGCTTTCAAACATTTGGCTACAAGTGATTGCTCAATCATTTTTAGACAGAGAAAGACAGGGGTTTTTTCATAAAGTAGAAAAAAAAGAGTTTTCATATGCAAGGCTTCATCTTTTTTAGGGTATATTAGAAAAATTTTTTGCCTGGAGCTGGCTCCCTTAGCCCTTGGTTTCAGAGTAGCTTTAAGCTGGTGTCTTAGGTTAATTTCCCAGAAAGTGGAAGTGCAAGGTGAAGAAACAATCTTTACAATTGGTCAGGAAAATAAACTCAGCCAGACTTCTAAACAAGCCAAAAGTCCTGCATATACAGGGTCTAATCCTGGTCTCCTCAAGTGACTTCTAATTTTCCCTTGGCTTCACTGAGATACACAGTGCAAACTCAGCTTTATAAAGAATTCAGAGACGGTCCAAGCACTTTTTTTTTTTTTAAACCAAAGGATTTCATAAGCAGAACTTTTATCCTAGGCTGGCTGTTTCAATAAGACTTATATGTATAAAGACTTTCTGTGCTGAAGATAGTCCCTAAATGTATAATCCCTGCTGAGCAAGCTGGCTGGGGGAAGCTGTCACCCTGCCTGTAGTTGTCAGCAGGCATGCAATTTAAACACTGTGGCGTTTAGGCACTCTTTGTAACACTGTGCATCCTCCTCCAAAGAGCTTAGAAGTGCAAAGCCCCTGAATGTAACCTGTCTTCTGTTAATACTGCACTTTGGTGTGCTTCAGTTGAATTTTATTTTTTCCTCCCTTGTTCTCCCTTCAAAAAAAAAAAAAAGAATAATAAATCCCTGTGAATATAAGAAACCTTCTTTTTCATAGACAAATAGGCCCATGAATAACAAAGGTTTGAAGTAAATTTCTGAAAATGTACCCTGCCAGAATTTGCCAGAGCATTTCAAAGTAAGGAAAGTTTACTCTTTACACACTGTTCAGAAACAGATGTTAAAAAAGAAAATATTTCTTTCTCAAAACTCCTGTGTCTCTGTAGAGGTGTTTGAAAATGATGAAATTGTGTTACCTAATGAAGAAGAAATTAGCAAAAATTGTCATGGGATACTTACCTTGTTGTCATTAGAAAATACAACATAGTTTCTGCTAAACATGCTAATCCTACTGCTTTCAGTACACATGGGTATTGTAAAAACCCATGTATTATTCTTTGTCTGAAAACTTTAACAAGGTTTTGGGTGTTTGTTTTTTCTTTTTTTAGGAGAGAAAATACCCTGAAATGTGGGATGCTAAAGTCAAGTACACTTATTTGGAGTTAGCTCTTTAATTTGTAATATGACTTAGAGTAAATCTTTTTAATCACCCTATAAATGTCTAAATAAAGACACCATCCCAGTACGGTTTGCTAGCCAAAATGTAATTATAATTGCCATATTTCATTTTTTCAATTTGCTTATTCAGTGTCCATTGATTGCAGACTGAGCCATCATCTCTGGACAATTTCTTTGTGCTTAGCTAAGAATAACTTAAGGTTTTCTTGGGATAGATCAGCAGCAAAGGAATCAGTGAGATCTGCTTGAGGCTGGAGTTTGCAAGTGAGAAATGCTATTATTGCTGGTTGCTTATTATTAAAATATTTTTACATCTCATGTATTACATTAACAGCACGGATTAGATGCAAGGATTCTAAGCTCTAGGATGCACAGAATTCCAGGCTTCCAGACAACTGGGCTTCTGCTTCAAAAGATGAAGATATGCTGTACTGTATTGGGTGATTCAACTGTAAACAGCAAACATGTAGCAGTCAATTCAACTTTTCTTTAGAAAATTGAGGAAGATTAGATGTGTGTTTTGCTTTTTCCAAACGCTTTCAGATTTCAGCTGGTTTTTTTTTCAAATTTGCTATTTTTCAAAAAGTCCATATTATTATTTATATTGACACTAGTTTACTTTTAATTTCTTTTTGAAGCAGATATATTTGTGTTGTTTGCCATTTGCTAGATTCCAGAACAGAGATTCAGCTATCACAAAACAGCGATGTGTTGATAGTTATGCTAGTGGCACAATTTACAATGCTGCAAAAAGAGGAAAATTGCTAACCTTCAGTAAGGCAGCAGGAAGATTGCAATACCACTATAAAACAAATCAGTATGTCTTTTTCATAACTGAAAACAAGAGCAGGAAACTGAATTCTTGTCTAGTCCTGATGTTGGTATTAGAGGATTATTAAATAAAGGCCTGTTTGGTTTTTAAAAATTGAAGAATATTAGCAATGTTGTCAAAAATGACAAGATATCACAACCTTGCTTGAACTTTTGCATGCCTTTTAATTATGAAATAATAAAATCCCAATTTGATTTCAGAAGAAATAGTCAAGGAAGCATGGATGGAAATCCAGTACAAATTTCAGATTGGTAGGTCTGTCCACGTGCATCACCAGATTCTTGTGGAAACATAAAAACAGCTGCAAGACAGAGCTCTAAATCTATATGTATTCATTAACCTTCCCTTTCACAGAAACCTTAAAGCCCACTAGGTTATTTCCTGGTCCCAAATGTTTTTATTTTTTGTTCCATTTTAGGTATTTTAATTACCAACTTTAACCCTTGCAAAGAAGCAGAAGTGGACCCTCCTGTGTTATGCAAAAGAATGCCAGACTTGCAAAAGTATAATGGGGAAATGGACTTTTCCTTACTTCTGCAAGTTTGAAGAGAAGTAGAAGGTTGCTAGGGAGAATAACCAGGTGCCATGACAACTTAGAAAGTCTTCACAGGTGGGTCACACTCGTTTATCCAATTTGAAGCTTTCAGCTTAATCCTCCTGCTCAGTAATTCTTAACACAATGTGACTGCAAGCTGTGAAACATTTACTTGTGCTTCACTTTTCTGACTTATTTTACAGTGTAAAAACCAGGTCTCTGATACATAATACCTTTCCATTTTGCTAAGAAAAAGAAAAGAAAAAAAACCACAAATAGGTTTGTGCAGGAACTGGCTTGGGCATCTTTTGGGTTTCAGTTGTGCAAACTTCCTGAATTTATCCTCTGTATCACCTGTAACTGAAATGAGTAATTGACTATGTTTTTAATCTAGCCCTGACTCAACACAAATATTAATATGAAGGGGAAATTAACAATTTTGTGCTTAACTCACTTTCTTCCATTAATTTGTTTGGGAGAAATGGTGTTTTGTTGAATAACTGGATTGTCCATCATCTGAAAGCATTCCCCTTCTTCTTAAAGTCACCTGCCAAATATGGGAGGACAGAAAATATGTTGTCTTATTGTAATACTTTTGTTGCTCATTTTTCTGTGTACATCATTCCATGTTACAGAATACACTCTCAAACCTTACACTAAAAAATTCTCTCTTTTACCTCTCTTGCTCTAGTGTGGTGGTACTCTATCAAGTCTGAGCTGATTCAGGTTGTACATCCTCATTCTGCACAGCCTGACCACCTTTCACATGAAGATGTTACATGTAAATGGTGGGTATTACTTAGCTATTTAACAAGAGACCCTGCATTTTAATTTTATCTCTTAATCTGGGATTTTACAAAACAATTTCCATCAGGACATTTACCCAGCTAATCCTCATTCCTAAGGAATTTCTTATGTATAAAATTTCTTAGAATTTTCACTTGCAAGCAGGATTCTCCAGCCTCTTCTGACTAGCAATGTGCTGATCCATAATAAGGGGTGACTGTTTTCTAGAACGGGACTTCCTACCTGAACTGAGCAATTCTAACTCAGATTAGAAGGTGGGAGCAATCCTGCTTGAGCACTGATGCTCATTGCAGTCAATAGGCAAGGGGAGGAAAAGAACAGCTTCAAGCATCCAGATTCAGCTATCACTGACATGAACATGCCTTCGAGTGATGTGCAGAAAGGCAATTTTAATATATGATGCTCACATAAGGTCACTAACATATGCTGTGCCAGCAGCAAATAGATTGTAGCAGAGCCTCTTTCATCTTTCTTCCATCCTGACATCACAGATGAGAATTTTTAAATATTGAACACTAGCACAATTCTAGATAAATCATTCACACAATCACAGAAAGCAATTACAACTCATAAAACTCATCATATCTGCAACAGAGAGCACATTTCACTCACGTGCAGGTTAACTTCTGATAACAGTGTTATCTCTCCTTCACATATGCAATTTATCTGGATACACACAGTAAAAATTTTGCTGCAGGCCAGCAGTCTGAGTTGCCAAGGACTGGGGAAAGCAACCTGTTCTCAGAAAAACAGATGAGAAGTTTCATCCTGTTTTACAAAGCATCTTGGTAATTGCATTTGATACTGGACAATGAGCATCTCTGTCATGACATCAGTTTTTCTTTAACATAGGGGATTCTCCATGGGATTTCCCCCAGAGGATTTTTGTATTCAATGGACTAAGACATCGTGTTGTGCTTCAGTTGCCATGTCCATATCAAAGTGAGAGAACAGTAGATTGAGATGATTCTCTTGCAGAAATGTGCAAAACAAATGTTTATGTGTTAAAAAAATTGCAGGAAAAAACAAACAAAAAACTATATAAAAACAAAACAAAAAAATCGAACTTCAAAAAACTGAAGCATTTCTCTAGACTCTGGTGTTCACCATCTTTGTTACTATGCCTTTTGCAGCTACACACCACCTTGAAATATTATGATAAGCTATTGATCTGTGGTTTTCCACTTCAGCCCAAAAATGAAAATATTTTCATTATCATTACTTCCATTCCAAGTAATCCTTATGCTGGGATAATTTGGCTTCTCTGCTTCTGCCCTTGCTTGAGCTGGGACCCAGAGCATAATATCTGGGGGTTGCTATGCCCATCTGGGAAACTTCTCCTACTCTGCCTCAGCACAGGGTTAATGAAATACAAAGAAATTTAAGGGAGGGTGAGAAGTCAATATAAGTCTCTTTCCTACCCAGGAATTAAATCATTAGACAAATCCAATGGTGAAATAGGTTGATGAGTTGCACTGCTCCCACTCCCTGTGGAGCACGTGCAGCCCATTCCTTGGATGTCTCTCAACAACCTGGAGGTTTCCTCCATTAGCCTGGCAAAGGTATCTCCCCTTTCTGGCCAGTTGGCAGCCTCTTCGATCTGTCTGTAACACATTTGAGCTGGAGCTATTCCATCCACCTGCACAGAAAAATGGAAGGGGAAAAGAGAAGGTTCTCACTCATTCAACAGCCACTGTGTCCAGCTTTCTTAATAGAGAAACAGATGCCTGAGGTGTAGGAAAGTGAGGGTTTTAAATGGTTTCTTGCTTTGCAGCAATCTGATCTACTGGCATGATTGCTCAGCCTCCTCCTGTGGCTGAAAGCAGTGAGGAGATGATGGTTTGATTCTTTTTTGTAGCTTTGAAATATATGATTTTTTTAAAATTCCCAAACTATTTATTATCTTTGCATTTTTTTAAACAGATGTCCAAACCCCAGAAATTCTTGACAGCCATCAGTTTGTATCCCTAATTGCTTGCTCCCCCTTCTGAAGCTTTCTTACTATAATTACAGTCTTCTGACATTAAATTTTGCAATTACTTATATTTCTTCTCATTGCAATAATAAGTATTGGTTGTATATTCTGAATACAATTATAATTGATATTTTCAAATTATGCAGGCTCACTTATCTTACTGAAATGTGGAACAAAAGATGTTTTCCTACAGCTCATGCAACTCTTCAGGCCAAAGGTTTTCTCTCATGCATACCCATGAAATCTCATTAACAAGTAAAACTAAGACTGCCACATCTTCTAATTCCATGGTTCTCTCCATCAAGGGAGCTTTAGAGACTTTTATTTTTCAAGAAACCTTCCCACATCACCTCTAGGAAAATAATAAGACATCAGTCAGCATCTGAAAATTCAATCTGTTGAACTACATTAATTTTGTTGAAGGCTGATATATTGATCAGGATTCAATTGACTTGGGGAAGAAAACAAATTATGCAGACTCTTTAGAACTAACTAGAAAAACCTACTCAAAACAAACGACCAACCTCTTCCCCCACCTTTTTTTTTTCTGTCCTGCACCTAAAACACCAAGCAAATAAAAACATGTTGAAAAAAGAAGCTCAAGAAGAGAATCTAAGTTATAACATTTTTAGGAAACAAAATTAAGGCTGCTTAGGAAATCATAAAGTTTCTTATCTCCAGTTAATATGAAATAACTGCATGTACTTGGGTTTGTCCTCTGTCTGACAGTTGAAATGAAAGACTGATGGTAACAAGAGAGTCAGAAAGTTATTTGGCCCCCCACCACTTATGGAATATACCTGTTGGAGAAAAGCCAGGTAATGCCTAGTAATCTCTGAATCAAATAAAAAGGGAAACCTTAAGCGGGAAATTAATTTGCATATTGCTATAAAGAAAATGCTGCACATAACCACTGGCACAAAAAGCAGATTTTCTCTTTTTTTTTTTTTATTTCTAAATGGATGTTCTTCAATGCTATTAAAATGTAAGCATTTAAAAGTCAAATTTTAAACCAACCTTTCATTTGTTGATTTTTATTACAGTAGCTTAATCATTATCGTTATAATTTATGCCTTCTTAACAGTTCCTTTCATTGTGATTTTATCCAAAAGAAGAAATTTATGTGATAAGACTATTCATATAATCACATTCAGCCTCAAATCTGGAAATCTGTTTCACAGTCACTGAAATCCAGAGAAGAACGATTTAAGCAAGCTACTCTGTGAATGAAATACTGCTTATTCATAATTCAGACAGGGAACTTCTGGTGTGGGACAGCCACAAACGACTGCCTTTAATGTCTGTGAGAAATGTGTTGTGGAATGGCATCTTACAGACTTGATGGCATTGCTTTATTAAAGGTGAGCAGAAAGAAAATTCAGAGATCATTTTTCCTTTCTTACTCTTTCCTGCCATTCTCATTTTACTACCATGAAAAAATAAAAATTGTTCAAGGCATTAGAGGTTGGTTTTAATGTATGTGATATCATATTGTAATTAATAAAATTATCTGTTTTCACAAATGCCAGTAAAAATTACACATTTTATCGGGGAAAATCAAATACAGTAAGAAATATATATTTCCAGTAAATTAAGTTTACATATGCTTTCTTGGTTGTTTCAATGAGACATTTTTGCTAATGAGAATAAGATAGTATTTAAAGCAAGCAATGAATACAGGCAAGTTCAGTTACAGCTCTTAAAAAAAACAGCTACAATTATGAACATACAGAAGTAGCCACTCTTTCTTAGTCATTCATTTTGGTGCAATGTTTTGTGTTCTTTCCTCTCCATATACATTGCAGTGGTGGTATTTACAGATATCTACATAGCAAAGAGCAACTATAGAACAAAATTTCGGTTCCCAAAATAATTATATATAAATGGTTCTCTGAAACAGTCTGCTATGTGATCCATACAAACATCCAATGAATTTATATCCTCAGTTGATTAATTTTGTGTATCTACACAAATCCTTCTATAAAGAGAAAAAGAATGTTCTGGTTACAAGAAATTACCTACTGCTAGGGGAGCATATGGAAATGGTTTTTAAAAGGAAGAGCATTTTTTGAGTCAGAAGAATGCTTACCTGTTACAATTCTAGAATTCTGCTCCTAAGTTTCATCACTTCCTCCACTTCCTCCAGCAGAAATCTAAATCAGAAAATGTAATGGGGGGATGGAAATACCTGTTGAGTTCTAGTTTAATCTCTTGTTACTCTGAATATGCACTTGTATTAACATTCATTGCATATTACCTCTTTTTGTTTTCTCCCTTCTTTTAGACATATATTTGACTCTGATTTTCTTGAATTTATAATTAATTGTTAGCCTGGAGAGCACTGCAAGATCTTTACATGTTTCAAGGTTACTGACATCATATGCTCCACTCATCTTAATATGTTCCCTTTTCAGTTTGCTTTCCCTGAAAGCCTGCCTCAGAGTTTGTGCAAAATAGGCATTTCCCTGGCAATACAGATGGAACTGGTCTGTACTACTCAGTAACTTTGCTTCCACTCACATTTTTAAAATGAAGCATTAATCTGTCACGAAAATTCACAAGGAGTCAAAAGAACATATGCATATGAGGCTTGCTATAAAACTATGAACTCCCTCCAGACACTGAGATTCCTCTTGTTCCTGAGAAGCTTAGGTGGACATTAATTTCTGCACATGAAAATTGGTATGTCTGAGTATTTATGGAAATCCACAGCTTTGATTAGCCAGTGGCTAAGTTTAATGATCACAGTATGGATCCAGAGTTCTCATTTCATTCAGTCCTAAGGTACTTATCTTTGATTTGAAACACTAAAATCTCTTTCGATAGGGACATAAACATGAAATTTAGCAGGTAGTTCCTCTTAGTCTCAATTTGAAAATAGACTGAACAACTAGCACTCTTCCAAATTGCAACTCCATGTATTAAGAAGTCTCTCTGAGATCAGATCATCTAATTAATTCAGGTAAAACTAACTCACATCCCAATAACAGCACCATCAGATCTGGGAATCTGAGTTTAAGCCATTTAAGTCATATTTGCATTCTCTTCTTACTTGAAGAATGAAGATAATAGCTCTATTTTACCACTCCTGTGCAATAAAGCATTTTAACACTGCTCTCAAACAGGTCTCAATTACTGGAAAAGTTGCAGTATGAGGGCATCAGGAACTCTTATGAGAAAATAACTGCTTAACTGTCTTCAATGATTAGGAGTCGTGGGGCAGAAAGATAATTTTCATCCTCTTTTGCATAGCCATGAGGACATTGCAATTACTTACAGAACAATAACATAGCCCTGGGCTCTTCTGGCAAGCCTGGTGATACTGTAATGGACAGCAGCAAACAAATAGTAACAAACAAGCAAACAAAGAGCCGTGTGAGACAGTCTCTATTAAAAAGATAAAAGGAAGGGGTGGAAAGAAACAGGCATTAGAGGGACTGCAACTGTTGTTTACCAAAGAAAAAACATGTTGTTTTCTTGTGACTCCTTTTATGAGAAATAAAGCACCAAGAAAAGTAAACTGAACTTGGCAGTGCTCAGCACAGGACTTGTCTATAAACTCTGTGCCTTAGATATGGTTCTTCCCGATCTTTGGGAAAACTGGTACCCTTATTTATGAATAATAACAAATTAAGCAATAACAAATTGATTTTTTTTTCCCTACAGATTTTCCTTTCTTGAGCTGTGTAGGAGAGTGTGCTGGTACATGGAGAGAAATATGAAAGGCTGGGCACTATCATATTACACTCATTAGGCAGTACATGTTTTACTTGTTGGTATGCTGTGAAGCAACAAAAGAAATTGCACGTTATGGATTGGAATAATGGTATCTCTGAAATGCTACAAGGCTGCCTAACAAGACAAGATGCCTCAGTGTCACTGCCTCAATTTTCAGTTTACTGTGTTCAGTATGCCTTTCCTCTGGAATATTAAGTGCATCAAGTCTTTTGTCTAATTCTGCTCTTGCATTCCTCTTATGCCAATAATAAGCTGGAATTTTATTACAAGAATTAAATCTGTTCCCATGTCACCTATGTTCCCCATTGCCTAGGCATTTTTCTACATGCCCCCCACCTGAGCTTGGTTGATTCTGAGTTCCTGCCATGTTATAGAGATAGCACAGGTGGTTTGACAGCATGACCTGAAAATGACAGGTTGAAGATAAAGCATTGTTCATTCAGCTATTACCTAGGGACAGGATTTATTCACCTTGTTTCCCTTGTGTATATTAATCTCATTAGAGTTGCAGTCTGGAACTCCTGCTATGGGAAAATTGCATTTACAAAAACTTCCTTATGAATTATTAATTATTAGTTAAACTGTTTTATCTCCTTTCCTTTTTTATATTTTTAACAGGCCTTTTTGATCTGTTGAAGCACATAATAGATTGAGTTGCTAGCATTGTTATGCTTTACCTTAAACTCGTAAACAACAATTTCAGTTCTGGATTTTCCTTTTGGTATCCCTTATTAAGATAAGTTAACATTTCAGAACAAATCATAATGTAGCATTTCTGAAATTTAACATCTTTCTCAATATAGGTGATTTTACTTTGTTTTCAGCTTGTGACCGGAAAGTACAAGACTATGTACTTTTGGATCTTCTTGACTACAGCTTTTCTATTTGCTTTTCAAAACTTGTGTGTTGTTTGTTTGTAGTTGGTTCTTTGTTTTTGGTTTGTTTGGTTGGTTTTTAAACTGGTAGGTACTAACAAATTTATCATGGTTCCATGCTGCATTTTGTTTATTGATGTGTCAACAGGGAGGAGCTTCTGCATGACTCTCTCTACTGTGAATCCTCATTCACATAATTGGCATTTCTTGACAGCAAATCAAAACAATATCTAATTTGTTGGCTTTTTTCCTTCAATCTGATGCCAACCAAATTCACAGGGCCTAGTCAGTTCTGATGCATTTTTCATATCCCAGAAAAAGTGTTTGTCTGCTGACATTTACCACTCATGCTCTGCTGTCACAAAGCAGCTTTCTGATGTCCTTGTACAGACTTACTCTACCATTGAAATTTCTTTTGTTCTGTTCATATGTCCCAGAAATTCAGAGGCTCTCTAATTCCATAACATTACCTGAAGAGAACATCTAAGATTTTATTTCTCTGATAAAAGAACCTGAACCGGAATCTGCTTTGTTCAAACAATAGAAGATGACTTTTATCCCAAATACATTTAATGGCAACTCTGAGTCCTGCAAAGCTGAACAAATAATTAAATTCTACCTAGCTTGAAAACAAATTTGTGATTTCCTGGCTGTAGTTAACTTGCTGGGAATTTTGTGACAACATCAGTAGGACCAGGATTTGTTTTTAATGATTGATCTCAGTGTTTTAACCTTCAGTATTCCCTTTTCTATCTTTTGTACTTAGCATGTCATATTTTCAACATGCTTCAAAGTCTCACAAAAATTTATTCAAAAAATACAGAAATGCTAGAAAATCTCAAGTTGGAAGTTGCAGACAAGTAGTAACATGTCTGCTAAACTCAGCTTCTGCCCTGAATCTGATTGCTCCAACTTTTAACTTCTTCAAACTAATCACCATTACAATAACTTTGTTAGTCTTTTACAAAGGGTAAAGAGACAAAGAGAGGGATAGGACAAAGAAAAAGGATTTCCATTATGCAATACAATCAAGAGCACCTGTGCTGGAATTCATTAACTCCATTTAGCAGGCAGCTGCATATTTTCAACATTCTGACAAGGCAGGGGGAAAAAAGGGGAGTGGTTGACTGACTGTAGAAATTGGACAACACAACAAAATATCAAGTGCCTCGTTTTCTTACTCGGGTGTTGGATTATGCTGTTCCCCTTTTAGAACTGCTGGTTTCCTTGTATTTCTGTTTATATAATCTAATTGTTTTTCATTATAAATACAAAATATTATTGGAATGATGTATTCAAAAAAGTACAACTCCAACTATTGTTTCTGCAAAGTTAAATAACTGAAGTATTGGTGAACACCTTTATTTTGTAAGTTTCTTAGGAGAGATCATTCAAGTTAGAAATCATTCTGGCCATATTTGACAATTGATTGTTTTTATAAATGTATTTGATTTGGGTTTTTATCCTGCTTCTATCCATTTTTTTTTCTACCCCAATTTTTTCTGTGCTTTATTTCTGACAGGTAAGTTTATAGCACTGTGAAATTTTACTTGGACCTCTCTGATTTCTTGCAGCTGTGAAGTCCCTTTTCCTAATTCACACACCTGTTTGCAATTAAGGGTCATGAGCTGGATCTTAATCTCATGTCTTCTTCTGGCCTGTGCTAACAGGGACTAGAAAAGTTATTTCCAAGCTCTTATTGGATAGTTCAAATGGAAATTCTGAAAGCATCTAATCATAGATGTGTCCTGCAGACAAATGCTCTAATGTTAAGGGAATGCTGTTGGTAGCCATGCTTCCGAAGATTGTGCTCAATTCTACTCTCATTTCCCAAGGGAGAGGCGTGGGTGAGGAATATGGATTGGAACAACGGCCTCTGAAAGCTGGGGCACCACAAAGATCCTGTGAACAGGTTTCTTCACGTGGAGCAAAGGAAAACAGGTGCATGCTATTGGGGCCTAAGCTTCAGTGGGATTTTCCAGTAACATCTTCATAAATGGAAGGTGTGAGTGAGTCTCCATGAAGAGGTGGGATTTGCCTCTTACCCAGATACTGAGTTGAAGAAAATATGCAGGGAGCACTCATGGTTGTTGATTTTGGTATGTGACAGAGGAAGCTTTGATCCACAAAATTGTTGCAAAAATAGGTTGGTACACTATATTTGATTTCCAAAGTTATCTTTTAAAATTTAAGGTCAAACATGCTATGCTGCTATGGCATAAGGCAGATGGTTTTCCTCATCAGTTAATGTCTGGGGAAAAATAAATAAAGGACAGAAACAAATTTAGCCATTAGATTGTCCATAGAAATCTGCATTGGGACCTCTGCTCTTCAAGTTTAAAATAGTCAAACCCAGAGGTGACTGACCGTGAAGTGAAGCAGGAAGATTTCAAAGCACTAAGTGAATTAGTGATAAAATGGCAGATAAAATCAACTGTGAATTGACTGCATGTGGAGAAAAAATCTCTAACAAAATGTATACAGTTATGGCTCTGAATAATGTATTGATACTCAGGAAGGGATTTGGAACTCATGGATAGTTCTCTGAAAATGTCAATCAATATTCATTTGTAGTCAAAAGAGATGGATGTTGACACTTACTAGGAAAAAAAGTTGACCAAAAAAAAAGTCACTCCTTAAATCCGTTATATACCACTAACAATAAACCCAGTGAAAGTTTAGTATCTCCTAAAGTTCATTTTAAAAGAACTAATTTGAGATAGGAAAAATACAGGAAAAAGCAAAGGATATACAAAGGAGAAAATTATATTGACTTAGGAAAAACCACATATATTTGGATTCTTCACTTTGGAAAAGGCATGAAGAGAGATAGGAATAATATGGAGAGTGTGAAGAGGGAATAGCTATTCAGTTCCCCTTAAGACTGAAACTGGCAGGCACCTCATTGAATTACCAGGTGTTTAATTTTAAATAAACAGAAGAGAAGAGTTTTTTCCCTCCTCCATCACTCAGCTATGCAGTAGAACAGTGTTATAATGTGTAAAAAAAAAAGTTAAAAAAACCCACATAACTAGCCAAACTCCTGAAGCACAGATCCAACAACTGTTCCTTTGTTGTTTTGCAGGTTGTGTTCTTCCACAGTTGCATCCTCACAAGTGTTCAGCCTAGTTTTTGCCCAAAGGAGATTATAGTCTCCACTGAAATGTTCATTCTTTGTCACAAATCTGTCAAAGACTATATTCACTGCTTTGAGAAATCAATTTCATGCATAAATTTAAAAAAGTTTCTCTTGCAGAAAACAAATGCACGAAAGCAATCTCTTCAGGCTAAGATTAAATCTTAACTTTTAATGCATCCTAAAGCCCTTAAGAAAGACTCATCTGCTGTTCCTCCACTCCAGAATGTCGCAAATGTTAATTGGCTTCTTGGTGGATGTCAGACTCAAGTGTCATGTGTAGTTTTCATTCATTTTATACCAAATTATGCATACAAGCACTTGCCTTACATTAAAGAGACTAAGGTTGCAATGTTGATGATTTAAAAGTTGCCAGAATGAGTGCTCATTGCATTCACTGGTGCCACACATCATAATGAAGCCTTGATTACATGCTTACATTTTTCCACAATTCTGTTGAAAGGACTGTGATATTATATGAAATTCTTTGGGATTGAAAAGCATAAAACAATTAAAAACCCCAGTGTAGTGACAACAGATGTCATCATGTGGTGTTTTCAGGATAAGTCACTAGCATTGCTGTGTTTCCTGCTCTTCCCAGCCAAACACTTGGGACTTAAACTAAATGCTGCCCCAGTGCTCATTCTTATTGTCAGTACTGTCTCAGGGAAATTTAATATGGAATTATAATTGCAGGGAAATCATTTCAGCTCCTAAATACTAAGAAGCAGCTGTTGAAGTCTGGTTTTCAAAATAAAAAACATTGGAGTAAACTGTCATGAAATAGCAAAAGATACATCCCTGACACAGAGATGACACCAAGCTAGATTTCACCTGCTGCTTGAAATGCCCATTTGGTCAGAATTATATTTTGAATTTTAAGACTGGAAAAACTGCTGGTTTTCCAACACAAATATACATTAGTCATAGGAAATTTCACCCCTAGCATGTAAAATTTGGCAGTGTTCCATGAAGAAAAATTTTGGATGACTGCACTAATTTTATGTAGTAATATATGCAAATGTATACAGCCAGTAATAACTAAAAAACAGGAAGGTAAACAGTTTACTCATTGACTTGACAGATTCCAACATAAAGCAGTTATACAACAGCATAATATTTTGAAATACAGTTACTATTCTTTATATGGAAGCTACTAGGAAATCAATGTGACAAAAATAATGAAGATATGTTGGTTTGTTTTATGTTATCATGTTAATTATGACAGAATACTGATTATTATAAAATCATATTTTATTTTATATGAACATGAATATTCTTATGATAGTTAAGCTATACTGAATATTTATTTGAGCAGTAGAGGAGGTACATTTTTTAGATGGTAAATACAGATACTCATTCTGGATCCTTCCTGTTTTTCCTGAAGAAGTTCTTTAAGAACACAGTTATTTTAAATTGTTGTTATGAAAAGGAATACAACTGCATAGAATTGGCTAAAATATTTACTTGTGATATTTTACAATGCTCTGCAGGCAAACTTTTGCCTGCATTGCCATATGAATAAGTAAAATAAGATGAAATGGTTTTTTGTGCTTATACACCAACCTACAAGAAATCCCAAGGAATTACTTTTCCTTGAGAAAGCAATATACACTACATATAGTAAGAAATTATTCAGTTTCTTAGAAAATGCCCTCAAGTGGAGGAATGGATGGTTTATAAACATGAATGATTTTTATTTTCGTACAGAGATACTGTAAGTTCATTTTACTGAAAATGCTAGCAAGGTTCTCCATGCTGACACCATAAGCTCTGTGAAAGTTGTTTACAGCATCACAATGAAAGTTGAAATGCTGAAGGACAAAATTGTTCTATAGCTGCCAATACCTGGAGGATAAGCAAGAATAAGAACAGCTCTGGCAGATTTTTTTTAAAATTTATTTTTATTTTTTCTGGATTTAATTGCCTTTTTTTTTTTCATGGCAAACATTACATTGATTTTGCAGAAGCAAATGCTCTCCAACTGCTTTCAGACATTGCTGGTGAAGAACAGTGGCCAGTGCTCTGGGTCTGTACCGACTCGTGAGTGGTGGCAAGTGCCCTGCAGGGGTGGCTGCAGCAGTGACAGCAGAGGAACTGGCAGTGCAGAGGCAAAGCCTTCTGACCTGTGGATAGGCAGCCCAGAAAGAAAATATGATTGTAAGTTACAGAGTAATTCAACAGACATTTTAGAGGGATGGTCTGTAGACTACAGGAGTGCTGTCTGTGGGTATAAATTAAAAGACAGGAAAGGTGGTGGTAATTAACTGGGATCTTTTGGAAAGTATGGGATGAGGGCATGATGTAGGTGGTATAAAGTAGTGGCTGGATATTGTCCAGCCATTACCTTTGATTTTGGAAACTATAGAGTTAATTTTCTTCCCATAGCTGATACAGTACTGAGTTTTGGATTTATGGATGAGGATAATTATGAGACTACACTGATGTTTTAGTTGTTACTAAGCGGTGTTTACACTGAGACAAAGAGTTTTCAGCTTCTCACACTGCCCTGACAGCAAGGAGGCTGGGATTACCCCAGAAGCTGGAAGGAGGCACATCCAGAGGGGTGTTTTATACTGTATGACATCATGCTTAGCATAGAAACTGGGGGTGAAGTGCCTGGGGGGCTGCTGCTCTGGGATGGGCTGGGCATCACTTACCTGGTGGTGAGCACTTGGATTTCACTTGTGTCACTTGTTTGTCTTGTTTTGACTTTCTTTTTGTTATTTTCCCTTTCATTATTCTGTTGTTATTATTATTGCTACTACTACTACTATTATTATTATTATTATATTAAACTCTTTTTTATCTCAACCTACAAGTTTTCTTTTTAACCTTTCTTCTTCCCACCCCATTCCACTGTGCAGGAATGAGTAAGCAGCTGTGCAGTGCCAGCTGGGGTTAAACTGTGACAGTGTCAAACTGTGCTAGCTGCACTCTAATACTTGTCCTGCACCCTTGTTAGAAATACCACCAGTCCCCAAATGCCTTTAGAGACAATACACAAACTTCCCTTAATCTTTCAGGTGAGACAGAAAAAAATCCTATCACACGATTATTGTTCCTATGTAATCCTGTTTAAAGGGTTCTCAATTTCTTTACAGGGGATGTGTAGGCAGCAGTGGCAAGCTTTCCCACATGCACATTTGAAAAAACTTTATTTTTCAGATTATACTATGTCATTAAATGTCTGTAAACAGAAATACTAAGATCTGAAGAGGTTATCTGTCTGAACTAAGGAGCTCTTATGTTAAGTGTGATGAAGAGAGACAAAGTGCCATCTAGTGAAAGCAATAATTTAACATAAAGAAAAGGTTAAGATCTAACTGAAGATTAGTTTGACAGTGTCACTTCCCAGATGTGGGTGAATATAGCCAGTGTTTTATTAATATAATATCACAATTTATGCAGCAAGGCAATTATTGCAATTACTCAAATCTATGAGTACTCCATGAATTTTTGCAGGTTTTTTAAGAAAAAAACCCAAACATATTAAATGCCTGTTAGATGTACAAGGTGAAGCATGGCTAAATTGTGCCAGAAGTGCTGTGGTTATTCTGTAAGAGATTTTCCTTCTGAGACACCAAGAGCGCAGTATGATGCAGAGCCAGTGTGGCTCCAGTGCAATTTAAGGACTGAAATGCTGAGGTCAACAAGCATGTGCATTTTAGGAAAACAAGGGAAATTACATTGGGAACTTCTGGCTCTCTCTAATCTACCCACTCTTGAGTTTATCCAGTTTGATAAACAGATCCTTCAACACAAATGTACAGTGCGATTGCTCTGAAATCATTAACCTTCTGGATCATTGCATTTATAGTATTTCCCCATGGTAAATAAAACAATTTCTTTTTTTAAGAAATAGAGTAGAATATCCACTGAGTCACTATGAAAAAAATTTGAGCTAATTAAAATATCAGATTACCTTTTGATTTTCAAACACCACAGACTGGCAAATGTTTGCCTCAGATTACTAAAATACAATACACAAAGTATATTTAATCTAAGGTTTTACATACCTCCTTTGTGGAAATATTATTTTCAGGGAAAATGGAGGGAAATGGAAGAAAAATATTAAGCTTGTGTCTTTGTTATGTAATTCATCCTAAATTCCAGATTGCTTTAAAAAATTTAACTATTTTGTATCAGCACACCTTCTGATTCTAGCGCCTCTCTCTAGTCCTGCAACTATTAAAAAAAAAACAAAAACACTTTAGCATCACAATCTGTGACTATCACTTCATGGAATAAGTGAAACAGGCTGGGGAGATGCAATCATGGTTTTGTATCCTTTGTATTTTGGACCTTTATTCTGCATCAAACACACTGCTGTATTATTTGGATTATGGTCTGGACTGTTAACAATGCCCTTGGTGTTGAATAGGATACAAAATATATAATATACAATAGGATACAAAACCAAATAATGGATACTTTTCATTCTTATGATAAACTTTCTTCACCTAACTAAAAGTTACTTTACTGCCAATTTGGTCTCCCTTAATCTGTAAGCAGAAAGGGTTTATAAACACTATGTAGATCTTAGGCATAGCCAGCTACTATGCTTCTACTGTCTTGGCAAAAAGAAAATGTTCCCTTTTATAAATTTATTTAGGATACACAGCACTGGGGCTTAGAAGTAGTTGAAAATCAGAGTAGATACCGTAAGCAAATAGTTGCTAAACCCACATGAGGAAGGATTTGGAATAGTTCTGTGCATGGAAATAGGTAATAGTAAAATTAAAGACAGACCACTACCAAAAAAAAGCATTGTGCAGAGCACAATGGGGTGAAAATGCCATTTCCACTGCTAATGCATGGCAGGAAATTTATGTCCCCTAGCATCTTGGAGCAATGATACAGGAACAGTGCCAAGCCTGTTAGTTCATTTATTAATTTATTCTACCTGCCATCCCAGCACAAAAAGAAACAGAATCTGACACTTTGGGGTTAGCTGATTTAGTTAAATTCTTCCCTACTTAGATCTTTGTTTTATTTTATTTTTAGTACCATCTTAGCATTACTTTTGAATAAGAAGTTCTAAGTATGCTTAATCATTGAAAAGTTCCTGACAGTTTCTATAAAAGCAGTAATATTTTCTTTTATTGTAGCTTGTGTTGCAGAAAGAGTAGACTTACAAGTAATAAATATTGACACTCATGGAGAAGACTGAGGATTAACTTCCTTGAATGATTTCTAAATATGCTGAGGAGTTTCAATACATAACACTAATCTCTCAGTGTTTGATACAATACAACTGGTAGTAAATCTTCTTACTTATGTGGCATATATTGCTAATTAAATAGTTATGTCCTGCCCAAATTTCCTTTTAGGTGCTTGCCTATGTTTCCTAATTTTCTGCTTACACATTCAGTCAGTGATTTATCCCCTATTTCCCCTTTGTGATGTCAGTAAAGTAAGCTGAGCTAGGAAAAAAAAAAAGCAATAGTTGAATATAGTCTGGTGTGGAGAATCAGTGGGGAAAGAAAGGCATACCACCAATGGAGCCATCAAAGAAATAAACTCAGACCTGAGCTCTGCTGCAGCACATCACATAACTTTACATCAGGAAAGATGTAAAAGGGTCCTGTGTACTAAATATCCTGTCTCTGTTTGCCTGCTGGCATCAGGATCTAACATCAAGCTATTGCAAGTAACAGTACTCAAGTCTTTCATAGAGAAGTTTAAAATCCTAAGCTGTGTGTATGGTGTAACACCTAGAAATTAGTGTGGTAAATTTACTCTTCTTGAGCAATCTTCAGATCTGTGACTGTACTTTAGGATGTCAGCAAAGCTGTCTGGATTTACAACACTGTCAGATGTAAATTGAGGAAACAATTTTAACTATGGTATGTCATTTTACCACAAAGTTTTTGGAAAAAAACCAACAAACAACACACCACGAGAAATAAAGGGGTAAAAAAATCTAAAATGATACACCTGCCTGCTGAAATGGGGTTTGAAAGGGGGTTTGTAATTATTTTACAAAAGTATATGTGCATAATCTATATAGAGAAAGAGATGTGCCCGTATATTTTCTATATACAGTTTCTTGGTAATAAAAAAAGTCAATGCATTCTTAATATTTATACACTTAATTTGCAAATTTACATCTTCTGGAAGCAGGAAAGTAGTCAAAATATTAGGTAATGGAAAAAGCAAGTAATTGTGTGTTTTCTTCACTAATGTTTTAGAAAATAGTTCCTGTGGGTTTGTTTCAGAGGGTTTTATTAAAATTGTAGGAAAGAGAAAACTATTAATGAAAACAATTGTAATTTAAAATACAAATCTTTACCTTTTCTGCAGAGGAATCAGTTGGTGAGTTACGTCAGGTGACATCAGCAGCGTTGGACTGCCGATGTACTGCAGTGTGACTGATGCAGGCTGACAAGATATGCAAGCCAGTGACAAGTTAACTGGGGAGGGAGTGGGGTGGGGGGACAAAACAAGAAATATGACTTTGTCCCAGAAGACAAGATGTTTATAGGCAGAATCCCAGCTGGCCTCAATGGTTCTCTTCCTGCAGTTTCAGCAGGGAGCTACCTTTCATTTATAGAGTTAGACCTTTCATTGTAGCCTGGAGTTGTACAGTTGTACAAAAATAAGTCTCACTTAAGAGAGCCCCACATAAATTTCATCATGTTCTGCTTCAAAACTCACTTGAAAGTGCTTTAATGAGGCACCCAGTCAGGGCTTAGACCTTGCAGAGGTTCTCTCCACAGAGGAAATGTGCACACTGTACAATTGTGGTTTTACATTTCTCAGCATCTCATTTAAAAACACATCTTTTAACCAACAAATATTCTTTAAAATTATTGCCCAGAGAACCACAAATTAGTGTATGAATCATTTTACTCAAGCTGAGAGAAATGCTCTTAACCTTCAAAGGCATTTCACCACTTGCAGAAAGCTGGTTTACACCATTGCTTATGGTCTAGTGAGGGTCAGTGACTCAGAAACCCAGGGCTGTTGAATACGAAGCCCACATGCAACAAGTAGCCATAATTTCATTTTCTTGGTAAATGAGCATCAAGCCTACTTAGTGCAATTTCAGTAATTCAAGATGAAGTGGAGACAAGGGGAGACACAGTTAATGAGGAGTGTTGGTCCATCAGGATAATGATCCTCCTGTCAGTTATTCTGGGCATGACTCCTTAAGTTTCTAAGAATAACTCCACATGGTATTTAATATGACATCACAGTGCATAAAAAAGCAGTCATGCTACTTAGACACCAAGTTAAAAAAAAAAACTACATCTAAGTTTTATGTAACCCAAAACAATGCAACAAATACCTTTATCAGAGCTGCACCTGCTCAGTTTATATGATAGTCAAAGCTGTTAACAAAAACTTGCTTTTAGGGAATAAAGGTTCCTTTACTACAGAATATTGGGCTGCTTTACAAAATTTTGCAAAGTTCTTTAGCCTTCTGACTCCTGAGAGGCAGATTTGTTTTCCTGTTTCCCACAGCCCTGCAACATCTGAATTTGTCACAATAATTACTGAAAGCATTGTCTAACACCTATACAATAATATCTATAATTGTCTCTATTTGCATGAAATAAATGAAACAAAGCCATAATAATAATACTATGGCATGACTGGGATCTCAAGCATAGGACAAGCTAAAAACCCCATGGTTTTTAACATTTTAGGGGAAATTATCTTCAGCAGAAAACTCAGTAATAAAATTAAGCTAGCATTGCCTTCTTCCAATTGCCTGCTTTAACTACTAAAAGTTTTCTCCATCAGATAGATTTTGATGTGGGCACCCTACACAGTTGCAGTAGCTACTTAAACATTGTAAAGATGTCTTAAACCACCACAGCAGACACAGATTAAATTTCCCTTAGCATTCGTTATACAGTGTTAAGGATTCTTAGGTAGCTCTGAAAATATTTGACAAGGTGATGGTTTAGATCCTAATGTTTTCCCCTTATTCCTAGATAATTAAAAACATGCTTAGAAAACATTATTCATAGTAGCCTGGAATTCACAGGAGTAGTAAAATTACTTCCAAAAAAAATGTACAAGGAAAGCAACTCTCACAGTCTTGACCTGAGATATCCTGCAGATTTGTAATGAAGAATGTAGCTACCAAAAGGATTGTGAACTCTTACATGATAATCCATATTTGAGATCTGCTTGATTACAGTCCAACAAAATTGTTTTTTTCCAGTAGATATCTGGATATGTGTCAAAGATATTTTACTTCAGTATGAATATGTAGGGACAGACTTCAAGCTAGTTTTCTTCTACCATCCTGTTCCTCTGCTTAGAAGTCTCGTTTTCACCTATTTTGCTATCAGCAAAATAATTTGTCAAAATTTATTACACAAACAAGTATTATGACATGCAAGAAAATACCAAGGTAAATGTAAGCACATTAATATAAAGAGTTTTAAAGTAATAAAAATAAGTAGTGTGATTGAATACATGTCAAATGCCTGAAATACTGCTGGTGTTTTTCTAGACAATAGGGAGGCATAATTTTTTAAAATAAAAAAGTGATTCTTTAATTTTTCTTCTAACTGTTGTGACAAATCTGGTTTTTAAACTTGCAATACCGTCAGTTCACAGTAGTGCAGTTTGTCAAATGTTAAAAATATTTTCTTTATTTACATTGTGAATTTGAGTTTTTACTTTATTTTACTTGAATATTACCTAGCATGGCAACATGAAAAACAGGAATTCATGACACCCCAAATGCATCTGTCCCTCTCTTTCGTTGCAAGTTTTGAGTGATTGAGCCCAAATTTTATAAATGCTGCTTAAAATATATTTGCCCATGGCATGCATAGTCATTGCTTTAACAGGAAAAATACATGCCCTTTCTATAAGGCAAAGGATCCTAGCTGCTCTAGCATTAGCAGGCATCATTAGAACACTGCTAGGTACAGCTGAATAAGCTTTGCCTCTGCTATGTCATCTATATTCAAGCCATTAAAAATAACATTGTAAGCTGTTATGTAGTTGTCATATCAGGAGGAAGTCTTATTCTGATTTAATTAAATTTTTCTGGCAACTGATAAAGACAGGGAGTGGAAATAATTAAGCCCATATAGGTTATTCTTTTCATTATTCAAGGAGAAAATCTCTAAAGTTTTATCCTTCACTGGGCTTTTTTAGGAAATTTCTCAGGTCCTTGCCATTTATTAATGTGTTGATTCATGTTAGCAGGACTGATATCTCCAGTGGGTCATAACTCATTTCTATTGAAGCCCCAACATGCAGAAGCTGTTTCATGCAGAGAGAATTCTCCCCAAATAGTTATAGATGAACTATCATCTGAAATCAGTGTGATTTATTTAAAGCTGAAGACAGCTGCAATGCACGGAATTTGATTAAATGGCTTGGCCACTGCCCAGACAGATGTACCTCTGGGAGGTTTTCACCCAGAAGTGCTATGAATAGGCTGCTCAAGAGCGCTCGAGGCCAGATACAAGAACTTGGAAATCCAGTACCCTATTTTAAGGCAGATGCAGCAAAAATGGAGACCAGAAAACTCTGTTAAGCCTTTCTATGCTGCAGAGAGTGTTCACCACCTTCCCACAGTATTCAGAGCAGCACAAGGAGCAGCAAGATGCCTTCAGTCACTCCTGTACATGTTAGCTTTCTTCTGCCAGCTCACTGGGCAAGGCTGAGTCTTAAATCCTAGCTCTATTCAGCTATAGAAAATATTGCATTACCCACTCTTGGGATTCACTTCCTCCACCCACTGGAACAAGAAAGAAAATTCAGTCCCCAAACACTCATGAAGGTAGAGGCTCAGACATTTCCTCTTTATTAAACGTTTATTGTTAAACCACAGTAATGAAATTGGAAAACAGGCTGGTTTGTTGGTGTTTTTCTTTTTTCTCTGCATGTTGGACTTCACACTCATTTTCTTTACTTCCATACCTAGTTACATGAAAAAAGAGTCCAGTCTGTTCTTTGTTTATTTTTATACAGGAAATAATGTTGCTACACTGTAGCACACTTGTAGCAGAACTCCAGGGAGAGGTTGATTGCAAAACCAAGGCAGCCACATTTATGTGCTTCCTAAAGTACCTGCCTTCTCATGGGAATGACAAAATGCGTATTTCAGAGGATGCCTGGCCTCCAGCCAAGAGATGTCTCCAGGGCATTTTGCCATGATCTTATGCAATGGACTGGGTGGCAGAGGACACCAGTTGTCCAGTTCTGGTTAGGGATTCTTTCAGAGGTTAACAGCATCTGAATTTGGGTACGCCGCTGTGGAGTTCACAGGGATTTTATTCTGCCGCTGTATCCCACATGGGTGACTCGTTAGGAATTGCCCATTGTCCTGTCTGCTGCTCTGGATGTCCTAAGGACAAGAACAGTGCCACCAGCACACAAAAATGCTACAGCTCTTCGTCTCCTTTGATGTGGTATTTTCACACCCTGTCAGTCCTGACTGTTCCCTGGCACATCAATCCTAATGTTCCAGTTACTATTTCCTACACTTGCAGGGATATACAGAAGGAAGGAAGGTGGGGCCAGGCATAAAAGGCAAGAGGCCCTTTTCATCTGCCCTATGATTGTTTGATAAAAAATGAAATTTAAAAAAATCCATAAAAACAGTGACCAGGTCCACAGCCTAGCAGTTAGTGCACTTCACTTTCCCCAGTTTTGCTCTCAGGACTGCTGTAGTTTAGGACAGAATAATGGACCAGTTGCTCACACCTACTTGACACTGTGCACAAAATGGATATGGTGGCTATTAATTTATGGGTTTGGGAAAGCAGGTAATAGCACGAGAGCTGCCATTGCAAAACGCATGTCCCAGGACCAAATGAGAAAGGCTCAGCATTATATAAATTGGCAAGGGCTTACACAGCTACACAGTATGCACAGTCAGATTGCATCTCAGTTCTGATTTCAGGAACCCTTCCAGACTAATACTGTCAAAGCCAGGAGGACCTGACCTCCTGTGATATGCCTCACTGCTATACCATCCCAGAGCATCACTTCTTTTCATTTGTTTCCTCCCTTGGGCACACAGAGTATTAACATATTCCTGCTAAATATAGGAAAATGAATATATTTCCACAGCATAGCCTTGGTGTAGATGAAAATGAGCATTCCTCATTCCTCTGAGCTGTCAACGAGCTATTGTTCAAACAAATGTTTCTTACTGTGCCAAGAAAACACTTGGCTACTTTATAGTACTGAAAACTATGTGTCTTAGATAATCACACTGACACAGAAGCGCTTGCTTCCTCTCTGCCTACCAGTACAGTTTCTAAATTGAAAACTTCAACACAGTACTCAACACCCCTGAGTAGAGTCACTAAGAAAACATAGTCTGTGAGATGTTATAGCACCGAAGTCAAAGGTCAATGCAGAGTAATAATGATATTTTGTAGTTATGAACAGTTTTTTCATATTCAATGGTATCGAGATGTTTTATAAATTAGTACATAAAAGGTAGGCATGCTCAACTGAAAAAAGAGAGTGTAGCTGAAGGAACAACATTAAGTTTTGGCAAAACTATTGCTCTTTTGAGTAGTTCACAGGAGTCCTTTAAATTACTTTACTTTGAAGCAGGAGTTACAGAGTAATACTTGTAATTTTCTTCTGCCTACAAATAATTCATTCTATAAGATTATTTTATTAATATATGTATTTCCAAATATTTACAAGTTACTCTTTTTCACTGCATTTTATCTGATGGAATATTTAATGTGAGCAGTGCCAATACAGTATCTTGCAAAAATTAATCTTACTGTGTGTTTGAATAATTATTAGCTAGTGTAGCTCTCATTTTCAATAAATTATTTCGACCTCTAAAACCATAGAATTACAAATAAGTAATAATACCTTTCTTAACAGCTCATGATTTTTCTATTAAATACCCTTGTTCCAAAAGTTTGAGTAAACATCTTTATTTCTTCAAAGTGGAAATATTTAGTTTTTTACATTTATTTAAAAAATGTGCAGTTGATTTATCTTCATTTCAAAGCACTTTTAAGGTACAATGGGTTGAAACAGAAATATCTGGCTGACTTTCTCTCACACATTTTCTGCTACAAATAAAATTTGTTTAGGTAATTACTGCCACTGTAATGTGAGTGCAATAAATGAGCAAGACCTTTAATTTACCTCCATTGTTTTGCACACAGAGAAGTGTTATGAAGCATGTTTAGTTTAATATTTTACATTAATGCATTTCTTCCACTTCCCCAAGAAACTACTAAGTCAGGGGTTTGATTATGTCTTTCCCTACATTTCCTGTTAACAGTATACTTTGGGCCTATATTCTCATGTAGTCACTGTCTGGGTTGGATTCAGAGCCAAAGCTTTGCCTCCTGGCCATCCTGGCTACAAGCCCAGTGGAAGGTTAAGGTTCTCTGACCCTGGCATCTTCCCCTGTTTCCCTGTGCCAGGATTAGGGCAAAGGGTTAATCTCCACTTGTACCAGTGGCTGCCCTGAAGGGTTTTCACCTCCAAAGCCATCAAAAAAATTTACCTCAGGCACTGTGTGCAGACTTAAAATTATTCATTCGAGCTTTCAGCTATGCCAGTGCAGCATTTTAACTGCTAATCCAGGTTAACAGCTCTCTTTTCTTTGAGAGAGGCAATAAACAAGAAGGTGGCATTTGAGAGGCATCACTGAAGAAATACATTAAGCAGTGCATAGCTTAAATTAAGTTTTTGTCATATACAAACTTGCTTTAATAAACTTTCAACTTGTCAAGATCACAGTTGAAAAACACTTTTAAGGTCCAGCACTCCAGTGCAACTAATACTCTTCTTGACATTTGAAGTATTATGTTAGGAGCTTCAGGTGTAAAATGCACTGTAGACAAAAGACTTTCTTGCCTCACAAAGAAACTCATAAAATGGTTGAGTTGTCAGGAAAGTGACAGCCAGTAAGGGACAAGAATGCAGATGGATTTAGAGCTGTGGTAGATCCTGAAGGACACGAGCACTACGTGACAGCCTGGAAACATCTCTGGACTTATGTTCACCCCCCCCAATAAGCTCTACTCCTTGATTGCACCCTACAGACCACCGGGCTAGCAGAGAGCACGGGGCTTGAGCCAAGTTAAAAACTTAGCCAAAGGAGGAGGATACAAGCTTATTTATTCTAGACCTGATATAGCCAGGATTCCAGGTTTGGTGGGGAGGACAGCTGGCAAAGCAGTGGTGGCTGCCAGCAGCTCCCTTAGCTGCCCATATCAGTATCACAAGCTGCAGGATCAACTTCTTTCTAAAAGTCGTTAATAATTACAGTAGGACAAAATGCACCCAATTTCCAAAATAGGAAGTGAAATACAAACCACACTATGCTGTCACCACTTAAAAGCACAGAACAGTTCTGATTGTCTTTGGACCTGGGCTGATTTTCTGGGTAAATTGATAAGTTAATGTGGTTGCATGACCTTATGGTCAGCATGATCTTTTTATCAGAAGAGGCTTGTTAAAGTGGGGTCTGCACTGTCGCTGACAAAAGCAGGGGCACCACCGACTCAGCTGAGACTGGGACAGTCAAACACAGGTCTGACTGCACATTACTGGGAAAAGCTGGTGCAGTAAACTAGCCTTCATCCAAATCCCAGCTCACTCTCAAAGCCCCTGTGTGAGATAGCACCAGAAATTCTCGGTCATTGACTGCACAGCCTTTTCTGATTCTTCTTGAAACGTCATCCTCTTTCATCACGGACAAATTAGTCCAATATTTGACCGACTAAATTCAAAGACCAAAGAGGAAAGAACTTACCTCCATTGACATATTCCAGTTCTAAACATAACTTTTTCTAATAAAGGAACTAAAATAAAGGTTACTGCCTGTGACACTGTTCCAGTGAACAGCCTTCCTCACCCCATCAACATCACTTTACAATTGCAGCAGCAGGTTGGTGTGACTAAGGGGTGCTGGAGAACAACTAGCTTTTGGAGATCACACAAGTACCTGTTATATCTGTCCACAGGAACCTGTTCATTTCCTTCTTGGGGGGAGGCAGAAGGCTTGGCTCCAAAATCATATTATTAAAGTCAAGCAGTGAAAAATACCTATTTAGACTCAGGCACATAACAGCAGATTCAAGTATAACTGAGCTTCACCGGTAGAGAACAACTTGTGTATTTTCCTTCATTTTGCAGTAACATACATCTTCCCCTCTCAACTAATTTCAAAAGGTTTAGTTAAGTTAAAAAAAAAACCAAACCAAAACAAAACAACAACAAAAAAAAAGCCACTGTTACCTTAAAGGTAAGACCACACACAAAATGGGATACTGTGGAGAGGGAACAAACAAAACCAGCTAAAACTCCAGAACAGTCTTGAACTGAAGGCCCAGAATTAGTTTAAATGGCACCTCAGGAAGGTAGAATGCCCAAGTGTTGTAAATATCTGTCAATACATATGTGGGCATATCTATAATATGTTGTAATCATTTGTAATATCTTGTCACTTTAAAGTAATTGTAGTATACACAGTGGGTAGAAAAAAAAATCACTGAAAGTGAAGCTCAGACTTCTGAATCCATAACAAAGCACCGTAATTACCTGTTTTTCTTAGTTGGTTAACAACTGTAAAGGTATAAAAGTCAATATAAGGAGCAGGTGTTCAGGCAGTACTCTTGAGCATTTTTAATACACTTTCAAGCAGGCTTTTTCCACTCATGGAATGGTGATCATACTGTGCTAGGTATGTCAGCTGTGCAGGCTTCTGGCTAATTCCACTGCTCTTAAGGAAAGAAATGTAATTTAGCAAAGCATGATGAGCTGCTGTCAGCCTGAATGGAGCTGCCTGTCCATTGTGTTGTCGCCCAGCTCTTTTAACAGGGAAGACCTGAAAAAGAAAGTTAATGGCTCTATGTGTGCTTGCTCAGGCTAAAGGGAGTTCTACTTTATATCCCTGTCTAGGAAGGACATAACTGTTTTTTGGTGATTTTCCTTGCCTTCTCTCTTCTTGTGGCTCTCGTATTACAGAGGTTAGAACAGCACACTTGGCAAGTACCATATATCCCTGTATGGTAATATCCATTACTACCCTTTACTCCTGTGCAACTTTGTTAGACTGAAGAAATACATTTCACAGGGCAAACTAGAAAAATATTGTTATAAAAGAGCCTTCTTCTGATACTATTCCTTAATCTGCTACTTCCTCTATCCTGTATCATCCTTAGATATCCATTTTCCATACTTGCTTTAGTTTCCAGCAACCCTTGAGACTATTACATTAACATGCATAATTGGATTGTGATCCTTTATGTTTGCAATTCACTGTGCATTCTTCCAGGTTTGTGGGCTCTGTTTTTGGCAAAAGCCTATAATTGCATGGATTTCTTTAAAGAAATCTAATTTTCAAAAGCTGCTTGCATACGATTTATGGTTATTGTCATGCTTTAATGGTAGGTAGGAATTTCAGGTCTTTTGATTGCTGGCTGCAAAATTACTTTGGGAGGGCACTGACAATGAATTATTTCTGTAACTTCTTGGAAAGCTCAGTGCTTCAAAACCAAGTGCTGGCAGGATCATACCAGTGTTCTGCTTTGAACTCTGCCAATATTGAATTTTACTAATTTTTAATGTGCCAGGGAAGAATTCTTACCAATCTGCATTAGAAATAAACACCTGTATGAGGACTGCAACATATTAAACAGTAGGGTATGTTTTTGTACTAATAAGTCCTGAGCAGATACTGTTAGCTTATTCTGTTTAAATCTGATAAAACTCCCTGCATTGGGTTACAGGATGTTCCAAAATTAGTTTGAAGAAATGTAGGCAAGTTTCTGCAAATCCTCTGTTCTGTCTGCATAAAGACATTTCCAGTGTTGTTTCTTTCAATGGCTTTTAGTGCTGTACCATGATAGTCCATAAAGTTATTTGGTAAAAAGGTAGTAAAACTGGTACTAACCTCAGAGACCACAGAAAAATAGAACTAAATCAAACAGGCCAATGACACTGATTACTTCCCACTGGTTTACCTCAGGATCAAAGGTAGTGAAATGGTGATTTGAACAAAATAAAAATAACCTGTCTGTGTAATATCCTGCAATAGCAAAAACCTTATATTACTTTTTTAAACATTGCACCCAACGCATCTAAAGTACATCTTCAGACCTATAGCTAAGGATTAGCTGATGCAGTTTGGTTAGGAGTTTCTATGAAATTCAGTGGTGAATGTGACAAAGGTCATTTGGATTCTCTTTTAATCTTGCTTGTTTGAATATAAAATAGTTTTGTTCCAGTCAAATTGCAGGTAAGTTTTGCTAACAAAGGAGGCAGTATATGTGAATACTTCTTGATGTACTGTTGGGCAAATGATACATCTGATTCATCTTGTTTGAACGGTTTTTTTTGTTGGTGGTGCATGTCCTTCTCAGGAAATTTTGTTTACAACAGTTTTGACTACATATAATGTTATTTGATTAATGTATGAAAAACCTCTAAAATCTTCATGGATTACATTTTGCATGTATGTAATTTTCCCAACACCTACATCTAGGTATGAATGTTTTCCTTACGAACATTTATTCAGATGCTACTGAAAAAACAACTGTACTTTAAAGCAAATGAAAAAAGATCTGAGAAGAGTAAGGATCTGAAGACAGAATAGTAAAATGATCATAGTGTTTATTTTTTAAATTGAGGATTGTTTCTTATAAATTACAAAGGGAACTTGACACTAGTGCCAGTTTACTGCTTTCTTGGGACTCTGCTTTGACTCTATCTATTCTGCCAGAAAGCTTTGCAGGGTATGTGAGGCTGACACAGGGGACACACGGGAGTTCCCTGACACTTGGCACTCCATGTCAAACTGTTCCAAGTGCAGGGAATTAGGTGAATGGATTACACACCTCCCAGAAGACAGGTGCGGTGACAGATGTGCTTTTTCTGGATAAGCATTTTTCCTTGGAGTCCTGCTACCTCTGAGAGAACTTTGAAACATGTGATACGTTCCCTTCTTCAGACGCTCGGTTATGAGCTTTACAGATGTTTCTGTTTAATGTTCAGGAGCTTTCTGAAGTACAATAATGCCTTCTCACATGTGTGCTAGCAGAGCTCTCTCCTCAAGAAGCATCTGTCTCTCCAGATGTGATGAGTTTTCTGTGAAGCTGGTGGGACCTGCAGCAGTTTCTCACAGTCATGGTCCAGGCTGTGCCAATAATTACCCTCAGTAAAAACCCAACCTCTTTCCATAGCTCATGAAAAAGGAAAAATTATTGCTTATATGGAGTCTTCAAAATATTTTTGTCCTAAAACTCCTCTGATTCCAGTGGTTCCTCATAAAGATACTGAAGTCATTATTCCAGACTAATTCATCTTTGCATGGTCTAGAAACTAACAAATAATTCTCTTGCACACAAGTAAGGCTGGAGGAATTTCCTTCCAAACACTCTGAATATAAGGCATTAATTTGCCATGTGCCTTTGAGTACTGACTGTTGTTTATAATCCAGTAGATTTCTTTTTGCTCTCAGTTATACTGGTTTGGGTTTTTTTTATGTGTTCTAGAGCCTTCATTACTTTCAATTACTTTCCCATGCTTGAACAACCAGTGTTCTTCACTTTAAAAAATTGTTCCTGTACCTTCCACTGTGCTTTCCCTGCAGAAATCAATCATGGTGAAGAAGTACAGTCAGAATAATTTCCTTTGCAGAGCTTATGCTCTACAGGATAAATCTCAGTTTTCCAGGAGAATTATAATTTCATATTTTTAGAATAGATGTCTCATAAATTGGATTGTTTCTACAGCACCACTACTACTAATTTCCAAGTCTCATAATTGCAAGGTTAACCATCAATTCCTGCATCATTTCTGAGGCCCTTTACTACTGAATTACCACAACCATTTTTTTTTTTTTGAGAGGGGAAGGGTGAACATACTATGTTCAGAGATACCAACAAATGGGTTTTTCTGCTATGTATGGCTACCTGATTGTAAAAGATGCCCTCATTGTACAAATTTGATGCATCAGACCACACCTGAGTTTGATCTAAGTTATAACTAAACAGTCTCAATATCTCAGTGTCACCCAACCAGCCTTTGTAAGTGGATTTATCAGTGATTCCACCTGCAATGGATCTACAGTATATATATATTTTTGCCCCAGACAAAAGAGTGATTTCTGTACTGTCTAAAACTCACACTGCACGTGTTCTCAGCATACCACTCAGCTGCAGTGGCTGACATATCTGTGTGCAGATCAAGCATGGCTGACTTTACATCTTTCTGTTCACTGCCATCATTTGATGACGTGGATGAAAAGAGAAGAATCTAGAACAATCCCATACAATCTGTTGCCCTCAGCATAAATAAGGTAGCCTGTTCAGATGAACAAACAAAAGTCCTATTTTGTCACAGAAGCTTAAACTGCACATGTCATGAGTGGGATTTTGTTGCCACACTAATTACAGTGAAATAGCAGTTTCTCCTTTGAAATTGCTCACCTGGGGGCTGGTTTGCAGATTTCAAATCAAGCTGCAGTAAATAAGAAATTGTCAGAAGAAAAGAAAGCTTCCGTACAAAGAGATTTATCTCCCACTAGATTTCCAGGTGCTAAAACAGCTCAAGAAAAAGCTGTTAACTACTCAAACACTAATTGAAAAGGAGTTTTCAGAGAAAAAAAAAATTGATTCCGGGGAGTCCAGATAAGAGTAATGTAAAGTAATAATAATTACCTAATAAGGCAATAAGCTTTTATATTTTCTCTTAAATAAAGGATCACAGTGAACTTTGTGACTTACTGCTTTGCTTCTCTTTACATCTCCTAAAAGTCATTAAAATGAGAAGCTGATGCAAGTAGGCTCCATATATGATATCCAGAGTGTGCTGGGTGGGCAGCCCAATTGTGTTCCAAGTCACCACTGAGTAGGAATAGATTCAGTAATCTGGAAGTAAGAAAAATGTTTCTGTGTCACAACAGAGCGCGACACGAATAACAGAGACACAGCAAACTCCAGCCGAGGAAAAGACAAAGACTAAACCTTTATTTTGATTCTCGTATCATATAGAGTTTTGGGAACGGCCGTGGATTGGAGAAAGAAGTCATCACCTCTCCAACCACACTGGTCAATGAAAAGGTCCATCAAAACTTTCTCCTCCCAGGAGAAGGAATGAAAAACAAAAGGACAGTTAGAAAAACATCTGTGTGTTTTCAGAAAACCTCATGAGAAACTTTATCACAAAAATTAAAACACCAGAAGGCTAAAACTCAGGGTGACATTTCTGCTCTTCTGTTAAACTCTGGAAAATTAAACAAGAGGTTAAATGCAAACTGGTGGCTTCAGTGTAAGCATTGGTGGTCCCTGTATCTTTCTAAGATGTGATGTGATGGGGTGAATCAATATAACTTTTCCATGAATTGATACCTACCACTTCAGACCTCTGGTACCTTCCTCAATTATGTTCTCTGGGGGTGGCATTCAGAGGCGTGCTGGCCACAGGGCTGAAGTACTCTAAGTCAAGTAAGTAATTTCAGATTAGAGCAACTGTCTGGATTTTGGTGACCCCTTAAATACACAACAGTAAATTACCTAATTGCCTCTGTTAGTTCTAAACCTTGTTTAAAACCTTGTATGCCCCCTATCTGTGTAATTGTTTGCTTGTAGAGAAGATTCCCAGGGGAGACAGGCAAGAATTTTATGCAATTTACAAAATCAATATAATCAAAATTATTCTTTTCTGTGTTAAATTTCTCCATGGCATTTATTTAAATCCTGTTTCACACTTTAATTTTGATTTTTTCCAGTAGTTTGAATTTACAGAGAGTAACTTGTCTAATAAAGGTCATAGCATAGACTTGAGATTATTTTTTGCTAGTAAACCTGTTATCTGTGGTGTAAAGCAAGACTGAAAAGGACAATTTTCCCTTGTCAAATAACTCACTATGAAAAAATTGAGTGCTACGAAGTATATGAACCTCTGAAAGTAGCATAACTCAAGTATTGCTTTAAGCTTGTTTTAGAGAGAAAGTGTGTTCCAATAAGTTGTTATAAGGATACAGGTAAAGCATACAGATGTACTAGAACAGCTAGTATATTTGGAAAAAAGGACTATATTTGGGTGGCTTGTTTGGGCACACATGAGGGTTTTGGGAACAAACCTGTTATGACTTTTGCCAAATGCAAAACAATTTTCCACACTGTAATTCCTGAAGACCAGTAAGTCCTTCGCCAGCTTCTTCAGAATATGTGCTTAAGTCTGCCAAAAGGAGGAACTGTGAACGTGTTCACTTGAGTACACACTGAGATTACACCCTGCTCATTTCAGAGGATGACTTTCCAACCCAATCAATTCTACGATTCTGCAGATTCCCCTTGAGTCCACTCGTACCTTTCAGATGAAGCTGTATGTAGCTGATGCTGTTGACTTCAAACTCTGACACTTGACTGCAATAAAACAGGAAAAGGTTTCTATAGATTGGACTAGTCAGACATTTCTCAAAGCCAGTTCTATATGTCTATGCTTCATTTCAGCAAGTAATTCAAAATATTCCACCCCTGTCTTTACACAGTTGGTATTCACTGGTAGATATGATTGCACACAACCCCCTTTGCCATAGTCAGATGGCAATTGAAGGATTTCTAAAAGCACATTATGAAATGGTGATGTCTCTTGGATGCTACTTAAAATGCAATCATCATGAAACAGGTACTTAGACAGCATCTGGAATGTTCTTTTTTGGTTTGGACATTTTGAGAAACATTAGCCGAGAAGAAATTTAAGAAAGAGCAGTTGAAGACGATTACACATCAGGAGGAATCAAATTAAAGCATACAAGAATGTTTTTACCTTGTCCAAATGAAGCTGTGAAGAAATGTGTTTGAAGACTGTAGTAGGGCTATTTGTCCTTTCTAAACTTTTCCAATATATGACTCCCCTTCATTCTGGGAGTTCAGAGAGGACTCAGAATCAGGGTTACAGTTCTGAGAAATCCCGAAAGGAAAGGTTTTGCCCAACTCTGAACTGTGGGACTGTATTGGGAAAGAGAATAAAGCTCTGGGAAAGATGCTGAAGAAAAGACTCTCCACAAAGTTCAGAGTGACATGTGGGAATAGGATGGAGGGCATGGAAAAGGTAAGGTTGCTTTGGAGTTCAGGAGCAAGTGGATTTCTGTCTGCACAGGACTCCTGTGCAAGGAGGTGAGGGGTGCCATGTCAAGGCCTTCTCTTGAGATAAGTAGAGGTTACTGATATAGCCTGATGAGTCAGAAGGATAACCTGTCCCACCACCGTGTCTGCTCAGATGGGAGAGGAGAGCTCTGAAAAAGCCTCTAGAAGGCCTGCGTCTCACCTGGGGATGAAGACATCTCTGAAGGAAGGACAGGCTGCCAGAACAGCAGGCATTTGAGTGGATGCCTGTGGCAGACAATTTCATTCCTGTGTACCTGTGCTGCTACCTCTGAAGAAGAGTTATTTTTGTGTCTGGGCAGCCGATGAGTCACCTGAAATCAGACTGTCATAGCAGCCACAGGAATGGCCATGGATCACAGGACGCTGAAGGAGGAAGCAAGGAGCAGGTACCTTGATCTGTCAGGATGCAGACTGCTACTAAACCAGAATCTACAAATTGCTAAAGATCTACATTCTGCACAAAAAGCCACTGCTTAGGTTCCACTGGTGTTGAACTAAACGGTGTGGAAGAACTATAGGCAATGCAAGGAAAAGATGTCTGAATGTTGATAGTGAAATGTAAAATATTACCAAAGTAATTGATGCATATTGCATCAAATGATTCACTGAAATAACACTAGGCAAAACATTGAAAATATGTCTGCATTTATGGGGAGATGAAATTAATGATCCAACATCAAGAATTTCCCTATCAGGTTCTTATTGACACAAACTGTTTCAGAAGTCTGTATGCATCTTTTTAAATCATCTAAAATATCCTTTTCCTAACTAGAGCAACAGGCTCAGTGCATCTCATCTGCAACATTTTTAGTGGATTTAGTAGGACTTCTGGGACTATTTTCCATCTGAAAAGCTTGCTGTGCCATTACAACAGCCATGAGAAATTGGCATGAGTCTTCATAACCTGATCCAAATTTTTAAGCTTTGATTCCTAAACACATGATTTCATTCAAAATATAGCATGATTCAAAATACATTGTTTCTGTGATATTTTCACCACAAATACTAACTTAGTGATTATTTTTTAATCCGTATTTGTAAATATCCAGTATCCTGAAATTGGTTTCATGTGAATATAGTTTCTGTGGCTGTTCAAATGAATCAAAGGATCAATATAGTTCCCTGAATTGTATGTGGTAGTGCAGTGACATCTGAGCCAGAGCCAGAATTGAGATCGCATACTGAAAAGAAAAAAAATTATCACTTAATAATTAAGAAATGTCTGAATCATGCCTCAAGAATGATTAAGTATAAAAATATAATTAAAAGAGTTTTAGCATATGTCAGTCAGTAAAATAATATGAAATAGAATTTTAAGGAAGAGAAGCTAGGCATACTTCCCTGCCACCCACAAACAGAATGAAAGAGGATAATCAGAATACATAATTAGTAGGAAGAGAGGTACACTCATTACCTTCATGAAAACTAAAATGAAATCCTGATAATACTTATAATTAAGGCTTTTCAAGCAGTGATCCACAAATCCTATTTATTTTATGCAAGAAATATTCTGCTTGATCTTAACTCTTCAGTTTGTTCTGTATTCACTTGCATCTTTCTATCTGGAAAATAGTTAAAGAGGCCATAATTATTTTTTAATCTCCTTTCCACATCAGTATTCTCTAGATTTTGCCACAGGGTTGTTAGGAATTTGAGAAAGAAAGAATTCCACAGGTTGTTTTTGTCTAACTGGTAAAAGATAGCAGATAAAAGAATTCCTAAACTTTTTAAAAGCTCCTATTTTATGCTTTAAGTTTTCCTTTAATTCCTTGGAAAATTAAAATTTGAGTGGCCACTGAAGAACTTCTTTACAATGAGGGAGTGAAACACTGCCACAGTGTGACAATGCCCAAAGAAGCAGCAGCAATCCCACCTCTGGAAACATTCAAGGTCAGGCTGGACAGGGCTCTGAACAATGTGATCCAGCTGAAGATGTCCCTGTTCACTGCAGAGGGGTTGAACTAGATGATCTTTAAATCTCCCATTCAGCACAACTATTCTATGATTTTATGAAAAATGAAAATTCTATTGAAACTGATTTTAGTGGCTTAGAAAAACGTTACCTGTTGTAATAAAACATAAAAGCATCTAAGCACTGTGAGTTCATTGGAGGCAGGGGTGGGTGAGGCTGGTGAACTACAAAGTTCAAGTTCTGTGCAGGTAGCAGGTCCCTAAGAAAGCCTGGGAATATGATAAATTTTTCAGTTGATGTGTTATTCAATTTCTACAAGTTCAGAGTGATTTGGCAGTTTTCAAAGCATTTTTTTATGGCTGAAAATGGTTTTGGTTTTTTTTCCCCCTGACATTTCATCTCTTCTAAGCACTGTTTTTCCTTAGTGGTTTTAGTTTTGTTTTGTGTTTTGACTACTGACTTCAGTGGTTGCAAATTCTATGTAATTCAGTGGAAATATTCATTAAAGCAGGTCAAGTTAACCATATGCATAAAATCTGGTAGGATGGTTCTAGTGCAAATGCAAAAGAGGAGTGATAAGGACGACTACATTTAGAAGGGACAATAATCTGTCTGTCTTTCACAAGTTATGGCTCTTCTAGCATTGGCCTAATATTTTTTAAAGCTTAGGCTTGGTTTTGAGTTTTCTAAGTGTTTAATGACTTTGGGATGATCTCTATTTAGCAGCAAGTAAGCTACAAATGGGTGGGGGGAAGGTAGAAATACTATGTTTGAAATAAGGATGGCTCAAAAAGGGGCAATGTATTCGGAATGAGTATGGAAGAGGATTTTTAATGTTTTGGAAAAAAAACAGGTGTAATATTTAGGGGAGTTTCCGCCAACTGAAAGAAGCTCCAAATGTTGTCACTAGTCTTTATGCAAATAAGGAGATTTCCTCTCTGAGATGGAACTATTTTTTAATCTCTTTGAGCCAGTAAATACTATAGAACAAATTGGCCTTTGACACACTAAAGTTCACTCTTTCTAACTGGACCTTTCTTGTCAGATAAAAATAAAAGAAAAATATGACTGTCAAACTCCTACTAACCTGCTGTTTGATATCTGCAGCTCTGGAATAGTCCACCAGGAACCAGAACTTGAAGCAATGCATCAGAACGCAATCTCCTTTCCTTGTGATCTATTGTCAGTCTAGTTTGCAGCTGCAGGTAATCTAAAAGTACTTTTAAAGACATCCTTCTATTCACCATTCAGCAACTGTTTTTCAGTAGCAGTGAAATCCGTTGTCCCAATCACAATTGTATTTAGCCAATGACTCAGATTTCAACTCTTCTGTGCTTTTACACAGACAGCAAGGGCTTGACAGTTAGAATAGTATTTATATACTGAGTGCTGGCTCTGCAGGTTGTGTTGTTTTGCCTATTATATCGACAAACAACTTTTCATGCAGGAAATTGTGCATGTATCATTTTTCTTTCTCTTACTTTATGGTCAGGAAAATAAAATGAATACACGCAGCCAGTCACACGATAAAGTAATTGAAGGTCAGGTGGGATATGTGTCTTGTATACAGGATGAAGTTTTCCTTATTTTACTCTTGGTGTCATGCCCACAACAATAAGCAGCTTTAAAAATTGACAGATTTATCATCTTGACATGCAATTTTCTGGGTAACTTTTCCAAAGCTGTGGTTAAGCTATGAAGCTATTTCTGTTTGGAAAAAGACTGATTATGATGATGTACAGATTTTTTTACAATATTCAATTTTTTTTCCTGAGTTCTAACCTTGATCTGTGGTATTGAGGATATTAAATTCCTAGGGCTGATAATTATGTTCAGTGCTTAAGAACTGGATAAAAATCATGGTGTTGTATTGATGGTGTTGAAAATACTGAGATTTAGTCAATCTTTGGAGCAAGGAGTTGAAGCCTTAGTGCATGGAATGCCTTTTCTAGACAAAAATTATTATTTTAAAGATTGGTAACACATTGCACATGGAAACAACTGCAGCATTATAAAACTATGGGTGTGAGGTAAGCAGGAGAAAGGTTTAAAACTGGGCACTTTCTAATCATAACCATGAAAATTCAAGTAGTCAGGTTTAAAAACCAGTGGTGAAATGTGACATACATATGATTTTCCTTATTAATGACTGAAGTTGAGTATTTTGAAACAGCTTTACAGGGAAACAGACATTTTACTTTTCAGAAAGATTATCATTTCAGGAGAGATTAAACTGATTATGTATAGCCCAAAGTAATAAAGTTGGCACAGAGCAATTGTGACAAGTTTGCAACTCTACTCAGGTCTGTCTACTCCATCCCTGGAAGAATTCCAAAAACAGGACGTGGCATTTCACAATATAGTTTAGTGGGCATGGTGGTATTGGTTAAAAAATTGGTCTTGGATGTCTTCTCCAACCTTACTGATCCTATGATTCTATGAATTGTTCAAGGCTAGGTTGAATGGGGATTGAGCAACCTCGTCTAGTGAAAGGTGTCCCTACTCCTGGCAGGGGGCTGGAACAAGATGATCTTGAAAGTCCCTTTCAACCCAAACCATTCTGTGGTTATAAAGGGGAAATTGGCTTTATGAAAATGGACAAGCAAAATAAATTAATTTGCCATTGGGGGTGTTAGATGAAGTGGGTTCATATTATGCTGGCTAATTTTCAGTGACACTTCAGGAAATGTTTTTTATTCTGTGTCCTTCTTTTCTTGGAGACTGGAGTGGGTAAAGAAATTCTGTGAACTGAACCAAGCTCCTGATGAAAGAGGATAAAAGTGTTTTAACTTCTCACAATGAGAAGAAGTCAAGGAGGACAGTTTAAACATAACAAGCTCCATAAACCCAATCAGCTGTGAGTTTGTACAAGGGCAGATTCTGAGTGCAGCCACCTATTTCTCCTTTTCATCTCTTTCTCAAGGACAGAAGGTAAGGAAGAGGGATCCTTTCTGTCACTAAAAGTTACGGTAAATTTTAGAAAGCGCTATTCTGTGTGACTTCTTTGCAAGAGTATTCTTATGCTGGATAGTCCTACCTTTCAAATAAATGGTGGGCAAGAGTTAATACCACCTTCCAATCTCTCAGGTTATGTCTGCAACTGAGCTTGAAATAAATTGCTCTGTGGATGAACAAAGGACTCAATTCTCCTGGGCTACCAACCTAGCACTCTTCTCAAGTACAGAAGTCAAATATAAAACAAAGAAATAAAACCTCTGTAAGATCTGATAAAGTGCAAGCTGAAATAGGAGACCCAGAGGACTGCAAGTATGATATAGAAAGCAAAGTATCATTCTCATACGAGTAGTGCATCATGTCAACTGTATTACTGCCAAGATAGGAAAAAGTAAGCAGGTAAGAACACTTTGAAAATATTGAAACAAACAAATTTCCTAATCAGAAAACCAATCTCCTTTTGTTGCTGTAGGTACAGAAGTTTTGATAAAGAAATCAAGCTTTAAAATAATTTGATATAAGGTCAGAAGTATTTAGTAGCCTAGGTAACTTCCTGTATCTGTACTTGTGCAATGTAGATATGGCTGCAGAACAAGAGGAAATTCCAGCTATCCAGAAAACTACCAAGTTGGCTTTCTGCATATAATCAGTGGTAGTACAGAAAGAATAAAATCCTTCCCCTGAGGAGCGCAAAGGTTGAGTTAGGGAGTGTAGTCAGTCAGGTTTGGTGTTAAATAGCCTGCTTTACTGGCATGAAGCTTGTTGTTTGATCCAATTGCAGCTCTTTTCAGTTCAGCCAGCAAAGGGCAGGAGTACTGTGCTGCATTCTGCAGTCTGGCAGGCAGGCAGTGGGCCTTCACCTTCCGCCTTCTATTTCCGACTCATCAGCAGACTGGTACGGTTGCAGCTTACTCACTTGAATATGTTGACTGCAATTAATCTGCTAACCTTCAGAGACAAAGCAGAAATGATCTAATGCTGATGTGTCTGCATAAGCAGCTTAAATTTAGAGTTCAAGGTTAATGTCCAGCAAACTGATGAAATAATCTGGCTATCCTTGAAAAGTAATTCACTTAAATGTTTTTAAGCCCTCAATCCCATCAACATCTGCCTTATTCAAATCTGATAAGAATGCTGGAATGCTCACTTCATTTAGTACAATGAAGACTAATCCTGCACTGATTTATAGTGAGAATAATTTAAAAACCTGACCTTTTGGTATTGCAGCATTCTAGTCAAAAGGAATTTACACTGACAGTGGATTCTCTTCTGAATGGTTCAAAAGCATTGCAAAGAGCAAAAAGATGAAATAGCTTACCTGAATGTCATTTAGGTCTTTATCTTTCCATCTCCATCTTCTCCATCTTTTCCATTTCCATCATCTTTTCCATGCTGAAATTTTCTTGAAGCTTGGATAACAAGTTTGACTGTTGTTGCTTTTTATCTTTAATCAGCACCACTTATCCTTGCTGTTAGTGTGACCAAGTTCTTTAAGTCTGAAAACAGAAACAGTTCAACTCTGTGAATATAAAAATATGAGTTTAAAATAATCTCTTTAGGGAACCTATTTTATGAAACTAAGTTTAAATGTTGATTATTTTTCTTCCTTTTAGGCCTAATTCAGATATCAGTTGTTTGTTGGAATTGTACTGGCTTCATATTTCTCAAATTAGATCAGAACCAGACCAATCAGCTTTTGAAAACAAAAGATTTATTTCCATGTACACAGAATCCAAATACACTGTGTTACCAACATAAATGATAAGAAAAGGAATTTAAAAAGGAGGACTGGAATGACTTAATAGTAATGTAGGTACAGCCTAACACCAAAATTTTTCACCAATTAGAAATATCTTGAGGAACTGATTGGCCTTGTATTAGTTTATTTCTGTATACTTTTGGGATTATGCTAATGTACTACACCAGCATTTAGAAGACTACAGCAGCACTAATCTAGTTAAGGGAAATTTTATAAAGGGACAAAGGAAGAGCAAATTCCTTTGTCCCTTTGTCCCTAAGGAAGACCTTACGTATTTCAAGGATTCTTTTCTATTATTCTGTTTTTTTCTTTTTTTAAGCCAAATATGGTATGAGGGCCTTATTCCTCAAAATTAGTTGAGGCTGCTGAAGGGAGACAAGTTCTTGCATTAAGTCCTAAAGATAAAGATCCACTCAGAATGCTAGTCAGGGATGCATGGAAAGAATTTTTTTTTTAAATTACATTGAATTATTGGGTTGGAGACAGCAGCAACCAGGAGTTTTATGTTACAGGAGACATGCCTTTTATATAAAAATGGACAAATCCTTTTATTCTCATACCCCATTTTTAAGTTTTATAAACTTTTTGTGCCGTGTAGAAGTCACTGAAGAAGTTTTGGTCAGGTACTGATACAGACTGTCAAATTTTGATTGTAGTTTTTGGAGGGACTATCATACAAATATGAGTAATTTAAAAGACCTTTGGATTTCCAGTGAAAAAAACCCCTTCTCTCCGTATTTATTCAAAACCAGAACTTTTGTTCTAATGATTAAACATTCATGAATGTTTATTCTTTACTTTGTATGATTGAAGTTATTTAAAAGTAGAATCCTAGAAAGAGGAGTGAAGTTTAAGTGTATATGGAGAGTGACATATATATACAGACGTCAACCAGATCCTTGATAGATGAGTAGAAAAACATAAAAGAGTTACGTTTTTTTATTCTTAAAAGGAACGTGGTCTGAGCCAAAGTGTCATATGATCTTAGTTAACTCATCCATTAACTATAAAGTTAAAATTGAACCTGCACCTACAGGAATTATCTGGTTTCTAGGGAGTCAAGACTGTGTTTTTCTGCAGTTGTCAGTGTTTCTGCAGTGGCATACCCACTTTGGTCTCAATGTGCACTGCTTTGTCACCGACAGTGTTCAGCCAGCAGCTTTCCTGGGAAGGTCTCAAGTGTTTACATGAACCAGGATTGAAACACAGAGGTCTTCATCTTTCCTGAAGATAAACTGGTTGAATGATAGGGATCTGGTTTCTGTGTTTTACTGCAAGATTCATTAGCCACAATCATCCAAAGATAGCATGAAACACTTTATTACAATTTTCATTACTACATGCTGTTTTCCAATGGGCTATTGTACATGGCAAATAGAGAAATTAATACTGAGTCTATAAACATTATTAGTTAGTTCCTAACAAAAAACAAATGAAAAAGCAACAAAACCAAGTACAATCTTTATGTGGTGAAAACCGTTGCACAGTTTGTCATATTCATAATTCCTTTTTCCTAATAGCAAGCCTGATAGTGGTGAGTGACAGTTATTAGGCCTTAGTGAATATATAGGAATAGCTGACATCTAATGGATGAAGATAAATTACTCTGATTATGGTGCTAGGCTGCACAGACTAAAAGGGTTTTTTTGAGATGTTTAGGGTGATTTAAAAAAATTAACGTGGTAATTCAAGTTAATGTGCTACACATATATCAAGATTTCTTTGACATTTAATCATAAAGTTCTGCTTTGAAAAGCTCTAAGCATATATCATGGTACTGCTAATATCCACTAACAATCAAGGACCATTTTAGAAGAACAAATGAAACTGATGTTGTCTAGCGTAGTCACAAAAATTTATAGGGTTCTCATCAATTATAGATGCTTCCACTCAAAAGCAGTATTTTATTCTGCAACTAGCCAGTAATCCCTAGAACAACATGAAATTATATGATGTCTAGTTTTTCCGTGCTTTTATTTGCAAAGGTTCTGTGTGACCTCTGCATTTAAACAGTTGAAATTTAAGTTGGGTGGACACTAATAATGCTTGCCACTAGAAACCTGAGAGAAACATTTTCTCCAAGACTAGTATTTTCAAAAGATGTGATATTTCTACACAAGTTTGTACCTTTCCATTGCAGAATGAAAAATGTACCCTGCATCTCAGCTAAAATTTCTAGTTATTACACACTGATATGCTATAGTCAGGTCCCCTTTTTTTTTCCCTCAGCTGATCTTCAGCTATTAGCATGTTAGACAGAAGTCAAATATTTTTGTGGTCTGTGGAAATTAGATGTCACATGTTCTCAATCAGTAAAGACTGTTGAGATGTGCACTGAAGTAAGCCTGTAGTGAAAGCATAAAATTATCCCAGTCAGTTTCTTATCTTGCAAAATGTACTTCATTGTTCTCTTTTGTCCAAAAAAGCTATGCTGGCAATGACATTTTCAATAAGACATCAGATATGCAGTGTAGTTAATGCATTTTTTCATTCCTTTATTTGTAATAGAAAAAAAAAGTTCCTCCCTTTTCTCAGATTTTTAACCCCAAAATATTCGATTGAGATTTCCATTGAAGACTATATATATTTTTTATCTCAATACTCAATGGGTTCTACCTGACCACAGTAATCTGTCAGTTTTCACTGAAAATTCAGCAATGTTCACATCAAGGATTACACAATAGAGTATTGTGGCAACTATAGTTTCCTCAGAACTTAAAATGTACAGCAGTAGGTCACTTTCCTAGCTTACTTTAGAATGGTTATCTCTCCATTATAGAATTTGAATTATATACAGACACCCAGGTAATTGTTCCTTTCTTCTATCAGCTTTTTTGCAAAAAAACCCGCATGATCTGTTATTTAGAGCTTAGCCTCAGGATGAATAACATTGTGACAGTGCATTAGCATTGAGGTAGAAAATACACATACCAAGGAAAATAAATCTAAATGGATTAAAAAAAATAGAAAAAATTGCGCATTATATCTACATTATAAAGACATAATTCCCTTTTAATCCATGCTTTTTATGTCCCTTCCATGAAATATCTATACTACATGTGCTGTCATGCTCAAATAGTCTGTAACATTTTTCAAGAGAAGTTTATCTAATCGAGCTGCATTTTTGGTGTCTCCATTTGTGCTTTTTCTATCCCTTAGAGAAGAAAATAATAGGCACATCTGGGGCATGGTTCATCTCATCTGAAAAGGGGCTTCTGAAATGTTAATGGAAGTACACTTTAAATGTGATAATGTGATTTCTCTTATTTTTATTTTTTTAGAAAAATTAAGGAATAAAAAGCAAAAGTCCCTTCACACTGCCTGATTTGCAATGGGGACATCCATATTCTGTGAAGAGATGACATCTAAAGCATTTCAGGTAATAGGTATAGTTTGGTCCAAACAAAACCATTTAACTGAGGGAAGCAGGACCTTCACTGAGGCTCAACAGAAGATTGTCTGAGAGAAAACCTAGCAGTAATTTAAAAAGCTCCCTTTTAGGTGTGTATTATAATATAATGTTAGATCACAGGATTATAATTAGATTATAATGTAGTTTTCTGAAGGAACATGTACCATTTTTGGGATGGAGACCATAACTGTTCTCCATAATTCCTACCTATTAAATGCATTCTTTTAATTGTGCCACCTCAATCCTTTGCTCACTGGAATTCTCATTCCTAGTTACTGTCTAGGGGGGCATTTTAATTGCTACCTATTCCCATTCTAGAGGCATATGTAGAATAACAAGCTTGCAGCATTTCCAGCCACTCTAGATTAATTTTTCCCTTCTCCTATTTGTTGATTCAATGTTCTTGCGAGTACTACAGTAGTAACTCAAATATGTCCTATCCTTCAAAAGCAGTAGACAACAACAAAAGCTGTAAGAAAAAAACAAACAAGCAAACAAAAAAACCAGAAACTCGTGGAACATAAGTTTACTAGCATTTGAAAATATCGTAAATTTTGGAAAAGTTGTGTGATGTGTGCAACATGCAAATGTAGAACAGCAATCTTGTCATACAATAGGATAATAAATGTGCTGGTCATCTATTTTTCCTTTGAAAGAACCAGTGAAATTCTCAACAGAATTCATCTTTAATTTAATTAACTTACTTAATTAATTGAATTAATTTAATTCGATAAATTGAATTCTAAGTATGTTTATAATTAAACTTCAAGCATTGTTTATTGCCAGTTTTGCTTTGTAAAATAAATATCTGCACTGATTTGCCTTTCATCCCTTTGAAGCCAGGCAAACATAGTTTTTACCAAAGTTTTTCCTTCAAATGCACCATTAATCTGACTAATAAGTACTTATGTTCCCAGTTAATTGATGTTAAAACCTTTCCTATAGATGAGAGCTCTCCTTTCCCTGAAAGTGGTGCACAGAAGACTGAAGGCCTCAGCTTTAGTGAACTTCAGGGAATCTGTATTCTTTATTTTCCCTTGAATGGTTTCTGGGGACTGTCAATGCCCTCAAACGGAAAAAAAGTTTAAATCTTCACCAACAGCCCCTGCCAGAATGAAGTGACTGAATATAATATTCCATTGTCACAGCTGATATTTCTTTGCAGCACTAAAATTTTTAGTCAGCAATCTACAGAGAAAAAGCACAAAAGTATTATCAATTTAATTATTGTAAATTGGTTTAAAATTTTTACAATACCCTACTTTGATAGTTTTTCTGGGATGAACTAAGGCAAAAAAAGAAAAAATCTCACATTAATTGTGAGATTGAAAGAGGGTAGCTCAAAATTCTATATTTATTTCCATGCTTTATTTTTCTTATTGAAATATATCTAAGAACATCTGTATTTGACCTTCACTAGGTGGTTTCTGATAAAGGTAAGGACATTTTCAGAGGTATAACCTTCTCGTTCTCATTTTGATCTCACCTGCTGTAGAGGAACTGTAGCTTAAAATGGCTTCCAATTCTGTTATAATTTCTGGGTGCTTTTGCAGAGTTTTCAGCATTGCTTATTAAAAATGGGGAGATCTTTTAGATCCAAAATCTTTGGTGAAAATAATTCAATTGGAGTTGCATCTCACTGAAATTTTCATTGTATAGCTTCTGTATTTTAATTGAGCTATATATTCACAAAAAACACCTAGACTGTCATTATAAAGCCATATATTCATATTAAGAGTACCTCAAAAAATCTGTTTCATGGTCGTGCTCCAGGGGTGAAAACTTCTCCCATCTTTAAAGGACATACATAGGGTCTTTGCACCAAGAGGGTGTAAGAAATGTTGCCTACTTTTTTGTCTGGCCTAAAGGAGAATGCCAGAAGGGAAAGTGAAGAGGGAAATCCCCAAAGTTGTGGGGAGTCAGCCGAGTAGCGTTACTCACACCGATACAGTAACATAACATTCTCCTTTATTCGCTTAAAATGGCACTTCATATACATTTCAATATTGTTTACATCTCCAGGCATCCCCTCATTGGTGTGCAGCACAGAAAGAATGTAAATAAACATTGCTTACTTTTTAAGGTGGTTAAGGTATTCAATCCTACTTCTACATCTATCATTACACACACTATCTACTTTGTTCTTCTGAGTGCCTTAAACTAATTTTTAACTGTGCCACAGGCTGTGTTCTTCACTGGGCCTTGCCCAGGCTCAGGCTGGGTTGCCCAGCTAGTTCAGGAGCAGGTCATGCCCTTGCTCCTTGAGAAATTTGGCTACAGGAAAGGGATAATGCTGGTGTCAGCAAAGTATTGCCAGGTCAGCCATACCTTTTACAGTAAGAGCTGTTTTAGCAAGCCCTGTATCTGGTCTAGAAAGCTCCTTTCTCTGCAACAGGTGGGATCAGGGCATGTGTCATTACCAGCAATTTGCTTATCACAACCTGTGGTAAGTGAAGTACTTTATGATTACGTGATAATACATTTGCTTCTTTGTCTGATCTCCACCTGCTCAGAGCAGGATGGTACAGATAAATTATTTTTATTCATGAATATTCTTAGGAGAGAAAGATATTGCTCACTGAACTAATTTTATTTTATTCCTGTAACTAGTCTGCTGTTATTTCTCATGGCAAGTTTCAAACTCTTCTGGATGTACTGTGTAATAAAAGGAGTCATTAAAACTGGGAAACTCTTAATGTTATTTTGTGCCATCATATTTTCTCTTGGGTTTAGGAGAATAAAATATGCAATATGAAACACAGAAAAGCAGTAACAGTTCAAATTCCAAAGTCTTCCTGTTTCTTCACATATATGTATAAAAAGTTAATGTAGTATGTTCAAATATGTCTAGTTTAAGTAAGGGCTTTTCTATTATTCCTACATAATTTCTCTAGAGAAAAATACCCAGTTTGCTTCTTTTTCTATTTCTTCTGTCAAACAATCCCAAAAACCCAGACAGCCCTTGATTCTGCAATGTAAGTGATGCAATGACACGATTTAAAGTGATTTCTGCATTTCATTTAATTTAAATAAGGTCTTGCTGTCACAATCCCTACAGCTATTCCTGCACCTCAGATGGTTGAAGCTAGATTGTGCTAGCTGGGCTTGGTATTGATGCCGTGTGGTTTGGCAGCATCAGGGCATCTGAGAACTCAGGGCAGGGATCAAATATGATCTGCTCCCCTTGCACTCCTCAAATACCACAAATGGGGCTTTATGGGTGCCCTTTCCATTGGTGCATGGTTTTCCACAGTTATTAATGAGATTAGGACACTGTTTAAAGTACATTGCCTGTGTTTGTGATGTGGAGCAAATATTTATATCCAACATATGTTTTCAATAGAGGTTTTGGCTTAAAGCTGGTTTGGTATTTAACAGTATTTAACGGTACTAAGCTGTTGAAATGAGGGCAGTTTTAAACTGTAAATGAACTGTCTGGGACAGAATGTAGTCATGTAGTAGCAGAAGGTGTTTGACACCATGTCAGGGTGGTTGCTGCTTCTGCGTTTCTATCTTCTACCAGAAACTAATTGGTTAATCACTCTTAGTGCTTGGACAGGTTGGTGATTGTTCCATGAAATATAAAACAATTAAATATTTACATTCAGCTAGTAATGCAATCAGATTCTCTGCTGTAAGTTAAGAAGGGAGGAGGAAGGGGGACTCAGAGAAAGAAGGTGAAAAGATCAGCAGTGAAAATAGAATAGAGATGAGAGAATAAACTTTTTTCCTTGAATAGCTGAGCATGCATTTTCTGTTGAGTACTGAAGATGAGTACAGAAGATTTAACAGAAAGCTTATTTTTATTTATTGGAAGTGCACTTCACAGATGCTGGGAGAATGCTTGAACTGACCTCAATCTTTGGGACAGCATTACATTTTCATATGAATCAAAATGCTTAGTTCTTTAGAGTGGAATTTGTATAGGCAATGTTCCCTTTGCCCTATGTGCTATAACAAAATATGTTAAAGAATGATGTGGTGGCTAGACTAAAGAGGAGAGAGATAATCCTCTATACCCTTTGTCTCTTACTTAAAAGGAATACTTTAATTGTCTTGAGTGTCTAAGTCTACCTCTACATGAGTACAGGTGTCCAAAGTCCTTTAAGACACTTGAATACTTTTTCTCTGTTGACACCTGATGATAGTTTTGCAAAAGTTCACAAATCCTTTGATAAAACTGGCTCAGTATTTTGTGCCTATACTCTGTCATCTATGAGCCATTACATCAGTGGTAGGGGCTAACTAAAAGTATTGATTTCAACAACCTTATGTAAAAAGCTAGGATGTTGTGCTGAAAGTCTAATACAATTGCATTGCAATATTTTGACTGGACACACAGGATAATACACAGAGCTGAGCAGTTTAATTTTATATTATCTTTGGTACAGTATGTTTCTTTGAATATAGTGGTTAAGGTTGTCATAAAACAACTAGTAAATTTGAAACTTAGATGGCCACTAATTTCATCTAAATAAAATATGTGAAGGACAGGTTCCTAAAGCTTGAACTGGATGGCTTCACAAGGTACTTTTAACCTCAGCAATCCTGAAATTCCACATAGTAAGCCTACATAATGTTCTACTATGCAAATTCTACTGGGTTATACCAAGGGAGAAATTTTTTGAGACTTATCCACGTTGCATTCAAACCCATGTTGTCCTGTGAGCCCTCAGCTATAATTACTGGAGAAATCCCCTTGTACACCAATGCATGTTAAAGTGTGAGCCAAAGGTCCATGTGTGCCTACCTCAAATATCAATTTGGATCTGTACATAGGCCCACTTCTTTGATCAAAAGTCACAGAATTCTGAGTAAGGTCTGCACTGTTTATTGATGTTTCTTTAGTACAAAGCTCTAGCTCTAAGCTTACATAGCATTTTGAGCTGCAGTTCTGAACACTAGTGCTCAAATCATAGATTCCTTATTCTGTCTGTAAACACAGAATCATTATGCTTATCAATATACTAGGTAATGTATAAAATTTGGTTTAAAATGTTTAGCTACCATTATCAATGCTATTAAAATATATTCTTTAGTTCATAAACACAACTATTGTAGAATTAATCTCTTCTTGTTTGTATCTCTGTTAATGCAGTGAGTGTACAATTTTTATCATTGGACAACCTACAGAATCATTAAAAAACATCATTCAGGGTATGAAGGGGAAGAGTACATCAGACAGATTGTTAATTTTCTCCTGTTTTAGTTCTTATTGTTTTGCACTGAGACAATGTATGATTAAAGATAAGAGAATTCTTTTCATACATAAGACATCCAGTGCTATTTAGGTATGATTATATAATTTTTATTTCTACTGGTATTAGATTATGGTAACAGTAAATCCTATTTGGCTAGAACGAGACAAGAAGATAATGGAATATTTGCTGTGTGCCTGAATTCTAAACATGTCAGGAACCATATGAAAATTAATACAAACATCAAGTTGCTCATTTAGGGAACCTAGTCCAGGGGTAGCTCCATAGGTGTTCTTTCCTGCTAAGCTTCACAGGGGATGGGGTTAAGCTGCAGCATGGCTGTGGGCTTCACTTATAGGAAGTAGCACAGATGCAGAGCAGCCTCACATGTGTCAAGGGACATTTTATGCTGTTTGGACAAGGCTGAATTTATGGGCCAGAAGTATTCTTGTCCCAACTCATGTAGCCCCATGATTCCTCTTGTCTCCCTTTCTATTGCACCAATATGTAATCCTTTATGGATTGCTGTGATCTTTCAGTAAATCCAAATTGGTCTCAAAACAACTATCAAGAAAACAGGAGAATGACATATAGCATGTGTAACTGCTAGTCAGGAAACAAAAATGTTCTATGTTTTCAGATCTCTGAAGAGTAATAAATGTCGCTTGAAACACAGATAGTACTTATAGTGACATAAAACCACAGCAAAAAAACCCTTCATTTTTAAAATTGACACATACTGTATCCTTTTCAGCAAGGAAATGCACGTCTTTGTCTTCCTTTGTTGTATTTCTACAAGACAGCCTTGCTGCAGCTGTAATTTAAAACAGCTTTTTCCTGAGTCAAAAGTATTGCAACAATCATCTGGCTAGGAATAGGAGGAGATGAAAGGCACACTGTTAATGCTTGCTTCTACTCAAGGTTTTGTTTCTTCTTGGTACCTTACATGTCAAAATTGCCCTGATTTCAAATTACCAATTTTACATTGTAAAAAAAAAGCTCACTGTCAATTTATAGAACAGATATGGACCCCATGTGTGTATAATCAATCTCTGCTGAAGTTTTCTAGAAACTTCAGAAAAATAGGCCTCTTGATCAATGAGAATTGAGATAATCATTATTAATGTGGAATCTTTCTATCAAGAGCTCTTAGAATAGATTTTTTCTTAATTGCTTCCTCACCAGCACTGGATAAAGGAAGTTAATTTGCAGAGAAATGACAAATACATGGAAATAAGGAGGCATGCAGAAAGCTTGTGAAAATTATCTAAAAGATAATTTGAAGGGAGAACATATTTGGTCTGAATGAGTTAATTAATCCCCAGTGGGTATCTAATACAAATATGTAGATCCACATTGAAAGCTCAAAAATATCTCATTGCTATTTGGGACAAATGTAGGGGTAGCTCTTGTTAGAGAGGAGAAATTATTCTTTAATCCCTTTATTCAGGTTGGGTTTAGGGGTTAAGAATCTGCTCATTTGAGCTGTTAGGCTAAATCAGCCACATGTTAGCTCCTCAGATATGTTTTTTTGAAACAAATTAATTGGAAGACCTTGGTATTCTACCTTATGCTAAACTGCCTGAGTTATAATTGTGAGGATAATTGGATGTATCTTCCAACTCTACAGTAGGTATTCAATAGCAGATGGTGCCTGGATGTCTCATGTTTCAGAAATATGGTAGATTGCTTTCACTAGTATGCTATAGAGTATCATCATAAATAATTGCCACTAAAGGAGTTGGCAAATAAAAAACATATATTATGACATGGATTTTAATAGATTTTGAAATGGTTTCTATCTATTCAGACACAACTTGTAAAATGCTTAAAATATAAGATATGGAATAATAATAATAATTGCTCTTATAATACATTTGTCTGCCTATCATTAGACTGTATTTTTCGTGCAACTTATTTGTGTGATGTTCACGTCACACTCCATTTTTATTTCTAAGGTTCTCAGTTGCAGGATTTTAAATCATTCTTTAAAGTTTATTCATTTGATTTTGCCTTTTAATTGTAGGCTTTTATATTTAATTAAGATTTTGGTGGCATCTGTTCCAGAAGTGCCATATAAATGTTATGATTCATAAATTTATGAATTATAAATATTTTGTTCCAACAAAAGCCAATACACAGAGCTCCCAACACCTACACATAACTGGGAGAGTCATAAAATGCCTGAAGTTGAAAGTTTATTTTTAAATCTAAAACTTTTCCATGTTTTGTGAAACAAAGTTAGAAAAAATGTGGACTTATTTCTTACTAACTAATTCCCATTATACCACTCAATTTGTTTTAAACCAGTATATAACTATTTGAAGATCTCAACTGTTTCCTCCATGGAACATACAGAAATGTCATTTCCTCCTTCCAGTGGGCTAGGAATAAACTTCTTGCAAATTACAGTGGTTGAATTGTTTTATTTTCAGATACCTGAGTATAGTTTATATGCCCAGTGACTGAAATGAGAATTACGTGGATGCTTTCTAAGACCTGAAAGATCATAAGTAGCTTCAGATTTCTCGTCATCTTAAGACCAGAAATACAGATACAAAAAATGATTTAATTTTGCTCTAGCTCTACCAAAAAGGGTTTGTACTCAACATTTCCTGGTTTCTGTCAGGTGTATTTGAAAGTTCTAATAACTGCTGAACTCACTGGCTGACAGTTCTACCTTCAGGATTGCCTAGTTTAAATACATGCTATCATAGTAAAGACAGGAAATGTTCACATTTTCATGGTTGGCATTCAACATTTACTTACAAAACTTGTTGCAGACCAAGGATTTGAATACTGAGTAAAGCACCAATCAAAAAGCATTTTATCTGTCAAGCCCTCAATTTTCTCTGGCAAAAATTAAGGCACGCCTACAGAAAAATGTGAGAACTGGGCAAGCATGGAAGCTGGATGTAAAATGTGTGTATTCAGGAAACACCTGCACTTATTCCATTAAATAGTTCCTTGTTCCCCTGAGTCTCTGCTTAGCTACCTCAGCATGCTCTGGTACAGAGCTGTGAAGTTCAGCCTTCAGCTGCATGATGGTCACCTTTGTTGTATCTCTTGGAATTGTCCCCCACTATCAGTTGATACCTTCCAGCTCTTGCACTGCAAAGATGATTCTAATTTCATTCTGATCTCTTCTTCCCATGCCTTTTATGCTATACAGATCTTTAGTATCTTCTCTTTTCCAAACTGCATAATCCTATCTAGTTCAGCCATTCTTTATGTGGAAGTCATGCCACTTCCATAATCATCAGTATGACTAAATTGACTTTGTTAATTCATGAAATAAGTGATTTTTTTATTATTATAAATTTATTTTAAATTATTCTTAGAAGAAAGGGATTAAAAATCAGAGAAATACAATTGAAATACAATCAATAAATGATTCCTGGGAAAAGAATCAAGACACAGAGTTAAAACCCATATGTGTTAACTCTTAATCTTTTAATTTCATATGTAATGATTCAATGTAATTATTCTAATATATGCATACTCGTTATATTGTGAAATATAGTCTGATATAGATTGACTAGCCAAATACTTAGGATCATAGAATAACTCAGGCTGAAGGGAAGTTCAGGTCTCTAGCCCTACCTAGTGCTCAAAGCAAGATCAGCTCTGAGATCACACCAAGGTTTTCAGGGCTTTCCTCAGTCTGATCTCCAAAACCTCCAGGACTTACAACCACCCTGGACAACTTGTTCAAATGTCCTTATGGGTAAATTTTTTTCCAGTCTGGACCCATACTAGATCTCTCTGGGAGAGATGAAATTGCTATTTTTTTTTCCCCTAAATTTACTTTACGAGAACCTGCCCAGCACCAGCGTGTACACTGACAACTGGACAGTCAACTGAATTCATATTCAGACATTCAACTGAACATATCATTTTGAGACGGAAACCAGAAAAAACATACATGTGCCAAGCTGGAGCTGGCTGACATACAATGCATTTTTTAATACCCTGGAGGATATGGAGTCTGCATGCTTGTCCTTATCATCTTCCCAGAACACAGTTTAAACAATAATGGGGTGCAATGTATGAGCTACTTAAACTACATGCAGTGAATCTCCATCTGCCTGAACATTTCCTGAGACTGTTTGTTCAAAATCCTTTTGAAGAGTTTAAAAGAGAAATGTTGACGCTCAGAGAGCAAAACTACTTTTCTCATGGGTAAAGCTCCACACTGTTTTACACCTCTGCAAAATTTTGCTTATGCATGCTAAAGGGAGAGTGTAACTTGGATGAGCATTAGTAGAGGTAACTAATCTGTCTGAGAAGGTAAAGCTTAATTCCCAGACAACTAGCAGAGCTTGGCTTGTTTAGGATAGAAAAAAGGAAATCTGAGAAGGAACTGATTGTTCTCTATCATTTCATCAGGAGAATAAACACAGAGAAAAAAAGAGCTATTGAATTTAAAGAAGGTATTTAATGCTGGCATAGGAGCAAATTATGAATAAATTTAGGATGGAAATTAGAGGGTCTGCTTCAAGAAAGCATGGCTTTCTTGAATAGATTTCCATTAGAAATAGTAGAGGCAGAGATTAAGTAATTTTTAAAAAGAATATAATAGCTTATAAAAGGCTCGCTTGTGACTGAAAATGACTGGATCTGGTGAAAGATTTCCTGTTTGATATTCTTAGTTTAGCAGATGACCTTTTTCCAAGTCTCTTAAGGACTTATTCTCAGAAATGCTAAACCTAGTTGAAATTCATTTAATCTTGTTCTGAGAGCAGTTCCTTCATCTGTAAAATGGATGTGCCACTTAAGCTGAATGAGCATTTGCAACCCTTAGGATAATTAAAAGAAAAAAATCAGTTAAAATTAGGAACACACCCTGATTTTTTTTTTTTTTAAGCAACATAGGAATATCAGATTTTCAAGGTTAATTAGTCTGTAACAGAAATAGGCAGCTAAATTGATGAGAATGTTTGAAAATCTATAATGCAGAGGTAAGTCTTTCTACAGGGACTCTCTGGGTACTTCCTATGGTGCATGAAGAAATTCTGCTAGCACAGTACACAGTTTAGGAGCATACAGCAATTATTTACTGATTGACACTCATGGGGAATAGTAACTAATAACATGTTCCCAGATTAAGCATTTGGGTGCTCATGGTGCAGGCATGTCAATAAGGCTCTGCTGGTAAGGTAGTCATCATACAGGAGCTGAAGGTGTGTTTGCTGTTCCCTCAGGTGCTGCTGCATTGCTGCATCTAAACGCTTTTTTCCTCAGTTTTTACATCATTTCATACTGATGCTTTTCTCTAAAGTCACTGAGTTAGTAATCTCTGTCTCAGCTTTCTTATCTTGCATAGAAATAACTTTTCTTTCCCCTTGCAACTTAAAGGGCCAAGGTCAGAAAGGTGTGTTTTAAGAAAGGCAGGTTTTGCATTGCACACAGCTGAATTCTTAACATGAGTTATAGCACTACCGTCTGTGACTGATCAAAACTGATCAAGACTGATTTGTAGATCCAGCACCAAGGAACTGCCCTCCTCCAGCATCTTCAGTACTACCCGGGTTTGAGAGTACTCAGGATAAAAACTAATTCTCTTACTCTGTCTCCTTCACTCTAATTGTAATTCATGCTCTAAAGAAATTGAAGCTTTTCCATAATTTCTGTGTCATTTTGCTGCATAAGTGTATTCTATTACCTGCATATGTTAGGAGTAGAAACATCTCTAATAAGAACTATGCTTAATTGCAAATAGAAAAATATAACATATATATAATTGTATAACAAGCTACCTGGGAAAGGAAGAAGTTAAATTTACACCATAAAAAAAGTAGAAAATTATGGGAATTTACAGTTTACAGTAAACCGAGATGAGCCAGCAAGACAAAAACATTTTTCTGAAGTGGAACATTTCATTATTTTGCAGACATATTTCAGTATGACAATAGCAATCACTGTTTGCAGAACAATCATGTCTGTGCACTCAGCATCTAAATTTTTGTGCTGATTGCCCCTTCAAATCTGTGGAGATCTGGAAACAAATGTAAGTGGAGGTAGGTTTGACAGCAGCCTACTTAGCCTTGGCCTTATGTTTACATTATTTTAGCTTTTGTTCTTCCTTTCTTCCTTGGTTTTAGTAAAGTTGCCATTTGAATTAACAGCCCTCCCTCTTCGTTATAAGTGATCTGTGAAAATGAAACAGGAAGTTATTCCAACGGGGTCTGTACAGCTCTTAGCTGAGGCAAGACTTTTGAACTTTAAATTATCTTCGAAAACAATGTACTGCATTTTAGGTTGACACTTTTCTTGTGCATTAAAAATAGAAGGATAATGGTTAGGCAAAATTCTGAGCTTTGAAACACAAAATATATTATTATTAGTAACATACCAAGTGATCCAGAGGCCCATATAATAAGCAGTACTTGCCAACTCTTGCTTGCCAGTAGGAAGTGTTGCAGTAACGCATGTTACAATGCATTACACGGCAGCAGGGTTGGACTAGAGGATCTCCAGAGGTCCCTTCCAACCCCAACAATTCTGTGATTCTGTATTCTAAATGCTAAATATTCCTATGCAATTAGTAAGCCCCTAAAAATTATATATAAGGACTGTATTATAAATGACAAAATCTTCCCTTATACTATACTCTAATATTCCAAGTAGACAACTGTTCAAATTAATTTACAATTTAAAATCAGCTTATAATCCCTAGAAGAGACCAGCACATATAAATTTGTACACTTTTCTACTACAAACTGTCATCTGCAATAATTTCCCACTTTAGTGTTCCTCCTGGATATCTGTTAAATATATACTGAACTCATTGCTATTTTTCATGTTAATGTCGGGATAATCAATGGATCAAAGAGCTGTAGCAAGAGTTCTCTCCAGTCATGAGTGTTCCTTCCTTCATTTTGTATCATGGCATTTCCCTGTACAAATTCTCTAAAACTTTTCGTTAACAAGATAACTAGAACTATTTGAAGAGTTAAAAATTGACATCAATAAGCCTTTTAAAAGGGAAGTTATTACTCTGACCTATGTGAGTATGTATTCTTTATATACTTTCAGATACAAATTCAATATACGTAAAACATCTTACTGACTTCTTTCTTCCTTATGTTACTGCATTACTATTTTTCTAGCTCATTCCTTATTCTGAAAAAGGAGTAAATATATTTTTGCAATAATATAATTTGCCAGATATTTTAAAGATCTAATTTCTTGCTAAAAAAAAAAACACCAAACCAACAAAAAACCAAACCACAAAACAAAAAAATCCAAAACCAACAAAAAACCTCCTTTGAGGTTCTTAAGATTTTCTTAGTAATTAATTTAATTCTTTGTTCTAGTAGAAATGGGGACAAAAAAGAGAATCCACCCAAACCTGCTTTTGTGATGTGAACAATAGGATTTAATATACCTCTTGCATCTTTAAATCTATAAGATGGTGCCCTTCATAATGACTCCTCATTTTGATCAGATGGAATTGAAAAGTAGCTTTTGTGATCATTCTATAATTCTACTTATTTAATGAAGGTGTTTATTTTTCCAAAATTTACAATCTAGTGACACTAAGCAATTTTCCAGCATTTGCTGTTTGAAACTGACTTTTTTTTTTGTCCTCAGGACAACTGTAATTTTCTCAACAGGTGTATTAATGCTTGGAGAATCTCAAAAGAGACTTAATGAGAAATCACATGTGAGAAAGGATGTCATATTCACAAGCACGACTGAAAGCTCACCATGACTTTGACCCTGATATCTTATTTCCCTGCCACTCCCACTGTTTCAACTTAGTCACATGCTGCTTGACACAACCACACTCATCAAACAGACTGTTTTAAGTTATTATCCTGCAGTTTACACTGTCCAAACTTGTTTACACTTCACAGATATTTTTCCAGCTCTTCACTGTAATGAAATAAATAGCAGTGAGGGACCACAGCCATAGAAAGAAATCTTACATAATCACTGTGCAAGCTTAGAGGATTACTGCTAACTGTTGTGGCAGCAGAGCTTGAAAGTTTAAAATTACTGAGAAGTGGTACTGTCAATTCTCACCAACCCTACCTTGCCATCCCTTGTCTGTGCTCCATCCATCCTGTAAAATCCTCAGTCCCAGTATGAAAAGTGCTGCCTTTCAGCAGGTGAGCAGGCAGGATTTTCCTCAGTCGGTTTGGGTTTTTTAGATACACAGCCATCATTGCTCCAGAACCTTCCTTCTCTTTATTTAAAAGACACCACTCACTCTGCAGATACTGTGGCTTGCTTATGGCAGATTTTACCCATCCCATGAAACATTTTGCAAGCAGCAGCAAGTCCTGGAGTCCCAGGTTGAATGACATGCACAAGGCCATCCACAACTTCTTTGGGCAACCTCTTCCACTGTCTCATCACTGTCTAGCAAAGAACTTTTTTCTAATGCCTAATTCAAATCTCTCCTCTTTCAGTTTAAAACCCTTCCCCCTTGTCTTATTGCTATCTGACTGTGTAAAAAGTCTGTCTCACTCTTTTTTATAAGCCCTCTTAAAGTACCAGAAGGCTGTGATGAGGTGTCCCCAGAGTCTTCTCTTCTCCAGGCTGAACAAGCCCAGGTCCTTCAGCCTGTCCTCATAGGAGAGGTGGTCCAGCCTTCTGGGAAACTTCATGGCTCAAATATTTTGATATTCTATAACTAAACTGCAGCAAAGCACCTTCTGCTTATAGATTTGTCCTTTAGTATGTGATGTACTTTGGCTCAAGTGAACAGCTACTTTCCACAGAATGTAGGAAGTTTGCGATGATATAACACGATGTACTTTTAGTCTGAGGGACAGAGGGCCCAAACTGTAGGAAAAATTAATTTGACTTCAATGCCAGCTGATGATGAAGTGCTTGTAAGAAATAGAAGATGACCTTTTTCAGAAGGCAGTGGCGAAAGGCATATTCCCAGACTAATACATTTGATTCTAATGCAGCAGATTCTAATGGGCTTGTCCTTATTGTATTTTTTTTTTTATTTTGATCAAGTTACTACTAGCTCTTAAAATTAATATCTTTTCATTTAGCTTTTTTACTTTAATACCATGTTATCCTCCATATTTTCTTTAATATTACAGTACAGAATCCTTTCAGCTTCTTATGTGTAATGGTAGATAAAAGAGTGAGTAAACTTACATGGTCTGTCATACATGAGTCTGAGACTGCATTTCTGCTGAAGAAATGATGGGAGTTCATAGCCTGTGTGTTCTATATCAAATTCTATACCACTGATCCTTATATTTATCTTCCATTTGCATAGGCATGAGATGCATTTAGATATTTAGATTCACTGGTCCTCCCAAAGTAATTTAGTAAACCTGTGGCTAACTGGAAAATGAAGTCCAACAGCACCCTACCTGCCATGTAAAATGAATTGACCTAATGAAGTGCTCATGATTAAACAACTGGAGACTCCCTCTTCTGTTTTAGAGGGAATTACAGTATTAAATGCACAAATAAATTTTAAAAATTTAGAAGTATCATAGGATTATAGCCCCTCCTTTCTGTTTGTTTTCTAACCAGCTATTAATTTTCATAAAATAAAAATGGGAATAAATAATGTAATAAAAAATAATAGTATGTTAATCTTCTAGCCCTAAGCATCTATTTAATTGCTTGAAGGGTGATGCATTTGGATCTGATACTTATTTACTAGGGATGATTGCTTAGCCACTTAGTGTATTAATATTGACAGATGTCCCAGAGAGATAATATGTGAAAGCATATCAGTACTTTGCAGTCATTTAATGTTAGCATATAATGCTACTTAATACATGTTGACTTCCACATTTACCTCTCTGGTGAACAGAGGAACAGCATGAGAGTTTTTTCCAGACTTTATTTGATTTTCCATCAAATAAATGAAAAATGACAAGGAAATAAGTTTTCTAAAATGACAAACTTAATGTTTCATTTCATCAGTGGGGGGAAAATAGAACATCAAAAGGCTAGTTTGTCAGGTGCATTTATAGATGACTACAGGTGGTTTTAGAAAGGTTTTTCAGCACTAATATAATACAAATTCTCCTCTTAAAGCCTGGAAAAAATTTAGTGCATTAGGGGAATGCAAGTTTTCAACAAAATTTCCCTTCTAAAAGTTCATGGGGAAAAGAAAGAAACAAAGACTGATAAAGTCCTAAATTCTACCCCTATAAGGAGTGTTGTATTCTTCCACAATATATTCTAAAGCATCTCCTGACGTAGATGTAAAAATATCAAGTGTAATCTCTACAACTGCCCTTTACTAGTTCTCTCACTCTCAAACGTGGGAAGAATTTTCAATATTTCTTTTTCAATGTCAAAGAAATGTAAATAGTAGTAGTAGTAGTAGCAGCAGTAGCAGTAGTAGTAGTAGTAAAAAAAATTATATGAGGAAATGTTTAATGATTTTCTGGAGGATTGTGAACTAGTATTGAAACATATATTGTACAGGTGCATGTTTCTGAGATGCAGTTCATCTGAAATGCAATAACAAAGCAGAATGAATATATGAATATAAATACCTGTTTTAACATGCACCCTTAGCAACTCTCCTCATGTAGGAATACCTGAATTAAAACGATGCATTCTGAAAATTTTCCAAGAGCTTGGTATTTATATGACTCTTCTTTGATTGCTGTTAAATTTGAAAAATGTGGCTAAAAATGTTTAGAGATGTTAGCTTGTTGCCTGACTGATGTTGCCTGTGATATAACTTTGCTGCAAGGCTTGTAAAGTTTTTATCTTTTTTTAGCTGGGAAATGAAGAAAAATATTAAATATATTCATATTTCAGTAGGGAAAAAAACAAGAGAGAAAAATATTCTTTATCCAATTGTAGTGAGTTTGTTTTTTGTTTCTTCACACTATGCCTATTTTATCCCTTACCATCTCCAGTTTGGCCAAAGTACTTCCACTGCCTTTTAGAAAGCATAGGTTGTTTCAGTAGATAGAAGCTACTTTGCTTTAGTGTATCTTCCTTATAGATTCAAGAATTCCCATAGAAACATAGAACATGCTGAGTTGGAAGGGACTTATCAGGAACATCAAAACCAATTCCTGGCCCTGCACAGAAATCACACCCTCTGTCTGAGAGCATTGTCCGAAATCTTGTACTTGGTCCAGCTTGGTGCTGTGACCACTTCCCTGGAGACCTTGATCCAGTGCCCAGCCACCTCTCGTGAAAAACCTTTCCCTGATACCCATCCTAAACCTGCCTTGACTCAGCTTCATGCCATTTACTCACGTCCAGTCACTGGTCACCACACAGAAGAGATCAGTGCCTGCCCCTCTGCTTTTGCTCGTCAGGATGTTGAGGAGCACAATGAGGTGTCCCCTCAGTCTCCTCGTCTCCAGGCTGAACAGACCGAGTGACCTCAGCCATCCCTCACACAGCTTCCCCTCCAAACCCTTCACCATCCTTCTGGCCCTCCTTTGGACACTCTCTAATAGTTTTATATACTTTTTATATTGTGGTGCCCAAAACTGTCCCTAGCCCTGAAGGTGAGGCTGCCCCAGCTCAGAGCAGAGCAGGACAATCCTCTCCCTTGCCCAGCTGGCCATGCTGTGCCTGATGTCCCCCAGGACACCGAGACAGAAAATAACAGTCTGTTTTTATTCACTGCAGTTCTTCCTTCATCTGTTGCTGCAAAGTCTGCCATGACTCAGGAGCAGTCATGAGTCACAGTCATTCTCGCCAGGAAATCTACAGCAAATGAGGACATATATATTGAACTTCATATCAAACTGTGAATGAACAGAGTGGGATAAATGCACTGAGGAGGTTTTCTGTGGAGGAAATGGCAAAAAAGGTTGCTTGGGAGTGGGTCAATGTTATACGAGTGATATAGGGACAGATGAAGATGACATATTGACTCCATGATTCAGAAGGAATAAAAAGTATTTTTTACTAGAAAATCACACTCTTATAGAAAACATAGTGAACCCAAGACCTGACTGGTCTTTAGGAGACTTCTCTTGCACTATTGGTCAAACAGGGAACAACTCCTTGTAAACATCCTGCACAACACCAGGTGTGAGGGATAAGATAATAATTGTTTTAATTTTTTTCTCTACGTTTCCCAGGCCAAGCCTGGGAGAAGCTATGTCTCTCTGTTACCAGAAAGTGAGAATATCCACAGGTCAATATGTGAAAAATTTATTCGGAAAATGGAGACATTGTTTTATCAGGCTAACAAAGCACCAGAATGGATTGGAGTCTCAACCCGATAAGTATAGACAAGAGCACAGACTGGGAGAATTTGGGAACTGTCTAAAGGTTAGTTAAACTGAAGGTTTAGCTTGTTTGTTTGTTATTGGGTAAGAGCAAAATATGTATATAAAATGAGATATTTTATTCACTAATTCAAAATATAATCTGATGGAACCAATCCCAGAAGAAAACCTCTGTGTGTTCATTAATTTAGGACCTACATTCTTCAAGCTGAGTGTTCTTTTCCCATATCAGCTCCTTATGTCCGTGAGCATTTTTGATCACCTTCGTTTATGAGGAACAAGAGATAAATATGACAATTCTAGATTAAAAAAATTAAAAATCCTAGAGCCCAGAGGGAGGAACTCCTTTAGATGTGTTCTTACTGCTGAGACAAGTCAAGGTGCCTAACATTCTCATGAAAATGAATAGGGTCTCTCAGAGATTAGAGTGCATTTCAGAGTGCAAGCTGGATGTTTTATACCAGTAGTGATCATTAGGGATACTGTAAGCTGGGTGGTACTTTTAAAATCACAAGAATCTTTATTTCTCTATAGAAACTGATATTTTTAACAAGGTGATCTTCAGTTTTATGGTAGTAAAGAAACATATTTTTGCAGACTGAATACAATAATGAAAAACCATAAAAGCTAAGATCTATAGAGCTCTCATGATTGAATTCTTTTATAACTTATTTTATGTCCAAAAATGGGTCACAGACTATGAACAGAGTGACTAAAAAAATATAATTAAAAGCATAAGCAGTTAGTTTTTTCTTTTCCATTTCTTCTGTCAAGCTGTTCAGCCCAGGGATTCTGTACTCATCAAGACCCATAACAAACTGCATATTTTTAAATATGTCCAAATTAAGTTTTATTTGTTATATTGTGATGGTTGCATCATTCAGCGACCTGTAGAAAGACTTGCATCTTAACATAACTGGCAACAGCCTCAGAAGTGTTGGCTCAGTCTTTTTTCATTGAATGCTGTAGTCTCCTAAAAAAAGTCTGGGTGTAGCTGAGTTCAAATAGTAAAAATAGTAATATTGAGATTTTCTTCCTGTTTGAAGAAGAAGAAATTAAAAAAAAAAAAGATGAATATGTGGAATAAAGTTGGCTATACATTTTTTCCTGATATTTTGTTCACATTTGGAGACCAAGTATATCAATTTTCAGAGTAGCTTTCTGGGATTATACAGAAGCATACAAATTTTTGGATTGTGTTTCTTACTTCACAAGTTCTGAATTTTCTTTAGTTCTGAAAAGACTTTAGCTAAGTCTTTATCTTTGCTAGCCTGCTGGCATTACCTCTCCCTCTTATTATTTAAGTTTATCAGGTTTTGGTTGGGTTTTTTGATTGGTTGGATTTTAAAGTTAATAGTTTTGACAGAGAGTTTCGTGTCAAGAAAACAATTTCAAACTAAATTTTATTAATATGTTTTGTTGTACAAAATATTTTGGGAAATGAGGAATACATTTTTTTTTTCAACCTGAGATGCTATTGTTTCAGTAAACTCAGTAGTTTCCCTTTGTTTCAAATAAAAGAATAAAAAACACTTTTACTGATAGATGTCTTCTTGCTCTCTCCCCTTTCTTTTCCCAGTTGATAACCACATTATTTTTTAATTGGTAAAAACTGATATCAGAACTGATAGTATTGATAACAATAAGGGTTTAGAAGGCTAATTGGCTACCACAGAAAAAAATGGAATAGTAGTCCATTTTATGATTATATTCGGTGGATGTAATTTCTTAAGCTAAGAAGCCCAAAGCTCACATCAGTCATTTCCATGTTTCTCCATATTTTCTATTAATGCACTTTACATTTTTATGAGAAGGTACTTTTTCGAAACAGAAGGAGTCATATGCTGCCTAAGAAATGCTGAGAAAGCAAGTGGAAAACCTCCTGGTGCTACAGAGACAGGAAGAGTCATTTGACAAGAAACTGAGCTGATTAAGTAGACAGAAATTACACTTTTATTGTAAAGATGATCTCTGTTATATACAGGCAATTTCATTCCATTCCATTGCTTCATTCCACTGCTTAAACTTGGATCTGGTGTGGTTTAAGTAGGAGTGTTTAAACTTCTCAGGTCTCAGTTGTTTTACATGTAATGTTCTTATGGAAAACAAACAACAGAAGACTCACACCAGGAGAAATCAGAGTTTCTAAGCTGAAGCTTTCATGCATAACTACATTTCTTTCTGGAGTCTCTGTTGCATTTGGGAGCAAGAGTTGCAATCCTGTTAGAAGATTTGTTTCAACTTACACAGTCACTCGAGTTTGGACTTTTACATGACTGATTAGGAAAATTCAAATTAATCAGTAAAAAAAAATATGACTATCCCTAGAAAAAGTATCAAGAAATTCCTAGGATTATCTTTTTTAAAAAATGTATCATATATGATTTTTCTAGCTGACATTGGATAACCATTTAAGTTAAAAACAAAAAACCAAATAAATTAAAAAATATATAATGCATTGTTGCATTGAAGCAAGGGCAATATAGATGTTGTGTTACAGAGCTTGAAGTGGTAAGGAACATTTTCCATTATATTAGAAAAAAAACAAAAGGAGGAATGAAATAGCTTAGTTGCACTGATGGAGCACTGCTCTTTGCCATTCTATTCACAGAGCTTCCATTAGCAGTTTTACCCTCTTGCAGAAAAAAACTGTCTGATTATCTTCTGGCTGGAATGTAGGACATGTGGCATGTACTCCCAGGGAAGTTATATTTTATGGTATGAAAACTTTCTGCTACTAAGTGCAGGAGCACTGCCAACAGACTTGTGACTTGACTGTTAATTCAAAGTACTACAAAATCAACTTTGGTACCATGCAATAGCAATTAGGTCTCATTTTCATATTGCCTTTAACAAAATATTAGGAGTTTACTCTGTCTACAGTGTTTTAATGTTTTAATAGACAATAATTCCACTGCGTTCATTAACCAGAAACATTTGTTCAAGGATTTAAAGACTTTATCTGAGAAAGAACTCTTTAAGATGCAACTAAGTACAATTGTAAAATGCTTTTTAAAAAAAAAAAAAATAACAAGACAAAAAAAGCAACCAACATCCCCTTTAAATTATTTTAGACTTTCTCTACAATTTTAAACATCTTGAAAGTGATTCATAAAAGCCAATTAAAAGCTAGCCTGTTGGCTCAGCAGGAGGGACTCATATATCCCTTTCACATAATCCTTGCTGGGGTATGATGAAATGGGTAGAGGTAAAGGAATAGCAAGTTTCTAGACTTAAAAGTGACAAAGTATCTAGTTACTCCTCCCAGGAACTGAAGGGGAAAAATCAATTATAATGTCTGTGCATCTAAAAATATGGCTTATACCTCTGCATGGTGCATTATCATCAGAGCTGAGCAGACAAGAGAGCAAAGAGGGAATGGGAGAATGAGGAAGTGATCACCAGAGGATGCATTAGAAATTCAGCAGGCTGAAAGCAATTTCAGTTAGAAAGGAAGAAAGAAAAATGTTTTGATGTTAATTCATTCATGCTTCCCCATTTGACTTGCAGTCAGGGCCATCCACTTTGTAGCTTAGTGAGAACAGGTAGAAGTTTTTATGCTTGATTCTGATTTCTCTCACTGTTGAAGCAAACCACAAATTAATCCAATAAAATCAGCCCAGAAGTACTCACATAAGATTAGTGTAAAAAATGAGACCCCTTCTATTTCTGTGACATAAATATGTAGGATTTATGGCTACTTCTTTCCAACACCCATCAAGTCTTTGGACAGAATTAATAAATGTAATTCATGGTAGTTGCTGCAGTAACTGCAAGCAATTTTATTCTTGGCTACTTCCTCTTCTAAGAGGGGAGTCAGGTTTTACCTCCCCTTCCTGAGGAAGATATATATATATATCTTAGGAACACTTTTTGGTAAGATGTATTTTGTTTGAGTTCTGGAGGAAAGGGTCTTGGTTTTCCTAGCAGGTCAGTCTGTCCAATTATAGCAGAAAGTAAAAGGCCTGCCCTGATAATCACACCTACTCTTTGCTTATGAACACTGCAAGCACTGAGCACTGTCTGCAAAGTAATGACAGAGCTTCTGCTCTCCCTGTGCTGCAGTCAACTGCACTTTGCTACTACTCTTTAACTCACTCTGGAGAAAGTGCAGGCAATTCATATAAAAAATTTAAGAGATGCCTTTCTGTGATGGCCAGAGAAGGCATAAGCAGTTGTTTTAGATATTGACACCTTTCCAGTTAAAGCATACTTCATTTTCAGCACACTGCTGCAGTAGTAGAAGATGCTCAAATGCTGCAGATCACAGCTGGCTGCTAGATGTTGTTTCCTGTGATTTTGGGAACTCTTAGAGAGAATATCACCCTGTACCTCTGCAACATAGTTTGTCTCCCCTTTTCACACTTCACCCCTCATCTGCAAAAAAGAAAAGCTTGTTACCTTCAGAAATATAGCATTGAGAAACCTTTTCTCACTGAAAAGAGACTGTTAAACCAAGGCCTTTTCAAGGTAGAGTACCAGGCTGCTGAACTGCAGCTCTGAGGAACCAGAAGCTGCCTTGAAATACTGTGCTTGTGGCCAAACTGCCATAAATGTCTACTTTTCCACTGACTTAATTGGCACTGCACCCAGGCAGAGCAGGATTCATTCTTTCACACTCTCCTCTTCAGACAGAAGGAAAAGACTCTATTAACTGCTTTGATGTAAACCAAACCTTTAGTCAGTTAACAGGACCTATCAATTTGTTCAGTTCACCTAGTTCAGGCAAAATCAGAAAAAAACTTCAGTTCCTTTTAGTGCATTAACTAAAGAGCTGCAGATAGCTGTCAATAGAAAAAAGCTGAATCAGTGTATTTGGCAAATATTTTGGACTTTAGCAGTAAGAACACACATATGTTTATATTGTAGAACATTATTCAAAGACAAGATTTTGACCCATCTATAACAATGCTAGAAACTGTGCAAAAGACATTTAAGCAAGATTTGTAGTTTTAAAAGTTCCAGAGGAACGAGGTCAATAACTGCAGCTTAAAGCTCTATTGGGCTACATAATTTGGTATTTAGTGTAAGAAGAGATCCTCTAAAATAAAATGCTTATTTGACCATGGCCTTTGAACCATGTGAGCTTTTCCTGAGACCCTGTTCTAGCTCTTATTTATCACAGGAAAAACAAACAAACAAACAAGCAAAAAACCCTCAAACTGTAAACATTAACAACTGTGTGTAGGGGTAAATGTCTGAAATTGAAGCAATGAACCTTCAAGCAGAGCCTGTTGCTTGCTAGCTGCAACTGTTGTGGACTCCTTGTAAATTGTGAGAACACCTGGTCTAAAGAAAAGTTTCATGCCCCAAATCCTCCAGTTAACAGAGACATGAATACAAGAGGCTTCTCTCGCATTGCATTATTTAGCTTGGGAAAATGTAGAGGCTGGGGTTCTAGAAGGAAGAGCAAGTGGTGGAAAATCAGGGTACCCAAATGAAGTAATCTTTATAAGAAGGGAACCTGAAAAGAAGACAGTGAAGATCTTAGCTGGAGGAAAGGTCCTGGAAGTGGAGGAAGATCCTTAAGATCATACAGTTTAATGGAGACAAATACTAGGCATGGAGAAAAACGCTGGGGGCCAGCCAGGAGTTGGGCTGATGATGCCCAAGACAGGTGACAGCAAGCAGCAGCACAGCAGGAGCTGGCAGGACTCTGCCTGACCATCTGTACCAGCAGGGACCTTCCTGCTGGGAAGTGCAGACCTGGCAAGCTAGGGAAGAGAGAGGGAGGGAGTGAATATATATCGTCAAGCTGAATAAAACCTTGAATCTTGTTAACTCTTAATTAATACCCCAGCACCCAGCCATCCTGTGGGCTGTGGTTTAGTCCACCCCACCCATAACACAAGCAGTGTCAGGAATGGGGTGCAGTGCTGTAATGGCATCAGGGGATCCCAACAGCAGCAGTGGGTGTGTCAGGGTGAGTGTGTCAGGGTGAAAGTGTCAGTGTGAGTGTGTCAGGGATCCCTCCAGCAGCAGTTGTGGCAGTGTGTGTCAGGGGGTACCTCCAGCAGTTGTGTGTCAGTGTGAGTGTGTCAAGGACCCCTCCAGCAGCAGCAGCTCTCAGTATGAGTGTGTCAGGGGTCCCAGCAACAGCTGTGTGTCAGTGTGAGTGTGTCAGGGATTCCTCCAGCAGTGTGTCAGTGTCAGCGTGTCAGTGTGCAAGTGGATCCTGGCAGGGAACCTCACTGCGGGTTTAACATCCTGGTAGCCACAAAGCCTCTGTGGCAGCAAGCCCCCTTGTTGGGCTCTTAATTCAGTGTATTTGTCTGCATAAAAAGTGATGAAAAATGGATGCTGGTCTCCAAGCTAAGCGAAGAAAACACAGCATAAGGAAATAACATCCTGGTGCCATCCATATTAGTAAACACATAAATATTTCAGTCTTCAGTATCATTTCCTTCAGAATTTGTGTCCACTGTTGACTTCTCAATAGGCACGAGGATGCTCCTTTTAGGTGACCAATTCACTTTTTCAAATAGGAAAAACTGTGAAGTCGTATTACTCAGAATTATACTCAGAATAAACATAAATCCACAGCATCCATACGTGGACTGAGTGGAGATGACCTGGATTAATTCAAGCATTAAATAAAAAAAAAATAAAAAACAAGAAAGGAGGAACAGAGGAAAGATGAATTATGTGTCACATGGACGAATACACTAGGAAGTTACCTAATGTAGGTGTGTTTTCCTAAATTAGAAACAGACACATGCACAAGGGTTTCATGAGCCATAATTCTCTTAAGAACTATTAAAATGAGAAGTGCAAGCACACTTCTGTTCCATGGCTTAACGTATTTTCTCTGTATGTAGGGAGCATAAGCCTTGATCATTTGATGTCCCTTGATGTTTTAATTATTTCTTGTTTTGGCTCTAATATTTCATTCTTTGTTGTGCATATCCACTTGTTTTGTTTTTTTTTTTACTTTAGGGCTACATAAAAGTAACAATTGTTTTGATTTGTAAGCAGTTAGCTGTAAAAAATCCCCTGGCTGATATTTTTGGAATTGCATTATGTTTTTTAAGGTATAAAAGCATAATTTTTAAAACATGGCCCTCACTACTTAAGATTCTGCCATGCATTTATGTCCATGACCACAGCTTTACAGGATGATCCCAAAATCATTTACTCGAACCCCTCCACAGATTATTGCAGGGAAAGAAAATATTAAACCCATTAAATCAGAATCAAGGTGATTTAATGGTGAGTTTGGTAATAGCTCCTCTTAATATTTTTCTATGCCTCAGAGACGAGGAATTTAGGTGCATTGCCTCAGGGAGGATTATTCGATTTTTAGAATAATTTGGAATGCTAGTCTGCATCACAATTCCCCTTTTTCTGTCTCCTATGGAGTCACAGGAAGAACGGTGTCCCCATTGTTACGAAGGAGAGCAATGTGTTTAAATAATAAGCAGTGGGAGATTAGTTTATGATTCAATAGCAAGTTTGGAATCTGTGCTAGGGACCAAAAGCAGATTAGCTATATCCTTAACAGGAAATATTGCCATAGGAACTGAGGGAATACTTGCTAGCTGCTAGAAGCAGAGACATAGGACTTACTTTAATTTTGGGGGCTTTTTATTATAAAAATCCTTGCAGTTTCAGCAGAAGCAAGATCTATATTCCCCTGAGATTTATGCTTTTATTTTACATTTTATTCCTCATGATGTACTAACCTCTATAAACGTCCCCGGCCTGCAGAGCAGTCTAACTTCAATTCATTACTTCATCATAATAAAACTTATTTCAAGGTACATTAGGCTTCTCCAGGCAGAACAACTAATATGATACGTTTGTTTCAAACAAACAAATGAAAAAAAAGTGGTGATGGGGGGGGGACATTTTTCATGCAGCACTCTGTGAACTGAGACTGTCTCAAAAATAGGTTCAGAGCTAAGGTTCAGAGCTAGTACCTGTGCACTCCTTAAAATGGATTGAAGGAGTAGGAAGAAAGTGAGTTTTAAGGGAGAAGCTGATGTCAGAAAAAACTATATCAAGAAAAATAAAACAAAAAAAACCAAAACAACAAAACAATTCCAAAAATAAGAAAAGCTATCAGGGAAATTTTACTTGGCAGTTGGTACAAAAAAAGGAATCATACATTAAAGAACTCTTGGTAATGTGAAAAGTGAAATAGTTCCTTCAGTTAGGAAATCTATCCTCATCTTTCAGTGCTATGATCTAAACTGAATGCTCCTGCCTAAATATCCACATATCTATGGTAATAGAAAGATGAAAACTGTCTCAAGAAACATGAATACATTTCACTGTCCAGGACAGCTGGGTGAAAAAGGAAATGCCAAGCATGTGGCTCAATTAGACAGCAAATTCATCAATTTTATTTATCAGACAACTGCTAGGCATTATTTTACATACTGGAAATATGATACAACTGTTACAAAGACAATATTAGCCCATTTTTGGACTCTTCTTTCCCTAATCACTTGTAGTTGCAAGAATTGAAAAGGGAAGTAATTTTACATCAAAGATAAAGATAAGAAATTTCAACTCATTTGTAAAAATATTCCTTTTATTGAATTTTCAGTTTTAGCTTATCAGGAGGCATTTCTTCATGCAAATATCTATATAATGCACAAGAAAATTCTATCTAGTAAATACAGCAACTCAGACCTAATGCCTTGATGTTAAATCACTGACCTGTTTATAAATAAATTTAGAAAAAAAAAAATAAATGGTCCTTTCTTCTTTGGCAAAAATTCCCAATCCACACCCCACTGCTCCTCTTTGTTCTTCATTCTTACAAAATACTAGGAGCAGGATGCCCAAGAACTAAGGCATAATTTCTTGTCAGTCCACTATTTTCAATTCTTCAGTGCATGGCACTGCAGGTACCTTTGGAAGAGATACTACTCTCTTTTCTTTATGCTTGGGGTAAGTTTTTGAAGCAGTAAACATCAATTACAAAAAGGGAAAAAAAACTTCAGTAAAAAAGTTTGCTTGGCATGCCTACGTTTTACGAATTTATAAAACTAGAATCTCATTCTAGAAAAAATAAATAGCTCTGTGTGTGTGACATTTGCAAACTACATCAAGTGAAATACTAGTGAAAAACATGATTTTATTTTTACAAGCAGTAGCTGTCAGATTATGGCATATTTGGCATCTCATAGTAGTAGAGGAAAAGGAGGTGAAGTGCTCCATAATCACCTTCTTACACAGGTTGCCTCCAAGCTGCCCCTGTGAATTGTGTGGAGGATCAATAGATGCACTGACTTCCTTTCCTGAGAAATGCAATCTCACCTTCGCTTTAAAAGCGAAACAGAGACGTACAGATGTACAAATTCTCCAGTCATTCACCTCCACTCTTTTTAATTGAATGCTTGTGTGCATTGGTCTCTCAGCACTCTACTGATAAAAAAACTCCTTTCAACTCTCTCAGCTATGAACTCTGTTTCCAAAGACGCTGCATCTTCAATGGGATTCCTCTTCAAAAACTATCGTGGTTTAATTTTTTTCCCTTTTTCTTCTATAACCCTGTGTAATGCTCCAAAGATTTTTCTTTCAGCTTCCTAAAGAGGCAGGAAGAAGTTTCTCTATTTCTCTTTTCACTCCCCTGCATTGAGATAAACTTGAGTGGCAGCCAGTTGAGGGGATTAAAATGGGACAAAAATAACTTCAGATCAAACATTTAGCTGTTATCTTTCCTCATAGATTATCAGCAGGAGATGTGAATATATGTTTTTGGGTAAGTCACTGTTCAGCGAGCCATCTGCTTTTGATTGCAAAGTGGCTGTAAAAAATTTAAAAACTTGTAACACCTAGCAAATGCACTTCAAAAAACCTAGGAATGGCTACGGTGCTAGAAATACAGATAAAAAGTTGCTATTTATTATTCAAATTAAGTTTATGTTAAAAAATAAATGGCATTTATGTCCTTCACCAGGCATAAATGGGACTTTGGAAATGGAACAGCTGGCTGTCCTGCACTGGGCGGGCAGGCACAACCTGCCTGGGCCAGGTCCAGCTGCTCCCAAGAGATGGGAACCATCACTGCCTGCCACATACTTCAGTCACCTGGAGGAGCCTCACATGAGCTTGTTTTAAATAAGGTGGTCATGGCCATGTGAGGGCCATTGGGGGAGTCACATGCTGGTGATAATGAAATTATGTCAGTCATTATGCACTGAGCACAATAAACCTCCAGCTTCACCTGCTGCCTCACCTATGGAGTTGAATGGGTCTGGGTTGAAAGCACAGTGAAAACAAAAGAAGCTGAAAGTGGGAAGAAAGGAGAAGAGGTGTTTCTCTAAGTGTTTCTTTATCTGTTCTCTTTTTTGCTTCAATACCAGAATCAGTAGATGTTTGTTAATTGACACTAAATTAATAGTCAACAGCACCTATGACATATACATGTTGTGTGATTACAAGGCAGAGTTCAGTTGTGAACTCTGTGGACAAATATTGAAAAACAATGGAGTGGAAGATATGAGTGTGCATCCCAGAGAATGAATCAAAGTTTCTGGAGTTTCTTGTCCAAATAGACAATCAGTGGGAACATGCTGCCACCCAGCTGTAAGGGACACAGTGTGCCCTGCTCCTGTGCCAGTGCCTGATGGCAGCAGTGAGTTTAAGGTGCTTATCCAACAAAGGCTTACTCATGTATTTAGTTTCCACATAGTAGGTAAATTCTGTCTGCACTATAATCAGTGGGAGCTTTGCCAGTGTCTTAACAAGGGCTGGGTTTTCACCTTGAAGTCAGAGGTTTTACTTTCAAGGTATAAAGAGAATTATGAGAGTAAACCTAGGGAGGGCTAGAACCAAATTTATCCATGGTGCCTTACATTACTTTGTGGGTTGATCTTGGGGTTACTACATTTTAGTTATTGTAAAGTTTGCTTATCACATCGGTTTGTAAGTTCACAGAATAATGCTGAGACTAAAGGTGAATTAGCATATTTTCTTTATTCAACTGCAAGGTTTTAAATTGCCTATAAAATTGAAGTTACACAAAATTCTGTTCTCAGGGTTTACTTACAAAAGAGACAGGTGAAAGCCAGGTAAAACAGATTCTGTGTTTCAATACATGAGACATAGCTTGCTCATATTTAAGCATAAGATCTATAAATAATTCACATTTTAGAAATGGCTAATGCCACTCATTAACTGTCTTTATCCATCTCAGAAGGGAAACTAATTTTCTGGATTTGTGTTCTCTTTTAGTTCATGTAGGAGATAAAATGTCATTTCTAGGGTAGATAATAAAAGTTTCCCCAGAAGGGGAAAAAGCAAATGTGGATCATGGATGATGTTGTTTTTATACTGAAATCTGGTGTAGTAATTCTCTCTGGCTTTGTGAAAGCAAAATGTCACTCAGTGCCTTTAAAAATCTAAAAAAGTTCAGAATGACCACATTTAAATGAAAGTAACAGCTGTCGAATCCTGATTATGAAATTTTTCAGACAATTCTGATTATAAAATATCTCATTGGTGTTAAGTTAATGTTTTCTACTTGGTTTTGATTACCACCAGATCCAGATGTGCTAGTTGTGCTAGGAGCAAGAAAGTGTCCTTCCCTATGATCTTCAGCAGCAATAACCTCTGCTGTTATTCATCTCCTCCCTCCCCTTTTGCTCTACTTCAGCTTCCTGTGCTGTGCCTCCCTTCTTCCCTAGACACCCTGTGCACTCATCTTTTAGCCTCCACTCTGCTCAGAAGCTCTCACCTAACTGTGGGAAGGTATAAATGCTGGGGAAAAAAGTGAAGTTCACAAAACAGGTGACTTCCTGCAGTTGCCGCATTAAAATTAGTAGCGCCTTTCATTTTAAAGAGAACCTGATCACCAGCAGTGATCATATGAAGCATATTCCCCACAAGAAGAGGGTAGGCTGATGGCAAGCTGAAAGCTTGTGTGTCAAAGGCAATTTATCTTTGAGAATTTTAGGCCACACAGAAAAGTGGATTAAGGAACTCAGCTATCAACAGAGACTTTGGCACATCCACAACTTGTCAGCGGTTTCTCTGCCTCAGCTAAGCTGAAAAAAAAGGAATTGATGGTAAATCAATAGTGCTCAATTGTCATTTGCAATACTGCATAATGGCAACACTGAACAGCCAAGCTATTAATGATAGTTCTCAGCTTTGAGGAAAGCATAGAGTAGATGTCACTTCCTGGAAATAGACTCTAATTGTCCATGTGTTTGGGCATTAAATTTTTCCTTTCCTGCTGATTTTCCAATATACACAAGTTGGGGATTGCCCTTTTGTACTGCACTGAAATCACAAATGCAGATGTGACTATGTACAGCATCCCCAGCTCATTTCAAGGTACTAAGGCACTACTAATAATTCTCTCAGAAGAAAATGTAAACAGTTACAGTATTCATGCATCTATGGGCATCATTGTGAGAGGATATACTGAAATGGTGTGTAACATTCTTTATCAGTTTAGACATTACACAGAAGAACAGATGATAGCAATGCATTGTTCATGTGACTATGTCTGAGAAGAAATGTCATCCTCGAGGTAGAGAGCAGGGCTGGAGCTCCACTTTGCACTCCATCTTCAGCTGCCAAATATTAAATGTATGTTTTCTAAGCTGTGAAGCTTAAAGTACATGTTTCTGTGCCTCTTGACTGATATTTTCATAGATACAAGATTTTATTGGCCTAGTGCATCGTGATATCTGAAGGACTTTATTGTGGTTTCTCTGTGAGATATAAAATCAATGAATTCACACCTGGGTACACCTTCATATGCAAGTTTTAATATATACATCAGATAGGAATTGTTGATGTACAACTTCCAATTTCTCACCTTTTTTCTCTGTTACAGCACTGTGCCCTAGGTTTTTTCCACTCCATTCTTCTTATGAATATATATTTGCTTTGTCATCTTGCCTCCTGTCTTGAAAAAGGATTCATTTTGGTGGGCCATATACCCAAATGAGCTTGTGCATAACATGCCACAATAAGTCATTTATAGCTTAAAATTTTGTGTCTTTTTTAGAAAATATTTTTGCTATATTTCTAATTAAAGTAGTGCCTTTGTTCAATTCATTCTTAGACTCTGATAAGCACAGAAGAGGAAACTCAACGAATTTTGGTTTTCTGAGTTATCTGTTGCACATCAAGCACAGAAATACACATATACACACACATGCACAATTTTCAAAGAAGTATTCTGGAAGCCTGAGCAGAATCATCTTTAAGAAGAAAAGCGTGACAGCATCTTTGTAGGCAAGGTGCTAAGAGATGATCATGAATTTACTGATAACTAAAAAACCAAAAGCGTGTGAAATAAAACCCCACCGTACACAATTCCACCCTTGGGAAAAAAAAAATGAGAAGAGGAAGGCACTATAAGTGCTAGTCATGCTATTAAACACACCATTCAAAGTTATTCAAATATTAGAGCAAGGACAGTTAATGTGAGAATAAAAACAGGAAGAAAAAGATGCACATTTAAATATAGTCATACTTCTACTTTGTATATTTAAATGAGCTAAATCTAATATCTATTTTATGTGTTATGTATTTTTATGTATTATGTGTTAAACCACTCCTCAGTTCTTGCATATACCCAAGCTTTCTCTTGAGCGACCTAATTACCATATACTGTATTATATAGGTAATTATGTACCACACAAGTGTGTTTCTCAAGCAAACAAAAACCCCAAATCTAGTCAATATGTCCTGCTTGGCATCTGTTCTGGTTGTGCACAAAAGAAATTTTCCTCTAAACATCACAGTGTTATTTTCATTTTGGAAGTACATAAAAGTTTAAATTTTCACTGCCAGACAGGCATACTGTTTTCAAAGTTCTTAGTCCAAAACTGTTCTTTGAAGAACTGTTTTTTACCTGCAACACTGCAGGTTAATTTTAACTTTCATTTCAGTGTGTAAAATTCAGGTGTATCCTATCTTAATGCAAATAAAACAAAAGGAAATTGTGTGAAATATGCTGTATGGTAGCTACATAGAGCAACATTAGGAATATTTCTGTGTTGACTTTTTATATGTGTGAGACTTTTATTTAATCCAATATTCTAATTCTATAGTCTCTAACATCCTTTTATATCAATGTATGGGTTCAGTTTTCCCTAATTGTGGCAGATTTGACCACTGCTGGCTTCAGATTTATTCACCAGTTTCCTTTCACTCTATATACCTCTAAGAATGTATTGCTGTCATATTGTGGTTAGGACATTGCTGAGTCAGAGTGGCAATAAATTGTGAATAATGTCTCTGCAAATGAGTTATTCCAGCCCATCTCACCAGTACTTACATGCTTGAGTGACTACAGCAAATGCTTTTCCTTAGTCATTATGAAATCCCCATTCCCACCTCTCATATAATCCTAGCCCAAGCAACCTCTAATGCTAAAGTTTGAGTGCTTTCCTTGAAGCGATGACACAAGAACAGCAGTGATTCACTTTCAGATGTGCCTACCCAAGAGCAGAAGCTGGCCAAGCTAGAGAAGGAAATGTCCAAGGTCAGCGACAGTGCAGTGGAGAAACTTTGAGAAACAGATGTAAACACCTAATTCTAAAAGAGATTAGCAATCAGCCAAACTGGAGGTGCTGATTTCTCACAGAACATATTCCCTTCTTGATAAAGGGAAGTTTCTTTATTTCAGAAGTTCTTTAAAGCACAAGGCTTTTCCAGTCCTTCATTGAGACAGACAGTAAAGAGTACCTGTAGGCACACAGTTTGTGGTAATTGAGAGTGGGGCTGCTGCTGAGCCTCATCCCTAATGGGCTACAGCTGTGAAAAGCAGGTGAGCAGCATTGAAAGCAATGAGACATGGAGTGCCCAGGTGCACTGACCAGTCACAGAAGGGACCAGAAGGCACACAGGTGCAATGCATGTAAGATAAAGAGTATAAAAGGTTGGGCTAAACAATTGGAAGTATAGATACTTGCAGCTTTCTGATGTGATTCTACTCTGTACGGGCAGATGTTTGCAGCCTCATGGAGAGGTGTGGAGTTACTTTATATGGGTATTTGCTTGAAGCCTTCTGATGTGGTCTGGTGATACTTTGTGCTGTCTCAGCTGCGACATATGCTGTGGCATACACTGCAACAAGTACCCAAGTTACAAAAGGACTTATATTTCTCATATTGGGGTTTCCATCCTTTGACTGTCTTTGCATTTTCTAAGCTCAACAGAGAAAATGTCCCTTCCCACAACAGTACCTGAACTACAGAAGTAGAATGTACTTTGACTGTTTCTCTTGTCCCTGTGCTTTGAATTCTTCTATTCCATGGCCCAGCTTTACTGGGAAACAAACACCTATGATACCATTGTCTAAACTCTTCCTCAACTTAATTTTTTTTTTTTTAAATCATGCTTTGAAGGACTCTGGGGGAGGAAAAATAGTTAATGTGGAGACTAATTTTTTTCTGATGGAAACAGATTAAATTGATATATCATAGCTCTTTCCATTTTCTCTTAAAGAGAAAACAGTTTGTGGAGATAATGATGTGAGTCATGAGTTCAAAAGAAATCCTAATATCTAGACAGGAATAGAAATTGGGATAGACATCTTGTGCTTAACATTTTGTTCTACCTATGCTTCCCTTGTTGCTTTCTATTGCTTCTAAATGTTTTACATTTTCTCAGCTGTTTTTGTATAGTACTTGCCTTTTTCTATGGATTTCAAAAACATTTGAGCACATCAATTGAGGGAACAAAATAACTTTGCTTGCATCAGTCAGCAATGTTTTAACTCAAATGCCTGATATGTATATGTGTTGAAAACATGCATTAAAACCAGGTATTAACAGATTTTTGTCCCTCCTAACTGATAACAATTACTATTCTAAGAGGTCTAAAATACTAGTGGGAATGATGTGTAAACTCAGTAGTTGTTAAGATTAGTGACTCAAGCTGTAAGTGGAACTTGTGTGTGAGATATGACTCATTTATCATATGAGCAGGGCTAAGAATGCAAAGTATCCACAGGAAGTATAAATTTTGGTGTGGGACATTGAGTCTGTAATAATACAAGTGGGGAGAGTGAGGAAAGGGAATTTATGAGATTCCACTCTGGTGTGCTGGTAGAATTTTGGTCTTCTTGCATGATTTTTAACTTTGGTACCGAACTGGGAGGAGGTGCTGAATCCCTTGAAGGCAGAGAGGCCCTACAGTGAGACCCAGACAGATCAGAGGGTTGGGCAATCATCAGCTGTGAAGTTCTAGCACAGACAAGAGCCTCATTGCACTCACAATTTTCCCACAAGGGGAAGAGGGGCAGGTACTGATCTCTTCCCTGTGGTGACCAGTGACAGGATCTGATGGAGCAACATGAAGCTGTGTCAGGGAGGTTTGGGTTAGATATTTGGAAAAGGTTTTTCACCCAGAGGGTGTTTGGGCACCGGAACAGCTCCCCAGGGATGTGATCACAGCACCAAACCTGACAGAGCTCCAGAAGTGTTTGGGCACTGCTCTCAGGTGCATGGCGTCATTCTTGGGCTTGTTGTGTTCAGAACCAAGAGTTGGATTTTGATGATCCTTGTTTGTGCCTTCCAACTCAGGATATTCTATGATTCTGTGATTTATAATCAGGTAGTAAGTAAACTATAACAATATTTTAAGATATTCCTCATATCTATTGTATGTTGTTACAACTCTTGTAGTTTAAATGCTTGTTAAAGATGTCCTAGTAAAAAATATAGCCTATCTTCAGACTCTGACTGCAGTGGCCAGGAACCAGCTGTATCTCTGGAAATAAGCAGGTCTTTACAACTCAGTTTACTGCCTTGTGTGATAGGGTTTGTGCTCTTAAATTACATGCAGTAAGAGGAAAAAAATAAAGTGCCATTGATTGGTGTGGATGCTTTAAACATACAAATTAGTACTTACTTTGGAGTTAAGCCAGGTATGTACACTTTTATGACAATAGTGATATCCAAAATGGCTATTAATACAAATGCTGCTATTTTCTGTTATCAACAGCCAAATAATTGCTTCCAATTCTTACAAGAATAAATGGAAGAGGATCATAATAAAGACATTGTCCATAACCAGTATTCCAAATTATAGATATCAAGATACAGTTCTGTCTCTGGGGATCATAACCTGAAGATAATGCACAATGCAGCTCCCTGGTTACCTTAGTTTATTCTAAAAAGAACATTAGTAAATGGGAAACAAACTGAAACCCAAAAGGTTACAGATACCAGCACTTGAAGCTGAACTCTATTACAATTTCACAAAATGTGAAAAATACTCTAGAGAAATAATTTACAAATCAGTGAGAATCGGCATTGCTTTTATGATACACCAAAGTAAAGTAAAACTTAAATGTGAAAACTTGCAAAGGCAAAAAGTAAGAACAATGTACCTTGGACATTGGTTTTAAGGGTACATAGAAAAGACATTAGCATATTTCATCAGGTTGATAAATTTTAGAAATATGAATAAACTTAATTCTTCTGTACAACTCATTAGAAGTTATAGATTGTGCAAAGGGGATAGGAACTATTGTAGCCCTTGAACAACCAGTATCATGTCACCCAGACTAAATATTCTCCTTGTAATAAAATCTTCAAGTTCTTTTTTCAAATAAGCTTCCAATTCTAAGTACTTCCAATTCTAAATACTAATCAAGCAATGTAACAGTAAGTTATGCAATAAATTTCTTCATTTACTTTAAAAACATGCGTAATTTGACTCATAAAGCCCTTGTGCTGACAGCTGGTGATCTCAATGGTTCTGCTATGTGCATTTTTAGTAGGCTTTTGTACTACTGTTATAGTAAATATGGCCTTTGAAATACATTTGATGTTGTAGATACCTATGCAGGGCTTTTTTATGTGTTTGGTGTATGAGTGAAAGTAACCTAATGGGTAATAAATAGATTATTGTACAAGTTCATTAATTGTTGTACTGTCTAACTATGGAGGGAGGTCGCTTCAATGTTTGTTACTTTCGATGAGAATAAGATAGGTTTGAAGGTAGGAGAAGGCAGAACATGATGGGGACTACTGCAGTAAGCAATGTGGGTGTAGCCACCCAAGACTGAGAGTTTACTGGCATAGGAATGGTCTGTTCTGTGGCTGTTGGGCTGGTGGCAATTCTGGGCCTAATTTATCAGTATGGGTACAGCCTCTGAGATTCAGAGATATAGACCTGCAGACAGGGAATTCCCCTGATCCACAGTCCATTCAGAGCTAATCCGAGGATGCTAAACAGCTTTTGGTCAGCAGACTGTTTTGTGGGTTTCTGTGGTGCCTTGGTGCAGCTGGGGAACTTTCTATTAAGGCAAAATGCTGCATTTGAGCATACTGAGTCGTTATAATATTTGTTTTCCTTCCATTTCTGCTTTAAAATGTAACACTGCTGATGGCAAAGCCCAAAAACCTTACTCAGCGCACCTTTACTTACAGCTTACTTGCACTGAAGAGGTTTGAGAATAGTAATATGCAGTAAGTGCTGGCAAGGGTGCAGCAGTGCTAAACAGCACTTTATTTCAGGTTTAGTTCTTTAGTTAAATAAATTAAAATTCAGTTGTGTACAGCAACTGGGCAACAAATAGATTTGTTTTTGTTCCTCACTATACTCCTACTTCTTTTACACATTAAAATCTGCTGATTTACAGTTAGCTCTAATTTTATTCTTTCTTGATCAGTGTGATCCAAATATAGACTCAGATAAATAACAGACTATAAAAAAGGAAAAAAAATAGGAAGGGTGGCAAATTATTCTCTTGATTGAATGGTAACTATTTTCTGACCTTAAACAGAGGCATTGTGGTCAGAAGCCAGTACACTCAGAAAAGAAATTATTCAAATATATTTTGATTTTCTTTACCATGACCAGTAACATTTATAGAAACAACTCTGAATTCTGTCTGGGCAAAAAAAAATAGTGACCCAATAGGTCTTTTCTATCTCACTCCTATTGTTCTGCTATTACATAAAATACATTAAAAATAAATTTGCATAACATACTGTGGAACATCTCCAAGCAAGCCATTTCAATCTCTGAGGAACAAAATAAATATGTAATTTAAATACAGCCTAAAAATCTATTTACTGATCTGTACGCATTTATTCTTCCACTGGAAATTTAAAAAATGCATTTTTATCAAAGAACTCTCCCTAAATAATGTCAAATCTCTGACTGAAGTCAGAGGAAAGACTGAGGCTTTGTCCTTAGAATGTATTGCCTTACTGTTAAGACTCATAAGGCCAAGTTTTAATAGTACTAGTCTTAGATTTTTTTATTAATTTCAACAGGAATCTCTTTGGTCGTAATACAGTGCTCAGCTTTGAAAAATGCAAATATTTGTTATTTAACTAGAGTCAGATGCAGGCATTTTATTGAACAGAAAATCAGCCAAAATGAGCAATAACTTTTGAAAAACAAGTTTATCAAATCTCCACTTGAAACCATTCCTTGATGAACTGAAAGACTATTTGCGTACCCTGGTTGTTTCCACTGGAAGCGTTACTAACCTGTCATAGAGAGACAACAGAGGACAAAGTTTCTCAATGACAAAATTGCACCTCTGTGAGTATCTCCTGCCTATTGTCATCTTTGCCACAAGTTTTCTATCTGCGACATGGTGTCCATGTGATATTCTGAGGGATGGTGTTCACATACCCTTCTCTACTAACCTTTGTTTTAGAGCTGCTTTATTACCCTTCCTCCAATACATTCTGTGCTGGGTATTTATTTGACAAACCAGGTTTGTTAGAGTCTGAGACTCCTCAGAGGACAATTAATATGGTGGACACAGACATGATGGGAAGGGGGCACTTTTTCAACCTAACTTTGTATGGTATAATAGGATTTACTTATTCAGGCTCAGCATTGATTGATTTTTGACTGTGAACTTACTTTAAATGAGGTACCTATACATCCCTACACTGAATTTTCCATCTCTTTTACCAGATTGTTGTCTTGGCTTGATTCAACTGTATTGTTTCCATGTATTCCCATGGAGCTGTTTAGTCATCTTTGAACTTGCAGTACCAAATTTTATGTGCGAAAGACACCAGACTGATCTGAAAAAAACATATTGCAGCCATCCCACTTCAGGCTCCTTTTGGGCATATAAAAAACCATGTGCAAGATATACATAATTTAAAAATACTAAACAGCTACTGGTTTATACAACACATCATGTAGCTACAGGAACAAGCTGCTAGACACTGTGTTCACCACCCCTATAGGAAATGTAATGAGTTTTCACCAAGTTTTCATGGATCAAGTGGAGAAAAGTGACCCCTCTTTGCTCCTTGGATCAAGCTGAGCCTTGACATTGCTGAGCTGCTCTCTGCCTAATCCCTATTCTTTCCTTTAACGCTTTGGTAACTTTTTCTGATTGCATGTTTTCTGCTGAATGCTTGAGCTGCTCACAATCCTCTGCTTGTTAAGTTTACCTGTCTTTGGTTTTGCCTTCCTGTCGTGGCTCAGCTCCAGCCAGAAACCATGTCACAGATGCTTGCTCACTCCCCTAGCAGAGAGAGAATAAGAAGAGTGGGTGGGAGAACTCATGGATTAAGATGAAGACAGTTGAAAAAGTCAAGGAAAGCTGGACATGCAAGCAAACAAAACAAAGAATTAACTCATTGCTTAATGGGCAGTGGTTTGCTCTTCCCCAGGAAAGCAGGACTCCATCACACTTAATAGTTATTTGGGAAGACCAATGCCACAGCCCCAAACCTCTCCCCCTTCCTCCTTCTTCCCTACGCTTTATACACTGAGCATGATGTCCTATGGTCTGGAATATCCCTTGGGTCAGTTTGGGTCACCTGTCCTGGGTGTGTCTCCTCCCACCTTCCCATGCACAGAAATCACAAAAGGCTTTGGCTCTATGCAAGTACTGCTCAGGAATAAGCAAAACATCTCTTTTGTCAGCAGTTTTCAGCACAAATCCAAAACACAGCCCCATACTGGCCACTTGAAGAACATTAACTCTGCCCCAACGAAAACCAGCACACTTCTTTATCTTTTGTGGATCTAACATTTACTTTCTCACAGTTCTTCACTACAATTTAGCTCTTTTCCTGGCAGTCCGAGTCAAGAACTTGCAGCTGTGCTATATCCCAAGTGGAACTTGGATCCACATTGACTCTAGACCTTGCTCAGGCATGTCTCTACCTCGATTTTCCAGAAGACTTAGGAACATGATACAGAGATACTGAAACTGGTCAAGCAGGAAATCAGCACAGGAATAATAGGATTCACTGACTCATTGTTCTCCATACCTTAGGAAAACCATAGCTATTCTGCCATGAAATACAGCTGGGCTATTAAACCTTGTCAGATCCAATTTGACTCTACCATGCAGTCAATTCATATGTTTCTGGATCTCTAACACTGTTAATCCACAGCCTGGCTAATTGAAAGGAGCATAGTTGATAGTATTATGATTATGAAAGCACGAGTATTTTATGTGGTAATTCTTGAAGAAAGGACACCAGTCTTTGCTACTTAATATTAAATATGTGGAAAGGACAGAAGTCAACAACTAGGGGTAAAACTACAGGCAATCTCTTAGAAATGTATCATATCTCTGAAAAATTAACTCAAATGAAGAAATAATGAAGAAATAACCTTTACTTAATAGCTCTAATAATTTTTGATTCTTCACAATGATAAGGAGCTATTATTGTCAATTGGAGTATTTATTTCTAATTTAAATGTTCCTAACTTGTTATGCTGTATGATATACCATCTCAATTCCCATTTAATTATCATTTCCTAAATAAAAGAAAGGAATGAAAGATTATGAAGACTGCACAGACAATCTATCTTTCGATCACTGGGTGTTATTATGAGTTTATCTATCAGATTAAAGGGCTTCTTCACTGTATTTTTATTAATCAGTTTTGAGAGAGAAAAAGAACTAATAACCACAAGCTTAATTAGTCATCTTCTTTTGTAAATATTGGAAGAAGAGCTCAAAGCTATCAGGTGAAAACTGTAAACCATGCATTCTGAGTCTATTAGAGGAAATGTGCAAAGAGGAAAAGATAAGTGATGATGCAGACTCAGAACTTCTATTAGAATGCATTTCTAATGGCAAACAAGTCTGTCTGACAAAGTTAAAGTAGGACATTGTCATGCTTGTGTAACAGGAAACAAAATCCACAGGCTGCTTCTGGTGGAGAAGTGTAAGGGTAATGAACATCAGTATTCTTTGTTTAGCTCCTGTTTAGGGGGAATCAATGTATTCTGAAGATATGTTACTCTCATGTTGCTTTTAAGTATTTATACAAAAACACATGCATTGCTCACCTTGCTGTCCATCTGCCCTGCTCTCTTATGGAGAGAGATATTGGGAGTCACTTTTTATCTAAAGATAGAAGAACTTGGTAAAAGTGTATTTATTTTTATTAAAAAGACAAGCTCTAACTTTGGTTTTATGTTCTTTAGAATATATGGCAGCTGAAAGAATTAGAAATAGAAAAAGAATGAAGGCTAATCCTCAATTTAGCAGCATGAATTAAAAGGATCACTTTCAAGGCCTGCTACTTTTCTTTCCAAAAATCTTAATCGCAACGTCTCTTTCCCAGTGTGATCCTTCTTATCATTCAATAAAGGAGTGTTCTTTTAAGAAAAAGCATATATGAGAGCTTCAGTAAAGTTATCAAAGAGCATGATGTTGTCATACAAATTTAAACAAAAAGACCTATTCATGCAGATCTGTCTATGAAGAAATCAGAGTTTAAACGGCAGCTATGGGCTATTGTTTGTTTCAGGCCTAATTATCTTGGAGAAAAAGTCTGTTTAGGGTTGATTTTAAATCATATATTTATATATAAGTATAGTTTCTTGCTTTTTTACTTTCTTCCTTTTTATATTTCATAAAACATCAGGGCATCTCCAGACCTGCTGCTCTTGTGCCCATGGCCAACCACGGATTTCAGAGTAACAGCTGGCAGCCACGGAGCTCTGCTGCCAGCAGGTCCTGCCTCCTTCCCTCCTCCGTGTCAGTGAACTCCAGCACCTGAAGAACGTGCACTCGACAGTTCTGGAGTAGTTTTAATTATTCAGTTGTGCTGTGGTGTTAGAAGTGATTCAGATGTCCTACCAACTAATCTTAAATTTCCATCCCATGTTACCCTGGGGCTTTGTCCATTTCCTTCAGTTCCCTGGGATTTCATTTTCACATTACGTTTTTGTCACTGAACAAATGCCATTGGAAGCTTTATCAAACTTCTTTAGCAAATCTTATTTTAGTGGAAAGTAGAGGAGGCATGCAATGAGATTTCCCCAGACAATTAAGGTAATAAAAATATCTGAGTACCTGTTTAAGAGAATTTCATTCTGATTTCCAATAAAACAGACAAATTCACCTTTTTCTTCTTTTTTCTTTTCCCCCTCATCAAATTTAGTAGAGGTTATAGCAGCATTTTCAAATAATACCAGAGGATCTAATTATTATTAAGAATCGTGAAATACTTCTAAGCAGTACTGTATTACATAGCATTTCAAATCACATTTAAATATTATCTCCTAAATAAAAGGAAGGAATGAAAAATTAGGAGGACTGCACAGATGATCTATTCTAATTCACTCCCTAAACCTTGAGCTGCTAATTTGATTATGAATTGAAACATTTGTGGGGACTAGTAACTCCATTGTAATCTTCATTTCAAATATGCTGAGTGATGGCTCTGCTTCTCTTAACAACCTTCTGCAGAAAGTGTCAGATTCCTTTGGGTTTTTTTTTTTTTTTGTTACTTTTCCCTTTAACAGAGTGAAGAACACTTTCTGACCTCAAGTCTGAAGTCAACATGACAGCAGATGAGAATGCTGAAATCACAGCTGTGGGTTCATTTCCTTCCACTGAGTGAATTTCTTCATTTTAGATAGGTATAGGATTCGGGAAGTATTGTTACAGGCAAAAAGGGAACTGTATTTTCAGCAGGATCATTTGTATTTGCTTCTGAGTATCTGAAATTAAATTAACTCTGATTGTCTCTATAAATGCTTCATAACTTCCCAGCTCGGCTTGGTGATAGAATTTGGAGTGCAATTTTATTTCTTTTTCTTCCCAGGGTAGATCAATATTTTATTTTTCACTTAATTTTTAAACCTCTCCCCTTACTTTTTAGACTGACTGCCAAAGGGGTAAAATACTGGGATGGAAATATTCAGGAGTTACAGAGTAAGAATAATATGATTTTGTCCTGTCTACTCAAAGCCCAGGGAATAATTGAAAAATTTGACAGATAAAAGTACTGAAAGGTACTTATAATTGAAAGATGTTACTTACTTTTCCAGTGCAGTTTTGTTAGTTTACTAAGAGCCTTGTATAACCAAGATGCCATTGCCAAGTTGGAATACTTTATTGTGACATCCCTTTTGTATACACAGGGCCTTTACAGGTATTTTATGGAGGACATACAAATGGCACAATATGACAAGTTAACTTGGATTCCTTCTGTGCAGCAGACTTTGCCCAGGATAAAATAGAGACATACTTGCCTGTATTCTACTGAAGAGCTTCTGTGGTTACATGGAAAAGTTTCTGAGCTTTTCTGTGGGGATGTAGACCTGGCAGGCATCACTCTGTCTTTGGGAACTCTTTATATGCTGGCTATCTTGAATTGTAAGGTATCAAAAGCATGCCACTTAAAAAAATATCCAAACAACTGAACTGGTAATGTTAACAAGAGTGCTTTGGACAATATTGACTTACAGTAAATCAGCCCAAATGAAAGTAGTAAGTTCTGAATATCTGTCTAAAAAACATTGTTAGGTAGTGATGTTTTTCATAAGGCTTGTAGTTGGGACCTGCAATTTGTGTCCTCCCTATGGTGGGTTTGTCCCTTGTCTCTGTGGCTTCTTTTTATTACGAAGGATATTGAAAAAATCCAGGCACTGTCTGCTTTCTCAGGATACAGAGGGAAGAAGGAAGAACCTATAATCTGTTAACCAACAAGAAACCACACCTAGATATGTGATTTATTGAGATCCCAGCTCATGGCACATGTAAGGGACATTAATAAGAAAAGGTGCTAAGGATATGTCCTGAATAAGGCTGTAAATAGATCCCTGTTGAAGAGACTGCATTACCCAGCTCCAGCTTTCTCAGACTATTTCTGTGGCAATGCACTAGTTTTAATAAGCCATGCAGATTAACACAGAGATGACCTCTCAAAGTTCAGGAAAACCTCTTCACAAACGCTAGTAAGTTGCTTTCAAGGATACAAATCTGTTCAGGTTTCCTTCCCAGTCTGCATTTTTGACAATGATTGCGCAAAAAAAGATGAAAAACTTTGTAGCCAACAACCAAAATTGAGAAGGGCATGTGAAAGCCCTGAACAGACACCCTTTGCTTGTTTTCTGCTTGGCTCCATGAATCTCGCAGTAGGTTCAGCCCATGGGCAGCCAGTCCATTGCTTAATGTGTTCTCTATTATTAATCATCATTACAAGGTAGATATCTCCCCAAATCTTCAGAGAAAGCCTTTATCTTTAGACTTGGTTCTGAGTACCAAAAAAATAACAAGTATGTCATTTCACTCCTGGGCATGTAAATCACTGCTGAATCTATATTTGTGTCTTGAACTGGTTTCTGTTAAGCACTCTGCCAAAGATTTAGGCATGGCAAAGTTTCACAGTACATTTTTTTGAGGATGAAGCAGACTCAGATTTCATGCATTTTCAATAGCTGGTCTGTCTGAAAGGCTTATCAGATTGTTTTTCTTTCCAAAACAGTTTTCACTCCTGGTTGCACTGTAGAGCCACAGGAGTTACTGAGCTGAATTCCGTTCTGTCTCACTTGTTAAGTCCTGCTGTTACTACAGGACTGCTCACTATAATGTCTCTTAATTGCAAATATTTATTTTCAAGTAGCTCATAGAATTTCATGCAAGAATGAAGCAATAAAAATGGAATTCATCAAAATGAATGCTGTTCAGTCCTTTCTGTGTTGCTGTTGTTTGGTGAATTTTTGTTCCTGAAAAGTTAAGCATTTAACTTTAGTTCAGTTACTCCTTTTAGGTCTGTAGCTGTTTTTTTCTGCTGGCATCTATTTGAAATGCCTTAGTAGCCTTAATGCTGCTGCAACCTGGACTATTATCTTCAGGTTGCTGTACCTGAGTTTCTCTTATTGCTTAAAAATATAAGGGGAAAAAAAGTGATATTGATCATTGCCTCTCTGGGTTAAAGAGAACAGGCAAGTTGACAGTGTTGATAGTCTCCACTGATAGACAAACTATGTTCAGAGGTGTTCAGCTGAGAAAATACTTCCTCTTGTGGTGTTATAATATGCTTTTAAATTCTGGAGTTGAAGGGCTTGCTGTAGTACAGAAGTGGATATTACTAAGACTTTAGCAGTATCTTTCCCTGGTTTTCTTCTGTCTTGTAGATGTAAAGATGATTGGGTTTTGTTTCCTATTTTTCAAACATTATAGAATTTTGCAGGTTAGTCTGCTTGTGGTGTGAGTGGATTGGGGGTCTTAAGTTGGAATATCAGAATTATCTTTTACTGGTGGCTTTGACACCATTCAAGTGCTTTGAAAAGAAAATAGCATTGACTGAGGGAGCCAGAGATGGTCTGAAATACTTGAGCCTACACTCTTCATGTCAAAAGCTGCTGCAACCACCAATTTCATTGGATGAAGCAAGTTCTAGAGTACCCTGGAACCTTGAATAAAAGAGGTAAATAGTGACAAAGTGGGGAGAGCCCTAGATATGAATATATAGGTATATAAATATATATATATTCATGGAAAATATCCCTGCTATTCCAGCCTGCAAATGCAGTGCTTGCTTCCATCATAACACTTTTATTAATGGGTTAATGGAATTTTTGATGGAAATGAAATTACTGAAATTGATAAGGGGAAGGAAGAGGTGCCTTCTCCGCATTAGTCATTCAGAAAATAGTAGTCTCTTGTGGATGCTATCTTCATTTACCTCCAAGAGTTCAATTAATCTTAATTACACTTGTTTATTGGGAGATTTGAGTATGTCTATTTAGCTCTGAAGACTTTCTGGTGCAGTCCTAACAGATGGAAAAAGAAGTGCAATCAATTAAACGATGTAGAGAAGTAGGAAATGAAGACTGCCTGCATTCTACTGAAACAATGTGTGATTCTAGATAGGCATTGCACCTTTAAATCTTTACTATTTCTAGCAAAGCAGTTGAAATACCTCTCTGTAGTCACGCTGCAAACAGAGGCAGTGCAGAAAATACATTAGACCCAGCATCTCCATGGCAGTGCCTGTATTAAAAATGGATGGACAGCTTCCGAAAACCCATTGTTTGCTGTCTCCACAGATAGGATTCAGCTAATGAAACAGCTAATTAGATTTTTGTAATCCTGTCGTCATTGTTTGAGAGTGACACTTTACTTGAATTCCTCATGTGGATCTCTTCAGCCTAGGAAGGAATACTTTTTGTCAGGCCAATTTTGTTCTTGTCACTTTGCTGGAATGGCAGTTCCCTCTGTTGGTGTAATGAAATCACTGCTTTCCCAAACAGGGCTATGTCACTCAGCATTTAAATAGGAAAGAATAGGAAAATGAGGATGTGATTAGTCAAACAGGCCCCGTGTTCAAAATCCATTTCTGAAATCAAATAGTAGAATTGGATTGAGTTCATAATGGAAGAATTACTTAGGTATTATTGCAAGCTGTATTACATATTCATTGACTTGCTGAATGTGCATGGATTTGTCAGGCATTCTCCACTCCCTGCTTCTCAATTCCACCCAGTGCAGATGCAGTGAAGGGATAACCAAGTCAAAAGCCATCTAAATTGAGGAGTGATTAAGATAAGTTTGGGTGGATGCTGAATGTTAATCTCACAGGCCACATTCTTCTGCAGTGGAAGAGGGTGCAACTTTCACTGGGAGCTTCCTGCCTTCAGCAGTGCATCGTGATCAGACTAATATATGAGAGAGACTCTAGTCCTTAAATCTTAGCTGAGTTGTGTGTTGGGTTTTTTTTAAAAGCCTCCTTGTTAATAGTATTTCTGCTGGTATTGATTTCTAATGGTAGCTGGGAGCTTTATTCCCTTTGAGATTCTTGTAAAATCTCTGCAATTAGAGAAACAAAATTGCACTGACCAGAAAAGCTGTATTAATTGGTAACTCAATGTAGTTTGACCCAGATCACCTGCATTTCTGCCTGGATGGTCCCCTGCCATTGGTGGGCCGCTGACTTCTGCCTCAAACAAGCTCACTGAGCTCAAATTATACTCTGAAAAGTCTTTGCAATAAAAGTCGTTATATTTATTTTGTTAAAATAACAAAGATGAGTGAATCGGTGTACAAATTGCTGAGCTTCAGAGCAGGTACATGTTGAAAAACCTTGTGATATCAAACGTTTTCCAGACTTATGTGATAAAACAAATCACTATTTATTACTGCATACTCAAATATTGGTGTGAATCTACATAGGAAAAGACCTGCACAACTGGCTGGATTATAGAATTTCTTGGTAAAGTACCTTGTCCTCTGATATTCTCCTAATATTGACACCACAAGCCTTTTTGGTGTAATTACATAAACAATGCATCTTAATGCCCTCTATTTTTTTAACATGCCCACATACAGAATCTCTAGGACTTAACATATAATCTGTCTCATGGCATCTCTGTTGCAGGAGATGCCATCTCCACGGAGCTCTAAGGCAAAATTCAGCAAAGAAAGCTAAGTCTTGAGTCAAGTCAGAGGCCAGGATTAGAAAATGGATCCCCAAACTGAGTTTCAGTTGTCAGTGAGTCTGTCTTATGGACTGCTTTTCATGCTACATGAGCTGGATTATTTTGACTGTTTTTTCCTTGAATCAGAAGAGTTGTGGTTTTCAGGAACCTGGGTCTAATGCTGAAGCAGGGATACTACTGCCTTCAGTTCTTAAGTGAGAAGGAACAATTTTCTGTCATCAGATATGAAGCACAGAACCAATATCCCTAAAAAGAGAGAAACAGAGAAAAGGTTAATTGAAAGGACATTTGGAAAATGTTTCACATTTTTCACAGCTGATTCTATTTCTGTAAAATTTCATTGAATTTTAGCTCTACTTTTCATGAATTTTCTTTAACTGCCATTCTTTGTCTGTCTTAGAACTCAGCTGAATAACTGATTTGGTTGCTGCAGATGCTGTCATCCACATTTTGTGTAACTGAGATGTTCTGTTTTCAGAATACATCTGAAATGGACTAAATTATATGTCCCATAACAGCTTTCACAGCATTGTTGAAAGTTGCTGTTCTTTTTCATTGAGCTTTAAATGTTTAAAAATTACACTTAGAGGGTATGTCTGAAGTTGTTTCTGATTTTTCAATTATTTGTTTTCGTAAGTTAAGAACTTTTTTGGAAAGAGCTTTGTGAAAATAGAACAGTATTTACTTCTACAAGAAAAAATGGCAAATTTTAATCATAATCTTCAAGTGCTTGTTTTTACATACTGAAAAATTGTTTTCTTTCTGTTGCTGATATTGAAATACTTTTCTTTCTGAAAATAAGACTGGCTTAAGTAGAGAAATTAATTCCCTCAAAGTACTTAAGACCTGTCCTTGCCTAAAGGGGTTATTTTTATCATGTATCAATCATGTCAATGTTTCAAAATGCTAAAAAGGGCAATTTCTATATTTTTTCTGGGAGTTTTAGTTCATTTTTTGGAAGATGGACATTTGTCTAGGAAGAATTGGAAGAAAAGATATTTTGACATTCTTCTTGAGTTTTGAGCTATTAATGAGTTTGATCATTAGAGAAACAAAATCAGTCCTCCTTGTAACATAATTTTAATTTAAAACCCTCTGAGTCATTAGTCCTTCTGTGTACCTATTCATTATTAGTGGTAATTGCATGAAAAGGAAGTTGTTTGTCTGCTCCTGCTGCTTTTTCTCCACCAGAAAGCATAATCCCTTGTTTGTGGTCAGCACAATTAGCAGCTTTGGAGATCATAATTATTTCATACCTGGGGCTTGGAAGAAACCTGGGGGAGAGATACTCTTAAGCCTTGTCTGAAAATGCTGAGTTCACTTAGAGTTACTTTCCAAAGTTTTGGCTGTGTGAGACATGAGTGTACCTGTGGATGCATTACTGAAATATGTGCATGGCACTGTGCTGATCTTTTCAGACTATACTGAACAAAGCACAACAATAACAAAAAAACCGCAAAATAATGACACAAGCTGTAGGACAAAAGTAAAGACCTAAACAGCATATTATCTTACAATGGTTTCCTTAACTGACTGACAGAAAATAGATTTGATATTTCCATGTACCTCATAAAATTTACATGAGCTAGCCTGGCTCAGAAGCCTGGGCAAGAAAGAGCCATATCCACAGTTACTTGGAGACCAAGTAGTGGTAGCTTTTTCTTTACCTCTGGTAACTTGTGTTCTTGGTAAGAGGTGTTGGTCCTGTGTACTTGGTCACATTTCTAGTGAACATTTCACATTTCATGCAAAAACATGATTTTTCTAATTCATTATCTGATGCAAGTTCAAACAAATGTACATGCTCCAAAAGACAGGTATTATATTTTCAAATGTATAACTTACCTAAAGTGACAAGGATATTAAGCCTCACATGGAGCTGTTTCAGTACAGCCAGGGCTCATTTTGGTGTTCCTGTTCACACTGGCTGAGGATATGCACTCTAGCAGACAGCAGCTAATGACAGTTTTGGATCTGTAATAAATCATATCTTCTGTTTTAAAAAATAACATTAGATTTCAGTTTAATTTATCAATACTTTGTATCAGCATAGACTGTGCTCAGGGACTAGAAATTGCTAAGATAAAAAACAAAATAATTTTAAAACAAGAACTTTGTCTCGGTTTAATTTTCACATCTTTGATTTTGAAAAATATCTGGTGGCTTTAGTGTCAGGAATGAAATTTTGTTTCTGTAGGCTCAATCAATCTGTAAGAGCTATCTTGATTCTACTTTGATTTCTTCAGAAAAATAGCCAGCTAAATTGCAGCTTTATCAGTAAGAGAAATTTGACAAGAACACAGAGCTCAGTTTTAAACTCTGAGCTGAGTTAGTGGCTAAGAGAGCAAAATGTTCCTCCACTGAAGTTGAGCACACTTGATTTGTGGTTGCTGAAATGATTGTTAAATCCCAAAATACATTTTCTTAACAAAATCAGTTTAATGTAGATCAACATTAAAACTACAACTGAACATGTCAATTGAAACACATTAACATCCATTTTATTTTGCAGAGCCAAGAGTTTATTTCAATTTAATTTTGTTTATAACCTATTTAATCTCAAGTAGGAAGGAAACAGGAAAGTGAGTAGCTTTTACTTTTCTTTTAAAAGAACCTCAAACATTATTTGACCTGTAAAAGCATTTAGTGGTTGCTGTTGAAACAAGAATCCTTTGCATTACCAACAACACAAAAGAAAGACACTGTATCTTCTAAAGTGTTTTTCTAAACAGAAGGGATAATAAGCACTGCTAGGGAAAGAACGTAACAGCCTTGGTGGTATGGGCACACTCCATAACTTTCAGCATGTGTAGTTTGTTTCTGAATAAAGTGTTTCAAAGTAATAAATATTCTTTGCACAGCTGGGAACACCGTCTTGGTGTTCCCTGAGTGTTCTTTCACATGCCATTACCACCACTTGCTGCTCTTCAGGTAGTTTCAGTTATTTCTCAGCTGTTCTGCTTGTTTTTGTCGTACATGGCAATCCCCAAATACACATGCATTAAGCAGCTGTTCAGAAAATGACCTGATTTAGGGTCCAAGGCTCCAAAAGAAGCACTAGACGGGAACATTTTTTTGGTAATAAATCCATCCATCATCCAGCTCCACAAACAGTGGAGCATGTCTATTTATAGAAAAGCTGTCAGCATGGTGTTGCCTGGGAGGCAGATCTGTTGTGATCCTGTGCTCCTGAAAGCTAGGTCTGGAGAACTGCTTTGCTTATTGTCGTTGCTTAGTGTCTTGGAATGTCTTTGGGAGAGTATTACTTGTGATAGGAAAGATATGTGCTAATGTCTTGACAAACAATTTCATGGGTGAGGCTATGGGAACTGAAGACAATATTCCTGGACTTGTAACTGCAGCCTTGTAGACTGGAATCCAGAGATGATGTTTAGAGTTGGTTTGTGTCACCTTCAGAATTCCAGAGGATAAAAATTGTGTCTTCTGAGCAGCAGATTTTCTAAAAATCTGAGAAAATACAGTCCATGTCTGTTTGCAAAGGTCTTCTTGTTTTTACCACCCTTCTACTAAACTCTTAACATGGAAGCCTTCTGAGTCAGACATGGAGTCAAGACATTCAGTGAAGCTCTGGTAACTGTGTTTTAGTTCTTGCTTGATAAAGACATGAAAATTTAACTTCTTTTAATGACACTAATGTGCAGAGTGACAATGAGAGTGAATGAGGAATTTGAAGGAAAAAAAGAGTTAATGTGCTTTAGTCTTATATTCCAAAGAGCAACACTCAAGGAGATCTTTACTTAAATCCACATTTATATTCTTACTGTGTTTCTAATTTTAATACTAAGGCATAAAACTAAATGGGTATTTTATGGGTATTTGCATCAAACAAGTGTTGTGCTTAGGCTGAATATGGTTTGTCTGTTTTGCAACAAATGCTTTGTACTGTCAATATTTTGAAGACTGGACTACACCCTGAATCCCCATTTCATTCCAAGTTGTTGCATACTGCCAGTGGAAAGGGTGAGTGGGAGAGTGGATGGAAGAGGTGTGGGGGGCATTGCCTTGGTGTGAAACTGCCACAGCAAGTCCCTCATTTTTCTTCTGCTGGGTTTTCCTACACCAGGTGTGGGACAAAGTGTCAGTGGCACTTGCAGAAGGAATTGTTTGCTTCTAGCTTGCATCAAATTCGGGCGATCCCATGTAGACTGACAAACTCATTAAATAATTGCAGTTTCATTAAGGGGTTAGACTTTCATCCCAAGTGCAGCACGTGATTCAAACCTTATACCTACTGATTACAGACAGAAGGTAAATATTCAAACATTGATGCCCTGACAGTTATCTCTGTGTTAAAAACACATCAAGCAAGGAGCACTGATGCACTCAACTGCAGAGTGGTTTTTAGAGGCAAAAAATGTTAGCTTAAAAATTAGGCAGAACACTAGGGAGAAAAGCCATAATATCTCTCAGTGCTAACGGCTTTAGGTGAGTATTGTATTTACTGAACAGACAGGATGATATCTGCCTATGTAATTTGCTCTTGCTTAGCCATGATTTTTCTGTTCATGTGTTTTTGGACTTCTTTAATTGTGAAAAACTTTCAATCTGCCTGTGAGAGAATTAGAGGTCTGTGTAGGCTGCATGTTAATAATTAATTACATTTTCAAAATTTTGAGAAACAGGGTAATTCAATATGCTTGCTGCCTGAGAAACCAAAGCCCAGTTATCTAACTTTTTTGTTTGGTTGGGTTTTTGTTTTGTTTTGTTTTGTTTTTGTGGGGTTTTTTTTGTTTTGTCTTGTTTCTTTTTTAAAGGAAACAAATATTTTTCTGAAGGACTAATGAAGTTTTTTAACAAAGTGCATATGAGTATCCTATTTTAGGAGAGCTTAAGCAAAAAATGAAACTATTTTTAAAATAAATTGATACTAGGCACCACTACTTAAAACCTAGCCTATCTTTCTCCTTTTCCAGGGGATTTAACAATAAATTATGGATGAATGAATTTTGTCATTTCACATATTCTTTTTTCCTGCCACTAGTGTATGATGACCAGATATATGCATTTTGCTTACTGCATATACACAATGAGACAAAAAGATGGGGAGTTTGGAGTTGGAAAAAAAGAAGGAATACTTTAATATTAGCACGGTGTTTTGCTAGGTGTTAGGAGAAGAAAGTCATCTTGGGATACTCAGTGTTCAAATAAAAGGAGAAAGGAGAGTAAGATTGTTTAAAATTAGTCTATGCTACAACATGTACCAAGGGTACTATTAATGAGTGTATACTGTAGTATGCCAATATAATTTGTACTAAAATATTATGGTAGTTAAGATGCTGTAAGCACCTTGAAATTCAATACCTGTCTTTATTGCCAGAAGTAAATTGTAATTTAAAGGATCTAGGCTGATACTAGAGTCTCCATAAATGCAAAATAGAAACTCTTTTCAGGTTGCAGACCTGCCCATTTTATTACTCACATAATCCCTTTGAGATACACATGGGCTTTGACAGAACCCCGGACTGGCTGTACCACCAGGGCCCACCTGAGGGGCTTGGTGACCCCTCAGTGTTTCTCTGATCTGAGCTCCCTGTAAGCAGCACGCCTCTCCAGAGAGCCAGGGCAGAGAGGGATGGCCCTGCAGCTCTCAGGGGAGATGTGCCTGCTGCTGTCACCTGCTGCTGTCACCTGCTGCCTTTGCTCAGTTGTGCTGTTGTCACACAGGGAGCCTTGCACAGCTCCAGCATTTCTCCCCGTGCCCTCTTGTTGTGTGCTGGCTTTTCCTCTAAGAATGTAAAACCATGTTTATTTTAGTAGACACACAGAAAAGAGAGAAAGTTTCTTAGTGCAGAGGATTATTAAACTCCTGGAGATCTTTCAAGGTGAAGTTCAGTTCTAATACCACGACCAAAATCTGTCACTCGAACTTATTTCCTTTCCCCTGCCTGAGTGGAGGACAGAGGTTGCTGCTAAACCGGTTCTTCCAATTATTTCTTTGTGCTGGGAATTTTTGCTAGTGTGTAGATCATCAAAAGACTAAAGGAAAGAAGGGGACAGAGGGAGAAAATCACTGGAGAGAAGCCAGTATTGCCAACCCCTTTGGGAATCTCTAGCTGTTCTGCTTCTTTTCTGGATCAGAATGATTACATCTTTCTAGCTATTCACATAGTATATTTTAAACTGTTGAACCACCATTCTCAGAGAAAAAACAGTACAGCTGACAAATATCTTAGTATCCCAGCAAATCCATGTGGTTGTCTGGATACAAATAAATAGCACAAGAGAATTACTACTTGAAATAGTTGAGACCATGTCAGACACCTCTTTCAGCCTCCTTTTTATACTGCAACCACTTGCATTCATGATTACGTTACAATAATTCCACTTTTCCATAGCATATAACTGTGCACTCCAAGTTGGTTTAAAACACCTTTTCTATTATTAAAAAAAAATCTAGAAAATAATCTCAGACTTATGACACTGATATTTTGCATCATTTTCCTCACTTCCACAGTTTACCCAGTACAGGGTTTGAGATGTTTTTGCAGCATGTTATTAAAAGCTGTGGAGGAATTTGGCACCTATGGTATAGCCTTTCTGGGTGTATTTTGTACACCTCTTTTGGTTCCCACTAGTACTGTTTAAAATGGTAGAATGTTGTATTAAACTACTTTATTACATTCAGACATCAATTTGTTCATTTGAAAATGTATTCTTATATATTTGTGCTTTCCTTCCATGGTACAATGAAGCAATGGATTATTTTTTTTCTGGGATCAGCAGTTCCAGGAGAGTTATAATGAGCAAACCTAGAAAGAACAGATTTGTGCATTGCTGTGGCTTAGTCATAGGCATCAAAGGTCTAGTGTGACAAAAAGAAAGGACATTTCTTAAACTGAAAACACATAATAAATGTAATTCATTAGAATTGTGGAGGGAGTAACAATTCATCTTATATAGGAGCACTGAGTGTTTATAGATTAATGCATTTATCATTGGTGTGTTGTTTTGGTGTTTGGATCCAAACGATTGCTTGAAATAATAATGCCTTACAGAGGTTTTGTTCAAATTTTAGAACACACTTATTTCTTATGCAGTTGTACACAAGGAGACCTCCACAGGAGTTTAGGTGCTCTGAGGACTGAGTAAAATCCTCAACAAAAACCCTTTTAAGTGTCAGTCTATGACAGATACACTTAACTCACAGCAATAACAACTCAAAGCCAAGAGCCCAGTAAGAGTGCAAGTCAGTCTGAAAATATGAAACACATACTGTGCATATCTGCAAAAACAGAGGAGGTAACTCTGTAGATCAGAAGTGGAGAGGAGATATGCTCTTTTTTTCTAAGGGACATCACAGAAGATCTGGCAATTTAGACAAACCTTTCACAGATTGCAGTGGCTCCACAGGGCATTGAACTGCTGATAGCCATGATTTACCCTACAAAGCTTTTGCTACACTTTCAGAAGTTCTAAAAGTTTACTTTCCATCCATACACTTACAGAAACAATATCAACATTATTGTTCTGTTCATAAAAATATATGAATGTGAACTTGGGAAAAAAATTTGCTCACATGAGCAATTGTAAACCATTTAAGCATGTACTAAGAAGTACATCAGTGTATGTTATTTTGTGGTGTAAGGCTTGCAAGCCCCTTCTACCTGTTCATGACCATGTCACATTTTGAACAATATTGTAGTCATAAGCCTTCAATTTCTAAGAGCAATTTAATGAAATATTTTACTGCTAACAGTAGTTTATCTGAGGTACAGTTTCTGATATTTTGATTACAGCATTTTCTGTGTGTTACAGAAAGGTCAAATATTTGTATTTGTCAGAAGGACTATGAATCTTTGGATGTTTTACTTATTGTCATTTTTACTATTCCTAATAGTTTAGCAACAGAGCACTCTTATAAAAATTTTCAATGGCAAATCAAGAAGCAATGGTCAAAGCTTTCATTTGTTGCTCCAAAAAAGGCATAAGTATTAAAAATCTTAGGAAGATGGATCTTAATGGGCTGCTTCCCATTATTTTCAATTATATGAAGTCTTTTTTCTGGCATAATAGTGCACAAGAATGTTATGAATAGCTTTTAAATTTATTAACAATTCTGCAAGATAAAAGTTCTTTGGATTTAATTCTTTGTGAAATAGACTTCTCTGAAATATACAGCAAATTAAGACATGAAAAAAATTAAGAACAGATTAAATGTTCCCTATTTGATCTCCTGTAAAATAACTTTAGCCTAGAATATACAAAAATCATACATCAAGAGTGATGCACTCTGTGTCCAAATTCTCTTCGGTAAAATCTATCCAGCCACTTAGCTCAAGCACAGTGGACACATTGTTGGGATCATATCTATATTCTTTCCGGAAAAGCTGCATGTAGGCTATGTTATAATAGATAGCCCTGGTCTAGAAGAAAACCACTGGTGTCAGTTTCTTCCTTTCTTTTTGCATTTATAATGAGTTCTTTGATACCTACTTTTACCTTTTGGGGGCACTTAGCTGTCCTTACTCCTGAAAAGCTGAAAGCACTTACAACTTTGTAACAGTCTGTGACAACCATATTACTTTGTATAAATCTAAAGATTTCCAGCTTTCCTTTGCAAAAACAGTAGTTCTGTGACAGCTTCTTGCAGAAGTGTTATTTTTTTGGATGCATTCCAATTTCTCTGAACATCATTTCCCACTGTCTTTTATACTTGCAAGAAAAAGTATTGCTGATTTCAAGTCCCATTTCAAGGTCAACCTTCCATGCAGAAAGATTAGAAGTAGTATTACTCATTTTGTGGGTCATGAAGTGTATGTGAGATAACACAGGCTCTTTTCAAAGACACAATCCTCTTATGTGTGTTTGGTTTACCTAGAGCCTGTGAGGGGTGGTCTTTCTTGACAATTCAATTACCCATTCAAATGTTTTGTTATTTTTTAAGTGTTCCAAATAATTTCTATTGATCAATAAAATCTAGTGATACTAAAGCACTAATACTTCATACCTGGTCAACTTAGGAAATAAGAATGTGACTTTTAGATCTAAACAACTTTTGGAAATATTTGAAGGTGACATTAGGATAGGTATTTGGACCTTCTGAAGTTTTCCAAAGTCATGACCTTCTGTATTTTTTTGTAGATTGTCATTTGGCCTTTTAAATCACTTTTTAGCTCCATGAATTTGACACTTATGCTTCAGTTCTGCACCCAAATAATTGTATGTACTCTAAAATTTAAGGACCCCCACTGCTTCCCAATCCCCCAAAATCACCCAAACTATTTGGAACCCTATAAATAAAAGAAATAATAGCAATTATGCCAAGTAAAGCAATGATTACTGTTTCCCTGACCAGTTACCATTTGATAACCAACGTGGTAGAACCTGAATGTATATTGCTATCACTATCCAATATAAACTTCAATATAAAATAGACTTTTCACAACCGTTAACTATGAACTCAGCAGTGTTTAATATCATTATTACATATGCTGCTTCATGCAGATATTAAGTGTAATATTCCATTTCAGTGGGCTGGGAAATTGCATTACTCTGCCTCACAGTGAGAGAACCTCCATGTGTGTATCCTCTGTTGAGAATTCGTCACACCTTCCCTCATTTGCTTAATACACAAAGGTAGGGTCACATTACAACTTTTACCTAGAGCACCAGCATTCTAGCTTTAACTCTGGATGTTTCATCTTCAAATATAGGCTGGGATAGAAGCTGTTACATTAAGAAAAACATTAATCCAGTATACCATCAGCTATGGATTCTTTATATTTCAATTAGCTTCTTTTTCTATCAGTATACACAAAAAGCTTACAAAACTTCCTCTTGAATCAGAGTTGGCTGGAACAAATCTACAGTTTTAGCTTACTATTGTGATTTTTCTGAAACAATCTCACTGAAATACAGTAATTATTTTTTCAATGCTTATGAGAAGCTTTGCTACCCTAATGAGGTGCCCCTTGTATAACGCATCAGTTTCTGTGCCTGGTATTGCATGCCTGACCTTCTAAGAATTACCAGGAACTCTTTGGCTATTATGAAGTAAAATAAGTTAGACATAAGCAGTAGCTCCTATTATTTGCAGACCAATGGACTGAAATAAATTAAACATCAGTGTCTGAAAAAGGCTATAAAAGAGGACAAAAATTCATAAGGAAACTTATTTAATTACTGCATTCCACTAGTGAAGCGTTGTCAGCCACAGCAATTCCACTTAGTAGGAAACTGAAGTGGAATATTTACCATGACAGAACCTGATGTGAGGGACTGGATATTTGCAAAGCAATGAGTGATAAATCTAAAAACTAGAAAAGCAAAATAATGAGAGGATCCACAACTGCTCTATAATCATCAAATTTTGTTAGGAATGGCAAACAGCAATGTTATCACCTGCCAATGTCTCGCCCTTTCATATCAGTCTAAATTACAAGAGCACAAAGTGTCAAGAAAAGTAGTCTTATACATCTTCACACATAAGTTCTTTTAGTATTACTCATTTGTTGGCAGAGGGGAATTTGCAGTTATTTTAAGTTTTACTAAGTTTTTTACAAAACCAAGTAGAAAAAGAAAAAAAGCTGCAACTAAAAAAGCCCAAACTTTAGGAGGCCTCTATAAAAATTTGCAGAGGCAGTTAGAACAGGTTGTTGAATACAGTGTAATAAGCACTTTGGGCAAGAAGCAAATGTTGAATATCATTTTAGTGTAACTGCAAGTCTCACCTGACTACAGTAGCCATAGTAAGAAAATATTGTAGTTGCAGTTATTTTTCCCACCCAGAACGATATCCCCTCAGTTGGGGTTTAATGGAAAACCTTAACAGAAATGTGGGTGTAACCAAAAACCTACTACCTTTTTTGGAACATGGCTCTGTTTCAAGGGTTTGACCCACAAGTGCACACATGTTCTGACTGAAACAGTTGTAAATAGACTCTGAATGTTTTGCCCTCCTGACTGCTTTTACATTCTTGCAGACTTAAATAAATGTGCCTGAAAAGTTTGAGGAAAGCTTTGCAGTAGATGTGCTTTCTTGTCAGTATTTACACAATTAGTGATGTTAAAAATAGGTCAAAATATCTTAGAATCACTAAGGTTGAAAAAGACCCTCAAAATCATGGAATCCAATCATTAGCCTAACAACACTACCATCACCACCACTAAACTCTGTCCCTAGACACCAAAGATACCACTGGAGGTATTTAAAGGTTGGTGGTAAACCACTTCCCTGGGCAGCCTGTTCCAATATTTTCACTGCCCTGTCAGTGAAGAAAATTTCCCTAGTATCCAGTCTATCTAATCTATTTAATGTTGTCCTTAAAAGTACATATCAATAAATTTTGATGAAAAACCTACCTGTGAGGGCTCTGTGGGTGGTTAAGTCACAGGAATCACACCTATAGCTGTCCCATTTCAAGGTCTATAGACATTTCACCTGAAATATCTGCTGGCCCTTATGCAAGTAGCTCCTGGGACCCATAAAGAAAATCCTTTTAGAAGAATGGTTAAATTGATTGTTAAATATTAAATGTCTACCTGTAGTACAGATGCTTAAGTGCCTCAGGGCTTTGAGAGAATTAAAATTGGTTCTCTCTGAATACTCACGTTCTTTACCAGGATTTTAGCTGGCTTTTCATCTGCCCTGCTGACGGCCCAGTGGGTGGCCTTAGGGTATGACAGTCAGTTAGTGTTAGGATGCAATGAAATTCCACCAATTATTTGTGAAAATCACTCACTGGGTTCCTGCAGTAGCTGGTGAATGTTTGGTATTTTGAAACTGTTAAGCAAACTATAACACATTTAATAATAACACATCTCTTTTTCATCGTGAGACCATATTTAATCTGACCATCACACTTATTTAGGAGTTCTTTGGATTACTTAGGGTGGATAACACTAAAATAATTAACATTATATAGAACCGTTCCTGGTGAGTGAAATCACATTTTGTGCTTCAGAAATAAAGCATTAAAGCTAAACATGAAGTGCCTGGCACAACAACACAGCGAGCTTCTCTACAAAGTGACTATGTGGCAATGACTTTTCCACAGTATTCTGGCACAGAGAGCACTCTTTCTCTCTCCTGGGTTAATTCTGGCCAAACTTAGCACAGCAGCACAATGTTTGGGCTTTGCAACCAATATATAGATTCACTACAGGTGAGAGAATGTGCTTTATCCTTCTATTTTCCTTACTATTTGATAAAATAAAGGCAAAACAAATAACTTGGGGTGATAATATCAATATTCATTCACAGGGAGAGATTCTATGAAAAATAATCAGAAGCTGTGTAAGCTAGCATTAAACTTTTATGTGAATTATGCACAGAAGATGATAGGTCTCTTGAATACTTCTGTGAAAAAAAATGTTGCAAGTTTCTCTCTAAAATGTCTTTATTGATACAAGTTCAAGACTGCTGTGCAAAGTTAAGCTGTTTCATAAGTAAGCTATAAAAGTGGTAAGAGGTGTGAAGAAATATAATTAAAGGTGGAATTATAGACAGGTGAGCAGTAGAGGATGCTAAGTAGATAGATGCACCACATTTTAGGATGCATAGTTTAATAAGGATATTTTCAGTGCAACAAAAGGAGTGATAAGTAGGAAAAGAAGAATTAAAATAAAAAGGAAATGTTCTGTTAACTAGGATATCAGTTTATAGGATATGTTTTGGAAATGGTGAATTTAGCATTCCATACATTTTAGGTAATGTGGTAAATAAAAAATGTAGAATAACAGAAAATCTAGCACTGAAAGGAAGTGCTTTGCATAAGCTAATTGCCTTTCTCATCTTTTGAGTATTTCTCATGTTTTTAGTATTTCTCACTTGAACTGGCTAGTTTGGACAGACCGATAACTTTCTATTTTTGCTCATCTGGTTTTAACTTTGACCATCTCTAAGCTGTGTCAGCAGAAGCAACACTGGCAAAGAAATACTCTGTCCTTGGAGCTGTAGGTTTAGATGTGAATGATCAAATTAGACCTGAGCTTTTCTACAGCTTTTTTTCAATAGGGCAGCTGGGCCTGCTTCTGTGTGTCCTTTTAGGCTGCTCACAGTGGGTAGCAGATAGTGCAAGGTGTGAGTATGTGGATTTGCCATGCAAGGCAAGCCAGTGTCTGAGTGCTGTGCTGCTCATCTGTCACTAGGTAGATGCAAACCATAGTGTCTTCTCATCAAGCAACTTCCTACTCATGGTCAGGAGGCATGAAAAATTTAAAGTGTGTTTCCCAGCGAATATATGATGGATTAGAAAGTTATTATACTCTGAGTACTTCCTAGTGACATGTATTTTACTAGAAGCAAATATCTGTGTAGCAATTATCTGCTGTCACTACTTGCTATAGTTTTGGCAGCTCTCCCACATTAAGTCAAAAATAAATAATTAATTAGTATCAAGGTTTTTCCTCAAAGTTTCCTATGGCAAATGGTATCAATGCAGAATGAACATTTTTGCATTAAGGCAGTTGTGTCTTGGCTTGTGCTGGAACAGATATTCATTGCATGAAACATTCAGGCCCTGCATATATATATATATATATAGTCTTGTGTACCTAGAACCCTGCAGGGCTGTTTGGAGCGATGGCACTCGTAAGGGGAGTTGGAATATTTTATATATGCAAGTTTCTTAAATGAGCACTGCATGTGAACTTGACACTGTCTGCTCACATAAAAGGAAACTTGGTTAACCACCAGAGAGGTCTCAGAGGATTTACCACAAAGCACTGACTTGGTACTTCTAGCATATTCCTGACTAAATTCAGTGGAATTTATTCCTAGTCTAAATTCAGTGGAAGTAATTCTAATTGCATACAAAACTCTGATAATCATCCTATGTGATAAAGCTGGTTTGACTTATGTTTCACTTATTGTTTATGTTTAGGAAGATTTTTTTCAATTTTGGTTTTTCTTAATCCATGTCTTTACAAGTACCAAAACCATGTTTGTTTTCAAAGGCATATGCCTGAAGTGTTTTCTTTTCCAGAATACCCTTGGATTCTGGCAACCCCAAAGGTGAGCAGACAGAAAATCAGGCAGTTTGTTGTTTGCAGCCTTTCTGCATTTACTCAGTAATTTATCAAAACCAATCTGTTTTTGCAAAATGCTTCTGTTTGGCAAATGAGTGTTTTGTGACAAAAGCTCAGTTTAATCAGAAAAGCCCTGTTTAGTTCTATTCATTAAATGGTAGGAGAGGGACAAATCAGATGCATTTCAGTCTACTAATCACAGAGTATGACTCAATGACTTTGAATCGTGCCTCTATCCTCTCTCTTATTGCTGTGATTGATACCAAAATGAGAGCTATGAAACCTGCAGGCTGCAGTGCAACTTTTTATATTGGCAGCTGTCAAACATGCATTTTTAGAATTAGCACTATGTACCTAACACCTCATGTGTGGAACACTGTGCTCTGAGCTCATGTTGTTTGAGTGTGCTTTGAAGGCATCATTTGCAGGTCACTTAAATTTCAGGTGATTCCTCATAGTGGTTATGCTGGTTGATAGCACAAAGCACACATGAAAAATAATACAATTGTAAAGGGAATTCAGGCTCAGCTTGAGACAGTATTTAAATATGATCTTAACTTGGAAGGACTCAGGTATGGGACTGCAGAGGGATAAAGGTATATAAATCTTTTCTTGAATTATGGACTGAACATTGAATACTTCATGTTCAATTAGCTGCATAAACATCTAAATAGTTTGAACATAGCACTGAACATAAATTAATAGGACAGGTTGGGATATACACTTGCCCAGCTCGTGCAAAGACACTTGATGTAGCCTGAGGACAACTTTGCACAATCACAGCTCTGAATAACTTTCAGGGAGCAGCACAGAAGAAACAATAAATGAAAATTCCCCGGTGTTACTATATTTAAAGAGCAAGAAAAGTAGTATATAGAGGAATAGCTCTGTGAAACTTGAGAAATTATTGCAAAGCAAGATATGAGAAACACATCTTTTCCATTAATCTAAAGCCTATTTCTTGGTTCTATGCACTAAGAAACAATAAAAAGAGTTTTTCCTCTTCGTCTCTGTTGCTGATATCTTGGTGTTTCCAAAAATAATTTGATTTTTTTTTCTTTATCCTTGGCTTACTAGTGGATGAAACATGGAAAAAAAAGTCAATGGGAAAGGGGGAGAGAAATACAAGTTGGTCTTACTGTTTTTCTTTACTTAGATCTGCAACCTAAATTTATTTCAGCTCTTGGCTGAAGCATAAAAACCAGAGAAACAGTATATGTTTTTATCTAAACAGGCCTCATTCTCTCTACTGAGCAGTATTGGCTCCCATCTCTAATTTCTACTTTATGGTGTAAAGCAAACAGAGGGTGTGGTAGAAGGTAATAAGAGGTATTTTACCTACTTTGGTTTTATTCCTGGGATTGTATTCATTCCCATCTTCTAATTTTGGAACCACAAAGGTTAAAAAAGTAAGATTTAGGACTTGGCTACTCTAATAAAATATATGGTGTGGGGGAATAGGGTTAGTCACCTAATATGCCTCTATCCTCTCAGAGTATTCTTAGCTGGAATGGACCCATCAGGATCATTGAGTGCAACTCCTGGCCATGCACAGTGACTATGGTGACTTAGAAACCTCTTACAGTTATGCTAAAAAAATGCAGTTCTCTGGCTGATCTGGGACTCCAAAAGGAAAAACTAATTTATTTTATATCCCATGAATGGGCAAGTTCATTAAACTTCAGACTTCTTGGGAAAGAGTTTAGTATTGATTGTGTTTAGGACCAGAGGGCTCAAAACTGGAAGGCTTGGTAACTGTTTTAAGTTCTCACGTATATTTGCCCTGTGACCCTGGAAAAATAAATTAATTTACATTCTATAGCTCAAATAATTTTTTTAAGTCAATCACTCAAATGAAAAGTAATTTAATTTCTTGATCTTTTGAGGCTAAGTATATCTGGCTAATGTGGATGAGAATCGCTACTGCTGGCTTTTCTCTGTGAAAATAAATTCCATTTATCAGGAGCTTAAATATGGATATAGATATCAGTATAATGCCTCAGACTTCAAACCATGGAAAGCATGCCATTGCTAGCTAACTGCTTTTTATTTGTGACTGAATAACTTGGATTTTTAAAAATCTTGATCTTTATCATTGTTTTCTCAGACAGAGTGTTAATAAAAGTTTTTGACATTTTCAAAAGTGACTACAGCTGGCTTAACTGAATTTTGCTGAAACTATATGCAACCTTTCTAAAATTTTGCAGCTGTGTTGTGGGTTGGAACTAGATGGTCATTAAGATCCATTCAAGCAATTTCATGATTTTAGCTGTCACAAAAGTTTTCTGGAGCAGGTTTTGTCTTAACTGGGGCTTTGGGGTTCTTGTTTGTTTGCTTGTTTGTTTATTTGTTTGTTGTTGACTCCTGGACACAATAAAACAACTGACTCATTCTTCTAGGGAAATAATTTTTAATAAATGACAAGTGTGTTCCTGGGAAATCACAAGAGGTGATGTATTCATGCATTTTACTGATATATCTAGACTCCCACAAGCCCTAGCTTATAGCATTGTGTAAGGTTTTGCTGGATATAGAGAGTAAAAACTTTTGAGACAGGTTTTCCTGCTTTCCTGTGCTTACCCTTTTCGCTGTTTTATCCAATTTTGTGGTAGTTATGTCTACAAATGGAAGAGGGCTTTCACTCTGTTCTGTTTTAAAATCTTCTCTAACAGTAAACAGGTAAAATGTAATGGTACTGCAACACAGAAAATTTGTCTTATTGAAGGGCTTTATTCAAAAATGTCAAAACAAGAATAAGAACCAGATCTTAGAAAGTTATGGAAGCCTAACTTTTGTCTCAAAGTGACAGCCAACATCTTCACTGCTGATATTACCCAGGAAATAGCAGTAACCTTAGCTACACAGGAAATTTTGTCCTGTTTCTTAAGAAAAATGTTGGAGAATGTACTCCAGATAAAACCTGAAATAGCTAATCCATGAAACACACATCCAGGCATACTGTTGGGATTGCTGTACAGGATTGCTTATTATCCACTAGTGACCATCACAGTTCTTCATATATCAGTGTATATAGAGTGTAGAGCAATTTTGCAATATATAGAAAAAAATATCTTCTGCTTTTAAACAGCTGATAGGTGAACCAGAAAAACATCTTTAGATGATTTCTTACATCTTAAGTCACAATCTTCTGGAAAACAAGCTGCTGTTTATGTGATAAGGATTTCAGGGAGTTGAGAGTGTTGCAAGGGCAAAGCAACTGGTTTTGGCATGGGTTTAAGTACAGAAAACAGGTATTTCTGCTATTTAGGGGTCAATAACAATAAATTAAGAAATGCTTAAACAACAGATTACTTAGTCCCACTGAAGCTATTGCAGATTTTCTCCACTGATTTTTATGGAGCTGAGATTTCATCTGAAATGCTCAGCTTTCAAATCTTAAGATACTCTCATGTTAGGTCAGTCTTTAAAAGAAACCCTTGTCACTGGTTCTTTTGTTGAACCTATCACTCTCCTGGTACTCTTGTGACAAGTATTGCTAACCAATCAATGTAAAAGCTCTTCCAGCATTCATAATTCCTTTAAAGCTGTGCATGGTGGAGTACATTTGGAAATAAATTCCATGAGAGCATGTACATGATATCAATCAGCACCAGTTACCCCCAAAACAGGGGTTTCTTCTATGAATTTGGAAGAATGCAATTGAGATTCAACCTATTTGGAACTGAGCAGTTATAAACTCAGGTTATTCTTGTGTTCTGTCTCTAATAAAGCCTGGTTTGCCTTGAGATTTTATGTGGAATTAGAGTTTTGGGAGCTTCAGTAACCACTCTTTTCAATGAGAAAATTGCTAACTGCTACTCCAGGCTATGTTTTATTAATTTTCTTTTCTCTGACTATAAAACAAGCATTTGATTTATTTCAGAAATCTTAGTTGGTTCTTCTGTTTTAGTTATCCACACAATATGATCAGTGCAATATTGTATGTAATATTCAGTAGCATTCTCGAGGTGACTACCAAAACGTCTTCCATGTGTCCGCCAAAGTTTCTCTATATTTTGCTGCATGTCTCACTTTAGGATTTTTGCATATCTGCTTCATTCATTTGAACACTGTGGTATTGTTTCAGACTGTGTTTGACTAGATCTCAATCAAAAGCATGAAGTTTCCCATAGTTTTTCTGAAATAGTATAATTCATGGAGGTATCCACCGCAGCATATTCAGCTATAGCATTTGAATTTATTTCCATTAACCTTGGATTTACAAGTCTTGCTGTAAATTTCCTCAGCTCTGAATGGAAATGGCATAGCTTGAGATTACAGGTTGCTCTCCAATATTCCCTTTGTTTGTCCATTTAATCTTGTATTTTACCTTATAATTTCACATGTTCCGAATTCTTTCACAATATGAAGTAATAATGTAAGCTTCTATCAGTGTGTTATGCCCTTTAAAACTGATTATTGTTTGCTACCCATATCATTGAAATTCTCCATTTTGAATTGTCTTGAACAAGAACTGTCTTGTAGAAGTTAAATTTCCCTCTTGCAGACTCATGTGCCATCACTTTGCAATTAGTTAACATTTATGATCAAAGCCAATCAAATTCAGGGACATTCAGCTATATCTTTAAAGATAATAGTTCCATATTAATTTTCTATATCAGTACATTTTCCCAAGTTGGGAACAAATTAACCTTTGAGTGTTATTTTTAGAGTTCAGATGAAGTATTATCATTTGATATGGTTTCAGAGTGAGTAGCTGTTACTGTAGATTCAATTTCTATCCTTCACTGAAAAGAAGGGTGGATCAGTAGCTGCTCCTCTGTTCAGTTTATTGTTCTTAGCTGTACACACTTTGACAAATACTTGTAAGTTATTTTGTCCTTCTTACAGGAAGCATGATGAGTTTTACTCTTCAAACTGTTCACTGTAACTGAAATTTGCTTACAGATCAAATTAAACTCTGCTTGCTCTGTGGACCAGATCCAATCCTAATTAAGAGGGGGATGTACTTCCATGGGTTTACAGAAACAGTCCAACATAAATATCTGTTCCAACACTTATGTATGACCTGATATTTTCAAGAGTCATTTAATATTTTTTTAAATTAAAAAAGTGATTTAGTCTATTCTATCATGTTTTACATTATAGATGTCTCACAGCAGAGAGTCATTCTTGCTTGAAGTGCAAATACTTGAACATTACTTATATGATTCTAGTGGGGAAAATTTTTTTAAATTTGCCATTTTAAACCAAATAATTTTAATTTAGTAATTTTGTACTGCTGAATTCAGCAACGTTGAATTATTAATTGGAAATTAAGATAATGCTCAGTAATGAAATATGAAATATGTCGGTCAGATTGCAATTAGCAGCTTTGCTTTCTGTATTTTGTTCCAAATGCATGTTAGTTTGCTTGCTGTTTTGCTCTTTTTACATTAATTCTATTTTGTCAAAATGCTGTCAATTCTATAGCTAAGACAAAATAATTCTGAGCTGAAAGTAGTATCAAAATTCAGATTGCAAACTAATAAACTTTCATATATTCGTATTGAATATGCCAATCAGAAACAAAACCTATTCTTTTGCATTCCACACATTTATGAATAAATGCTTTAGACATTGTAGAAAAATTTTGAACTTTTGTGACCTGCTTTTCATATTATATATTTGATATTAACCCTAGCAATTCTGCTTAGGAAATTATATTGTCGTTATGCAGGTTAAAAAAAATGACAGAATCAAACAACTGCACACCAAAGCAACTTTATCAGTTCTTAATTTATGTTACAGGATTATTTTGTGCAAAATTTCAAGTACTATGAGTAGAATGAGCTTCAGTGCTTTATAAATGGTTTGTGTGGCAAACTGTATTTCAAAGTAGAGAGCACTGAGAGAAGAGAAATCCTTTTAGGCACACTCAGCGAAGAACAGGGATGGGGAATTGTGGCTGAGAGGCCTCAGGAAGTAAATCCACCTCATAGCCCATGGCCCAAATGCATCTCAGTTGGTCATTGATGAACATGGGAGACAGGAAAACCCCCAAAACTTCATTCCTCATACCCAGGCTTCCACACTGAATAGATCCACAGCTTAATAGATCACTTCCCTTATACATGTACTTGAATCAATTTAAATTTTCTAACAGAAANAGATATACAGACAGAAGTGTGATTAAATAAAGTATTTCTGTGGCTGGAGCTGGTAGGATTGCTGTGTTGCTCCTTGGCTTTTTTGAAAAATTTTTTTGCCACACTTCTCTTAGACTGCTGTATAGGCAAGAACTTAGAAAGAAATAATTTCATTACCAAAGGCACTTGAGCTTATGCTTTGTAAAACTTCTCTATTTTAACTGTCTTCTGAATTTATGAGATACCAAATGTGGTTAGGAAGGTAATTTGAAGTAATGCTATAGCCTTAATGCAAAGGAAGTAGGAAAACTTGAAATAATATCAGAGGCAGTAGATCAGTGTGACATTCTATAATGAGCTAAAAAGTTATGAAGCATATGTGAATCACTAAAGTTAATTTCTTATTTACATTGAAATATTTGTATTTGGATACTTTAGAGCAGTAATATACCTTTAGCTGATGTAACAACTCCTTTTTAGCTCCATCTAGCCCTCTCACAGGTTCTTTTAAGGCATATGACTTCAAAGATATTTCTACAATGTAAATTTATTACATAGGTAGAAGGCTGCTTAATGACATAATAATACCTGTTTAATTGCTTTAGTAGAATATTTCTGTCTTCACTATTATACCAGGAGATTAGTACTGCATAATCCTCTCTGGGCAACATGAGGAAAATCTGTAGGCCAGAGTAACTTCCTGAGCTATTAAAGAAGTGATGTGTCTTATCAGCAAAGACACAGCATTTTTCCTGTTCATCAAGGGCAACAAAATCCTCATTAGCCCAGTCTGTAACCTGATAAAAAACTGAATGTGTTGTATTAGTCATCATTTTTCCAGTAGACTGACTTTAATTTTAAATTGTGTACCTCATAAATTTTACAGCGAACCTGAACAAATTTCCACTATTAATATAACAGTCAAAAGTGGTACTCAAGTTTCAGTAATAGCCAGAATTACAGACATGAACCTAAATTTCTTCAAATTTTATTTGCTGTTAAAAAAAAAAAAGCTGGCGTTGTTCAGACTGTATCTGAATCTTGCCTGAAGTTAATGAATATAGGTTTGGTCAGGGCTCTACTGCAGACCTTAAATAAAAATGGAATTAATAAAACATCTGTAGAAGTTGGCATTTGAGACCTAACCTTATTCTTCACGAAGATTCTCATAGAAGTACAAAATCTCCATGTGAATACTCAGTTTTATATAATTTATTTTTTCTATGATAAGGAAAGTGTTAACACAATTAAGCAAAACTTAAAAGTTGAGGGGGAATAGATACATGCCATTCAGTTATTTTTGTTACTGTTTTTTATAACAAGAAGGTGAATATTTATCTTCTGGGAAATCTCGTTAACCAAATAACTTCTCTGTGACATTTAGTAGCAATGATGTTTAGGAACATGCGAAAACTTTGCTCAAGATGAGCTATAGCTAGGACCTGCTCCTAATCAGCTGTTGTCCTAATTAGAAGTACTACCAGAAATTTAGTAGAAAGGAGACTGCATTAGTTCCCACCAATTCTTCTGATCGTCCTGCCTTTTTGTCCTCATAGGTGATATTTGCAAAAGAAAACATAGCAGTATTAATGTTCCTAAAAGTACTTCATATCTGGAGGCAGTTGCTTAACTTACTCCTAGTAATTTGTCTTTAAATTTGTATTTCTCCAATATTTCTGTACACATACTTTGAAATGACACATGGTTAGAGAATAGATCTTACATTTTACAATGTTATTTAAAAGACAGGTAAAATTCTGCCTGACCCCACCCAACTTCTTCTTAGTCCCACTGTCATCTCAAACAGTGCTTTAGACTAGAACCACATAAACTATCCTCACTAAATCTCACACGTTGTGTAATGATGTGAGACTTGCTGATATTTCTAAAAAACTCAGAGTATATTCATCCCAGTTCACAAGCACTGAAGGAGGTTGTGCAGGCAGCAGATTTTGCTCCTGCTGTTTGGGTCACAGACCTGCCTTTCAGCGTGTCTCGGTGCTGTGATTTTCCTGTGTGCCATCAGGGGACAGAAATGGCAAAGCATCTGCATAGTTACAGCATTGCCTTCCTTTATATAGTGACCTATGATGGGGGGGAAAAAACACACTTTTTTCTGTTATTTTGGGAATACTTTTGTCTTGTGCCCATAATATTGGTTGGGGGTAGAGGAGCAGTGAACTTCTAAACAAGCTGTTGCCTGAACACCTCTACCACACTTGAGATGCAGTCATGCAAAATGCTCTTCAAGTCTTACTTCAGGATGATTTTCATAAGAATTTTGTAAAATAAAAAGTCTTGTAGTAATGCGTAGTTCACAGATAATACCTCTTTTTAGCTGTAGGAGGTTATTATAGTTTTACATAGGAAAAAATGTTTAATATAAAAAATTATCTGACCAATCTTCTAGCACTGGCAGAAACTCGGAGTCCGACAAATAAAAGGAAACAAACAAAAATATGGAATGTAATGAAAGTAGAAAGTCATTTGCAGTAAGGAGAGGAATAGATTTCTGTGATGCAGCAGAAGACACTGATGTCAATTCCCTCAGAACTCAGGGCCACGGTTCCATGTCACCAACAAAGAGATTGTCACAGTGCCAGTACTAACCCGTGAGGAATGGCACTCCTCACTGATCTCTGCTTGGACACTGAGTCCAAAGTGGAGTGACCATCCAGTCCATTCCTAATTCCCTGACCATCCAGGCCATTCCTAATTCCCCAAGTGGTGCACCCATCAGATAGATCCGTGTCTCTCCAGTTCAGAGACAAGGCTGCTCCTTTATCAGATGAATGTGCACACAGGAAAAAGGAAGCCTAGAAAAATGCATTGTGCACAAAGTCATTCTGATGAATTATTCATAGGACTGATGATTCAATTAGGAGAACATTTTTCTTTCTCAGGTGTGAAATACCATGCGAGTTGAAAGGGAGCCTTAAAAATAGTAATGGGTGCAATTATATTCAGAATATGTCAGATAATCGTGTCATTTTTCAATAACGAATTAATTAGATAGTAATACTTTTCATACACATACGCTAATTGCTTTCCTCTGAGGATCTCAGAATGATACAAAGAGCTAAATTAATTAGGCCTCTAAACAACCATTTGAGGAAATCATTGTCTTTTTCTACTCACTGTAAACTGAGGTACCAAGTGGTAAAATTACATTTCTCCTAACACACATTGAGTTAGAGGAAAAATCGAAGCATGGATTTTTTTTCTTTGTTACAACAGAAGGTGTTTTCATTTATAGTGTCTATTTAAAAATAGGAAATAGTGAATGCTTATGTATTCAGTCCCTATCACAAATGGAAAATGCACCTCTTCTATTAAAAAAAATTTAAAAGACTGTATTGAACCATGTATAAGAAAGATAACTTTTAGCCTTCAAGCAAACTTCCTAAGCTGAGCAACCCTAAAGAAACAATCACAGAGCACAGGTTTATTCTTAGCAGAAGCCACTAAGTACTTTTTCTCACCTATAAAATGTATTCACCTAGTAATTTCTGATGACCATTTGATTACTTGTATACAAAGAATTAGCCGTTATTTATATGATCTTTTTCCTGTTGGCTTGGCATATATCGAAATACTGATGACATTGAAAATACATTACTAATTTCAATATGATGAAAAGCAGTTCAGCAGTATCTGTTATAGAATTGATGGTCAAGTACATGATGGCCATATATCCTTTAATCACAAAAAGATATATTTTATGCTAATTATAGAATGTATATTGTATTTGCTTAATATTACTAATAACACCCAAACTGTCAGTTTTCAATTACAGTTTCTCAAATATGTAGTAAATCACCCATTTAAAAATTAGTAAGATAATCATCCAGTGATACTAAGAACTGAAAGCTGGGTCCACAATCAATGTTTTGCAGGATGACTAATTAAGACAGCTTATTTCCTAATTAACAGAGAGATTCTTCTTGGCTAATATCCCTGCCTGACATATCATTCTAACCTGATTTTTCTTAGTTTTTCACCAAGATCAGCAGTCCTCAAAGGACTTTAATTCTGCTACTTTATATTTCTACTCTGCTATTCTTCTTTACCTGCATTTGACCTCTGGGACTCGTAAAGTGTATATATATCTTAAATATAAATATAAGTCTTGATGAAAGAACCATTGTCTATACAAAAGAATTCTATTTTTTATAGTGGACCTTTTCCAGTTGCTGGGATCTACTGAATGTCTTTATAAAGAGAGTCCTGGAAGAAAACCACACAATTCTCAGTTCTTCAAACTGAGTAAAGGAAATTTATGAATAGGCTTCTTTTAGCAGAACACCCAGACAAGTGCTAATTTTTTAGGTGTCATGAATATGAAAAACTATGTATGTTCTCCTGCCTGAGAATTCACATTATGTTCAATGCTCTTGTGTTTATTATCTGTATTATAAAACATGCTTGTTTGGAAGAAAGCCATAAATGGTAGGAATGATGGATACTTCAAAGTGTCTTTAATGTTGAAGCACAGAAGTTTCTCAAAAAATAAAGATTATTTTCTACTCTCTCAATAATTTCCCCCATCAGTTAAAATGGCAGTTGAAAATACAAGTAGGGCTTAAATTCAAGAAATTAATAAAATCTAGGCAGCCCTAGTGTTTTTTTTCCAGAAAACACCAATTATTAGCATGCTACACAAACCCAGATGGCTAAGAGTGATATTTTATGTTTATGGCTAGCAATTTTTTCATTGTAGTTGATAATTGGCTACTTTGTTGTTTTGTTTTGTTTTATTTTTCCATGGAAAATAAATCCAAGTGTGTCTTCAGCTATTTTTAAGCATTTCAATTAGCCAAAATTAATTTTCCATTTAAATGTCCAGGAGAACTGAAATAGTCAATAATACTATAAACACATTCAACAGCTTCATTATGCAATTTTGTCCCTAGTTAGATTTGCTGTTTTTATTTCATGGTGTCATTCTTAGGGTGAGGAAATACCTACATATTTTTAATTCTAAAACATCAAAAAGTATAGAAAAACCAGTGAAAGCACTGAAATGTTACAATCCAAGAAGGATTTGGATTTTCAAATACAGTGAATTATATATATTTTATTAAGTATATTTTAAAAGAAAACTTGAAGCATGATAGAATTTTTTGTGGTTGTAGAAGCCACTTTCCTCTAGCACTGATCTCTGTGGAATCTCAAAGTGGTACAATTTGTTTGCTTGCACTTGAGACAAAGGCTGTTATGGGCTGGATCAGCTCACACAAACCATGACTGTGTCTCATCGAAGTTCTCAGGAAAGGACTGATGAGCACTTGTTCCAAACACACAAGTGGGAAGGTGAAATAAGTAAAATTTAGGCAATAGCTGATGTTAGGTATGCTTTATCTGATTAAATAATTTATGATATACAGGTTGAGAAGGAAGTACTTAAAAAAGGAGGTAAGAGGCAAACAGAAAACCTTGGTAATGAATCATCTACTGAATGTCATTAAAATCAAACTGAGACCCAGATAAAGGGCACTAAGAATAACAAAAAATGCAATTAATTTAAGCTTTGTTCTCCCATAATTGCATTTTCATGATGAAATGTATTTATGAAGGGGTCAAGACATTTTATTTTAAGAAGGCAGTTTTCTGCCACTGAAACTATTTTAAGGGAGGTCAGACTTGGACATCTTAAATGTTAACAAAATACACAGTTGTCTGGAAATTTAAAAAAAAAAGGAAGAAATTCATAGCATTAAGTAATTTTAAAAGGCTTGCAGCAAAAATACTTTTTTTTCCTACAGTGATGAATTTCATTTGCATCCATTGAATTTGCAACAAAGATTGGAAGGCAAAAATACAGGCAAAGGGAAAGACGGATTCAGAATTCAACTCATTCTCAGTTCTAATGCTCCCACTGTCATGATCCATTTGAAACTTTAAAAAGGAAACCCATTGAGCTGTCTTAAGTAGGTTTTGCTGAATGAAAGACTGGGTTTTGTTAATGAGCAGGCATTTCTGAGAGGGCATTCCAGAGCTGGTTTGAAGCTGGGGAATGAATGAACTTCAGAAAAGTCATTCTCATCTTTCCCTTAGTCTTCAGAATTTGTAACATTATATATTTGAAATGAAGACACAGGAAAAAGATGCTGTAGTGTTACAAAAATGTTTCCTTCAACTTACAATTTCATGGTTCAATTCTAAATAAATAGCAAGAAAAAAAACCTAAAACAAATAGCTTGTATTTGATTTATCACATTTTAAAAGATCAGTATTTTCTTCTGCAATTTTATAATTCTATCAATATAACAGCAAGATGGCAGAAGAAAGATGTTTAAACTAGAAGTCCTAGAAACAATGTGTTTCTTATAAAATATTAGTGGTTTCATAGTGGTTTAATTGCTTTCCACTGATAGAAGTGAAATCACTCTGTGCACCAAAGTGAACCACACAGGCAGTCAGAAAAGGCAGGAATGTTCAACCACCATGGGGGACACATTTCCTACAGCACAACTCTTCCTTCTCTGACTTCTCCAGTCCTCATTCCCAAGGGAACATTTATGAAATACTTCCAAAATAAGAACTTGAGAAATTAAGTTTTTATACCTCTCGAAGCTAGAAATCTTGAGTTCTACAGAATTAACACCTGTTTTTATATTCCAATGCAATTCTTTCTCTGATTAATCTGTTATACCAAATCAGAAACAGTTTTTGTCTCTTTTCCAAGTGAGTTCATGATCTAGCTCCTTGATAATGTGCTAGTCTCTTCTCGTGTTGCCCTTCACTCCTTCCTCTCTCATTATCCAGCACAGGCTTGATCTAACAACAAACTAGGAATGGTAGCATCTGATCCTGTGTGCAGTCTAGATTTTTCTCATTTCACAGAAATTAGTGTGATTGTAGACATTTGTTTTCTTCTATTGCATTTCTAATATCTATGATCAGATTTACCAAGCCCATCTAGAAAAAGTCTCAAAGGCATTTGCTTTTGGACATGAATGGTGACAGACTTACTGTGTTGAGTACTTAGTTTAAGCTCATATTTTTTTTACAATTTCTTTATTTGCAACACCGCTTGTTAGCCTCATGAAATACGTGGCACAACAGGAAGGAGACTGAGTTGCAATTGAAAAATGGGAGTACGACAATGTAGAATAAATTTCCTGGTTTCACAGGCAGTTTCACATAACTCTATGCTTCTGAGATCCAGTTGTCATCAATTTGGAGTTTTTCTGGTGGTTTAAGGGTTTTTTTTTTGTTTTGTTTGGGGTTTTGTGGGGGTTTTTTGTGGTTGGTTTGGTTGGTTGGTTGGTTGGTTTTTTGGGCTTTTTTTTTTTTTTTTGGTGGTTGTGGGTTTTTTTTGCGGGTGTTTTTTTTGTTTGGGGTTTGTTTGTTTGTTTGTTTGTTTGTTTGTTTTTTCTCCTCTAGATACATGCCTTCCTGGAAGTGGTTATTACTATTCATGATAAATATTACATACATTCATTATTAACTTCTGCACAATGTCAATCTGAAATTCAAGCTCATTCAAATCAGATAGGTGAGAACTTCACCTGACAGAGCTTTGTTTAAATGACTGCACTACACAGTCTTGTCCAGCAGAGACTGACAGTACTTGCTCTTTTTCCAGCTGCCCATACCTAAAATACATTCTGCATTTTTGGTTTTTTGTTTTTTTAAATAGGACAACCTGAATATTCCTTAATGTCCTATAAATAGAATTCTCCTGTAGTGCGGAAGCAGAAGGAGAAAGACAGGATATGACTGAAAAAAGTAAATAATAAATAATAAAAATACATTATAAAAATGTATAAAATATAATAGAAATAATAAAACAAAGAAAATGAGAATAGAAGTGTAAACAAGGATAATAAAAAGCAGATTATTCTGTTCTATCTGGAGTTAGAGATCATCATCATGATTCCATTGACGTTTGCATGAAGCCAGCTACAATTTCCAGACAAATCATTGCATCTTTCATAGTTTAAAACAATATTTTAGATTGAATTGCTTTCGCTTATTAAGATGTCACACAGTGTGGAAATACTTAGAGCAGAGAAAACAGACAGATGGCTAAGTAAATTAATCTATAAGCAGCAACAGAGCATAAGGTTAGCTGCTGACATTGACTGAATCCTGTGGAAGGTGGCGGAAAGATGACAGTATTAATTAGTCACAAACATGAAGGTGAAAAAGGTTGTGAAAAGCTTGTGGAAGGGGAGGAGATGGGTTAGGAACCTGTCATTTAAAGAGAGGTTGGCATTTCACATTTGAGATTTATAACTGTACTTTAAATTCCGTACACTTCTGTAATGTTTTGATTGAAAAACTCTAGTTAAAAACATTGTAAAAATAGGGATACATTTTCAGTGTTAATCTACGTTCTTGACTTCATTTTAAATGCAGGCATTTGAGACTGCTCTGATTTTTTTCCCCCCTGTAGTTGTAATAATCATGCAGTAAAATGCATCATATAGAAAATATGTCATATAATACTACTACAAGATGCTTTAATTCCTCTGAAACAGATATTTTCCTGTTCTTCAATATTACTAGAGATTTCTTCTTTTACAGTGTTTCCAATTGCAATATGTTTTAGGCTAATATATTATAGTATAAATTTGGAATAGAGGATACTCCAAAAGCTGCACTATTATATTTGTGGTAAACTCTATGTTGTTTTGCAAGGTAGACTGCATTCTTAGACTTTGTGCTGTGGAAATGAAAACATTCTTAATTTTTAAATTCTGACATCATTACACTATAAAAATGACATTAGATATTTTTCATAGATTTTTAACAAGATAATCTAAGTTCACCGACTTTTCTGGAGCTGTATAAATTCATATTAGGCACAGACTTTTCTTAATTTATTTCACTTTCATTTTTTACTTAATCTGATTTTGAGTAAATGCTGAGCACTTCTACATCACTTGAAATAATGCATTTTAAGGTCTTCTGATAAAGGAAGAAGGAACCAGTGTCAAAAAAACCCCACTGCACTGAACACAAGATAATATTTCAGGGTATGACTTGAAAAAATGTCCAAATTTTGCTGATCTTTCTTTCTGTGACAATCTATAAATAGATACTAGAAATAAATGATGCAACAATACCTAAATGGCAATTTTAAAAGGCAAATATTCCCTCATTTATTTTCTAGTGATATTTGACACAACTTTTCTCCATCAAGAGCTTAATGGTGACAATTTTGCATTATTTCCACTTTATTTAAAAGCAAAAATAAACAAGAATCTTAGTACATCATTATATATTTGACAGAATTCTTTGATTTCAGAAGTAGTTCTGTATGCTATGTGGGAAACAGGGTCCCTTGAGTGCTCTTTCCTGCTTTAATTTTATTACACCTCACTGTCTCTTATCAAAGATGGCTTATGGGCTGAGTATATATAATTTCATATTTCTCATTATCTCATTTCTGTTTCCATACAAAGATTTTCAAGTTGAAAAGAATTTTTCTTGAAAGAACAGAAGCAAGAATGTAATTTGTTCTGAGAATTGTAGAGATCAAAATTAATTGTGAGAAAGCAAATGCTTGGATGTTTTTCTGTTAGTAACCTCTTCTATTTATAAATTATGTTACAAAAAAGGAAAATAGGAGGATGTTTACGCATGCTAGAGATTTTATTTGTAAAAATAGTGTTTGAAAAGACAAAAGCATTTGACACTTATCAGTCATTTAAAATTTCCAGTTTATATGTTCATTTTTCTTAGCCTACACTTGACTTTAATTCTATGCCCTCAAATCCAACTTTAAAGCCTCAGAAGAATTTGGCATGGTCCATGGACCATACAGAAGTGAGAGAAATCAATTTGCAGCAGAAGCTAAAGAGTGAATACTTAGGAGATGAGAAGGGAGGGAGATTATCTTCTCTGGGATGTGTTCCACCAAGAAATGTTTGATGCTGAAACTCAGGTCCTGAAATGGTGTGTGATAGTAAAGAAAAATCATGTATAAAAGGAGGGACTGTAGGCATAGTTTGGGTGCTGATAATCATCCTACAGAATGAATAATACATCACAGCTCTCAAAAAAAAAATCTTTTCCAGTGCTAGGATATTTTTCATTAAATACTGGTTATTAAACCTATTAAAGGTGAATTTAGTTGTAATAAATAAGTATCAATAAAAAAGACAGCTTATGCTTATCTTTACATGTTTTCAGATTTTTTTGCTTAGAAAAAATACTGAATATATTTTACATTGCACTTATAACCTAAAGGAGTAATACATTAAAAGCTTTACCAGAAGAGAGAGTGTTTGTCTCCTGAAAGATTTACAAAATAGTGAACATAAAATATAGAGCTTGCTTCTAAGCCACATAAGTATCTTAAGAAGCCTGAGCTGTTATATTCAAACAAAGTCAGACAGTTCTACTTTTTTTCATAGCTGTTAAATTTCAGGTAGCATAAAGGAGATGAAAACAAGCATCCATGAGTCTCAAAAAGACAGCAGGAAAAAAAGAATAATGGCATGTTCTGGACTGAGCCGTGGCTGAGCTGTGCAGGGCTACAAGCACAGGCACAGAGAGCAACGTCTGAATGCCTAAACCAAGAGCTCCCTGTAAGCTCCTGAAAGGAAATCATGCTGTGCTTTCAGTCCAAAGTACTTGGAGATGTCTCCTAACTGTTAATCCTTAAGGCATTACCTCTGGCACCAGGAGAAAGAGTAAGGAATTGCCCTCATTGCTGTGTGCTTACACAGCTGTCATCTCCCCGAGGTGCTGATTTATCTGACAGGGGTTGGTATTGCGCGTTATATGTGACCTCATGCAAATTAGAATGAGTGGAATAGTATTTTAATTCTGAAATAATATTATAATAATACATCTATTACATATATATTACAATGCTACTATAATAATACATCTTATTGAGAACTAATGCTCAAAGTCCTTTCCAGCCCCACTCCCCAAATCACATCCTTGGTTTGGAAGGAACTAGGCATTTCTTACCTTCTTACTGAAAATATTTCATATTTTTAATATAAATAAAACCATTATTTTAAATGGTTTTAGTTAGCAATGTTTACCTCATAAAACAAAGGCTTTGTATCCTCTGAAGACCAATTTACAAAAAAATATACATGTTCTCCAAGTTTAATGTGCATACACTTCTCTGTGCAGTAAGGTACTGTGTGGGATAAATAAGTACATCTTAATAAGAGCAGTGCCTTCTATTTCTAAAAAAATTGTTTATGACCTTGAATTTTAAGTCTATATGACTTTACAAGCATAATCCCTAGAGATAGAAACCATTATCTTTTTTTTTTTTCTTTTCATCTTGCTTCAAAATACTCTTAAGTTTGAGAAATGCCTCCAGGTTTTTGTTCAAGAGGGCACAGACACACAGGTACGTACATGCACCCACACACACAATTTTGATTTTTTCATGTCCTCAAGAATTTGATTTACTGAAGCCCTCAAGATTTATCTCAAAAGTGCATTGAACACCTTCCAAGGGTCAAAAGGTCTGGAACTGGAATATTGTTGCTCTCCACTTACATTCTCTAGAAAGAGGAAAAGCATTCTCATGTCATAAAAAGTGTCTGTTTCAGTCATGTGGTCATCTCTAGCCTACCTGATCTTTATCAGCAGTTGGTGCTTAAACAGAGTAATTAATTAATTCATTTAGCTTGGAACAAGCAGGCTTGCCAGTTTTATATATAGAAATAAAAGTTATAGATATATTTATATGTGAAAGAATGTGAGGAATACAATTCCTTAGTGTAACAATCTCTCAGCTTTAAATACTTGGAAAAATATCTGAGCTGCTGGTTGCAGTCTAAGCATGATTTACACTTTTTGTCAACATTTTGGTTAAGTCTTTTAAATAATTTTTGAATGCCTGATCCAATTTACTAGATTCCTCAGTAATTATTCCTTCTCCTGTTCTTTTATATGAAGAAACACCTGAACAGTTCTGTACTATACACGTTCTGCTCTCCATTTATAGTATAATCAGAAACTCTTGGCTGATTTGGAAGCTGTTTATACATGTATTCCCAGTTACATTCCATTACCTAATATGCACTGATAATAGAATGACCTTCTCCAAAATTACCAGTGTCACCTTGATTTCCAGAGGTGTTATTTAACAGTGATTGTACTTTTCCAGTTTCATTGTAGAACAAATTGCTCGTGATCTCTGATGACATGCAGCTGGTGTAATGCAGGTGCATTTATAACACAGCCCGAGGAAATAGATTGAATATTTGAAGCAATAAATCTCATTTTGATTTCTACAAGATGGATGTCAACTCTATTTCCTCTCCTTCTTCTTTTTATCTGTCAAATGGAATTTATAAATGCAATTATTTCAAAGACACTTTAAATAAGAAAAGGAAGTAGAGATAAAAAAAGGAAGTGACAGGTGACAGTGGCATCTGAATTAAGAAATAGTTCAAATATACTATTTTTGTAACTAACATCAAGCGACACTGAACGGTTTGGAACTGTTTTGTACCAGGCTTCAAGATAAATTTTTCTCCATCATGACTTTTCTAGTCAAAACTATACTGGTTCAGCCCTGAGAACAAGGGATTGGTAGGGTGGATAGTGCTGTGTGGTCTTTCCTGCTTCCATCGCAAAGCACTGTGGAAGGTCTCAGCCCAAGTCAGAAAAACACCTGACACTCCTTTGACACTCCTCTTAGGACTCAGTTGCTTTTCTGATTTTTAATTCCTTTTAAGAAAAAACTAATGTAGTGTACCTCATTAACTTAATATTTAGTAAAGGCTGATTACAAAGGGTTTTATTTGAGTTGCTTTTTGGTTTTTTGTTTTTTTTTCAAAGAGGTACATGAAAATTAAGGTCAAAAAACTCATTGTGATGTGCAGGCACTCTTCCTCAAAGGGCCATCTTTTATTTACCTTAGCTTTTAAAATACTTATACCAATAATATTAGTATTAGTAGTATTATTTACATGAACTTTTAAAGATGGGATGGGGCATTTTTCAGGAGACTCCTTGCAATATAATTGACAGAACAGATTAAAAGAATTGATTTCTAGAGTAATACTAATCTCAATTAACATTCACTTTCTCTAGTTAAGACCTGTGAGAAGTTTTTCACTCTTAGTTTTAATTATGTCAGTTCCAAATACATTCAGCAGGATTCTAAACAGCAAAATCTCAACAACTCAGGAAATCACTCCTCTGAATGAACATGTGCACCTACTTTCAAATAAGATGTATTCCTGATTCAAAGTTAGCTTCAGTAATGACTAGATTTTGGCAGTAGAAAATTTCGGAGCACCCAAAATTTAAAAAAAAAAAAAGTGGGAAAGATCACCTTTTAATACAAAGGCTCTTCTGTTTCGGATATTACCTTTGTGTATTGTTTTCCTTAGACCTGGGTTTTCTGATAAGAAGGCAACTCATGTCCCTGGAATGAGCACTGATGAGGTTAATGGAATTGTCTTGAGTTAAATATTTGTCTCAGTTTGCAAAAAAAACACAGACAAAAATTCATCATTTGGCACAATCAAACACAAGACTGATGAGTGATGAATCTGATGACTCATACAGGTCAAAAACTCAAGTTGAAATATATAAGAGGTCATAAATGATCTAGCTGGAGCACTTCAGACTTTAGGGAGTTTATTAGGAGGTGCCTTGCCACTTTCTTCACGATAAACAAAGGAGGTTCCACAATCTTATGTTTAGGTCACATCATATCTTCCTATGTTTTACAACAATTTCATTAAGTCTCGGTATTTTGTTGTTAGGTAATTGATAAGCAGAGAGGATAAACTGAACTAAAGATTTAAGAATCAGTCCATGGTAGGTTTCAATGGCAATTATTCATCTAAATGTCTTTGAGGATCTGGGTGTCACCATTAAATCAAGTGTAGATCTCTCCTCAAACATTACTTTAATGTTATCTGATTGCTGTTTGCTGATGATGCTCCTGAATGTTTGTCCCTTAAATAGTAACAAAGAGGTACCTCATCTTCACAATCTGTTATTGGATGTACACCAGAACTACTCTGCCACTTGAGTAATTGCTGTCAGATTCTGAAGTGTTTCTGTTTGGGTGACGTTTGTCTGCCAAATAGGAACCTCTAAAAGGAGGTAACAAACCTCTCCAAGTCTCAGAGGACTATGAAGCTGTAAATGGAAACACTTCTACCATCAGTTACGATATTGGAGTTAAAAGAAGAGTGAAAAATGCAGTGCCATCCTAAGATAATGCAATACATTTCAAATATGGCACAGCTTGATACGAAATAAGGAGCAGAGCAGTGCGAGACTTGCTGAAAAAGCTGCTAAGAGAAAATCTTTCAATGGCAAGTGGGAAAAGTACTATCAAGCCAAGTAAGAATAAAGCACTGCAATGCATTATAGCATCAAGTGGTTTCTTCCTCACATGTATGGCTTTGTTGTTGTACCATCGCCATCAGCAGAGAAGAAGAAAAGGAAGATTCATGGTCTTGGTTTTCATATCTTTGTGTAGCTGGTAAAAGAAAAGAATGTGTGTGCTAGATAAAATAGTTAAAACTACAGACAGAAGAATCTCAGGAGAATTTCAAGCTGGAATCATGACAGCTGAAGTGGTAAAAGAGTGTGAGATCATAATAATTACAAAGTTTTCGGTCTTGTCAATATTATTAATTATCAGGCTTTTTTAACATTTCACTCATTTAAAACCTAAAATATATTTGTAGCTAGCAGAATTTAAGATATGCAGAAAATTAGATTAGAAAGTACCAGCTTATTAACATAAATTATGTAATGACCAGAAGTTTGGATTTAGTAAAGAATATTCTGCCAAATGGCAATTACTTTAAAATATATATTGAATCTTTTCTTCTTTCTTTTCAACATTTTCAATAATTGTGTCTCTAATCCACAATCACCTTATAGGTGATTTACATTGATTTTGGAGGTTTGATTATCTTACCAAACAAATCCAGAAAAATAAACATTAGAAATATATTTGATGAAATTTTCCTAGAAATACTATCATTCATGGAAAATGAAAAAAAACCTACCATGTATGGCGAGGTTTTATTTTCTTCTTTGAGTGTTAAGTATCTGAAGCCTGAAGGAGGAAAGCTCTATTCATATGACCAACTATTGCTCTTTACATAGACTCAATAATAGCATATGTATATTCATAAGGAAAAACATTCATTTAAGTCATCAGGAGGAGGGTAATTACCTCAGTATGCAGGTTTTTGCAAAATCCTGTTCGGTCACAAACTAAGTTAATCTATCTTTAGCTCAGAGATTATAAATCCACTGAGTTTACAGATGCCCATTTATATAATATTTGAAAAAAAAATCCCAAAACAAAAAAACCCACCTTCAAATAGGCATTTAAACAAAAGGACTACAGTTACCAGCATGTGTGTGACCAAGGCAGATGTTAAATTACAAAAATAATTCTGGTGAGATACACCAGCCTTTACTATTCCTTCTGATTGCTATAGTAATTAATTTTAAAAATCTGTACATTTTCAATGTAGTTTTCTGTGAAAATCTCTAAAACTAGGTAGCTCTTTCCATTTTTTATTACTTTTATTTTTTTTAATGACATTGTACCTCAGATTTGAAGAACGACATTTCCGTGAATATTTAGGAAGATTAGAATCTCAATCCAGTTTTGCAAAAGGATGTTTAATTACATAAGGAAGGATTTTTTTATGACTCAGCACTGTCTCACTTAAGTTTGTTGAGTACTAAAAGCAGTTCAGCTGTGCTAAAAAGAAACTAACAGTGACCCACTCAAACATTGTCCCACTGTCTTGTATCGATTTTGTAGAAATTACTATTGTGAAGACACAACACGCAATCACATTTTAAAGCCTTTTTAGCTATTCCTGATGTCTTTGAAAAATTGGTGGTTTATGTTAACTTATTTTGCTCAGAAGTCCAGATACAAAATGCACACTTGTACATTGCAGATTTTAAATGTTTTGATTACAAGATTTTTGTGATAGCATGGGTGTTTTACTCAGAAAGAAATAGTATTCCCAACTTAGAAAAACAGTAAACTTAATTAATGCAAGTTTTCCAGTGCTTTTCATGTCACCAATCATTTAAAATTTAATTTAATTTTAAAAAATTCAGGTCCAAATGATCAAATGGTAATACTAGCTCCACTACTTGGTGCTGTGAGCCAGGATGTGTTAGAGATTGCTCAGAATGACCCAAAGGCGTGGTGCTTACAAAATGTAAAGCATCAAGATTTTTTTTTCTCCTCTTTGTTCCCATGGAAAACTTTAATAAGATAATGTGAATTATGTTAATATTTAAAAAAAAAAATCCTGTTTAGCCTCCAGTGTTTGCAATCCCAGTTGGTACTTTCTTGCACTTTGTTGGCCACTGAACAAAATAATGATAAAAAGAAAAGATGTTACAGGGCAAAAAGGTTACATAGGTGTAAACTTAAGTCACACAAGCAAGAATTTTAAGAGAAGTACTGCTTTCATGCTTAGAATCAAGATGTGCTTCTCTACTTGTAATTGTGGAGAAAACTGTAAACTGCCAGTACTGAACCCTTAAAAATGTTTCAAATTGTATTCTGTAATTTGTATTCATTATTTATTCACATAAATAATAGTTTGTGGGGTTTTTTTTAAACAGTAATGAAAAAGGCACAAAAGCTCTCAGAACTATTTCAGTGTCTTGGAACATGAATTCTGAGATATGTACAAATTTTTCATGATGACAAATATTTCTGGGGACCACCTGGATAAGAAGGGATAGTGCAATAAAATAACTGTGAGTGCTGAAAAGGGGGGCATATAAAGCAAGAAAAGACATATTTCATCTAAATTGCTCATAGGGCTTTTTACTCTGTCAAATATAGCTGATATCATTTGACTGATATAAATTATTATTGATTTCCAGGCTCTGAGAAACCTTCTAAGCCCTGAACAAATAATTTAATCCTTTCTGTTTTTTAAATAGGATTTTTTTATTATCCTTTACAAAAGGTTTCATGAAGTTATGCATTTTATCATCCCATAATAGTGACTGTATTTAAATAGTGTATTCACAGAAGATAAGGAATTGCCTCATCTGAAAAATTTTCTGTCCAGAAATAAGGCCCAAATCCACAGAGCTCCTATATATATATAGTGTGTGTGTGTGAGTAGAAGTTCAATTTGTCACAGACTAAATGAATGCATTTGATACAATTTGTGTTGGGAAAACCTAAATAAGCTAAAAGAATTAGCTTCATAGACCTACTAATAGCTTACAAAAAGGTGTCATGAGAATGATCTCCAAAGATCACCTTCTCCAAAGCTTTTTGCCTAAGCAGCCTCCTGTATTCAGTCAGTACTGTAAAGATACCATGAAGTGATGCTCACAACACAATGCAACACTTTGATTTAATCCACAATGGATCACAGCATTCCTGCTGTAGGAGATAACAAAAAGTAGTTAATAGTTGTTCAGTAGAGCAGTGGCCATGTAGGCACCAAGCTCTGGATGAGCAGCATGTGTAGACTTTTTTTTGTGAGACAATTGAGTATTGCCTCTTCCTCTTTGAAGCCATGTGGGGGGAAAAGCAAGTTGAAGCATTGGTGCAATGATTCCTTCTTGGGGAAAGTCACTGACACATCTGGTGTGTTACCTACAGAACCTGGGACTTAATTGAACAAATACACACAAAGATGTGATGTCCTTGAAGAGCTAGGACCTTTAATCTACAAAACTGGCTACATTTAGCTCTATTCCTGCTACAAGACAGCAGAATCTTGAAGGTCAGATCACTCCCATGACCTACTAAAATCCATAGGAACTCTTCCATTGACTTCATTGTATTTTGGATGAGTCCCCAGTTCAACAGTAACTTCTTATTCTGATTATTTTGCTGATGTGCACAAACCTCTGACCATTTCTGTGAAGCAGCACCTCCTGTACCTAAACCCCATAATGGCAAACCTGACATTTATAGTAGATCTTAGAGGCAATGGCTGACAAGGATTAAGATGCATAAGGCAAAAAAAGCCCTGCAGATCAAAATGAGAATTTCAGAAGAAAATCAGTGCTCCAGAAGGAAATTTGGCGGCTGCACTAGAAGTCAGCAGAGATGGGGTTAAATGCAATTGATGTTGCTCTGTGAAACATCAATGCTTGACATCTCACAGCAGTCAGTGTGCCCAGATGCCCCCAGAGCTCAGCTCGTTCCTCCTCCATTCTCCAGTGCGCTTTGAACAGTAAGACACCGCTAACAGGCAGCTAGCCCATGTGCTTTTGAGCCACTTTGCAGCAAAAAAGAGCAACACATGAGCTGGACTTTTGTCAAATCCTTTCTGGAAATCTGAACATGTGATGGCCATTGAATTCAATTTTTTGTCTCCTATGGTAGTCTTGCCTTCAAAGAATCCTAACCAGATGGTGAGGCTTGCCTTTCCTTTCTTAGAGGCCATCAGTCTTTGCTCACACTGTGTATTTCTAAATGTTTTTCCTGTTTTGATCTCTGAGAAAGACTTTGTAAGACACTTCCTGCAACTGAAGTTTAACGACATTCTCGGATAAGTTCCAACTTCTTTGTTAATCTATGGCTCCGTGATAAGTAGCTGAACCTACTGAACTTCAACTAAGACATCTTGAAAAAGTAAAACCTACTGAAGCTTCCCTGCAACTCTGGTCATAAACCTCAGCTCACTATGGGTAAATAATAATGACTTTCATTTATGACAGCACCTTTTAACCCCTAATATCCCAAAGGTTTTGCAAACTATTGTCCTGATTCTACAGTTATCTATTTCAACAGATAGACAACAAAGTTCTCCTGTGGTAACTTCTGGGTAACTTCTTGCATCATAAAAATCACAAGTGGGAAAAATTTTTCTGCTAGGAAATAGAGTAAAACACCTCATTAGGAAAAAATTTATGTTGCCATCATTTTAGAAAATTCTGGTGCAATTTTTGAGCAACTTGAGCATCATAGTTCAAACTAGCTTTTGCCTGAAAAGTAGAAGACTCCAAAAACATTTAAACATGATCCCAGTAGATTCTGAATAAGAACATGTCTCTGAATCTGTTTTTCCTGTGTATTTCCTATGTCTCACAAATCATGATCAATATAGACTCTTTTCTACACTACTGGATTACTGTTACTACCTCAAAGAGCAATTACATATTTTTGTGATGTTTTCTATTCAGATACCATTCAGGACGAACATTCTTTAGCCTTTACGAGTGCAAAACAATGCTGAAAGTTACACTTGATGATTCTACATTTACTTATGACAGCTAAAGAACAATAATTGTGGTGAAATAATCTAAAAAATGGCTCCATATTTCTTTTGGAGGTAACAGTCTTTCAGAGGATCATTTGTATTAACATCTTTGCTTCTTGTCAGTCAAAAACCAGCCATTGTCCATGTGCACTTCAGGTGGAATCACAGTTTCTGGAGGAATGTGAATCCATGTCCTTTAAGTACTATAAACAAGTGTATATTCTTTGTCTGTGTTCTATATTATAACTATGTACTCTCTTACAGGTACACCAAAGAAAATTGTGAAGTAAAGCCGAGCTATTTGTTGCTGGAACTGAAACAACATCCTGCTGTGAGGTAGGAATTACTCAGTAGACAGCAATTACTGATATAACAAGTTTATCTATTTTCAATGAATAATTTGGAAGTTAGAGCCCTCTATCCTCTTTGGAACCTAACAAGAAATAGAAGTTACTACTGCTGGTTTTTTTTGCTGTAGTTAGTAATCATATAAATAAATACAGTTTGTATATTAGTCACGTCATAAACAATGTTATTTCTGTTGTTTATTAGGTCACTAATGCTACATGCTACTTCTGCTTTAGACATGAACTAATGGAATCATTTGATAAAAATATAGCCAATGACTACAGAGAACTAAAGCTGTTTATTCATGCACAAATGCCCTCTATTGTAGCCAAATAAAGGTGATCAGCAAAATAGTACTGAGAAAAATTTGCACTGTTTCCCATAGTGACTTTTTGCACAGTCCAGGTGTAATAGGTGAGCAGCAGCTTTGGTGACTGAGGAGAAAGCAGGTAAAAGATTAACCAAATGACATGTTATATTTCAGTTGCTCCAGTTTGGGGTTGATAGGGTTTATGTTTAATTAGCTGTTCTAAATTAGGAGCTCTACCTTCAGTTCATGTGCCAGCTATAGAAATTTTGTATGTCTTGAAATTTAATTCCATTTATCTTATTCTTAACACAATCAATAATGTATATTTGCTTCTAATCTTTGCCTTTCTAATCTAAATTCTCTGGGACAAAGGCACTGTGGTATGTGAAGCATATCTAGTTCAGTACAGTGTTTTGTCTTGGTGGAAGAACTTGCAGGCAGTAATAAGCTGATGCTTGTTATAAAATATATAACTCTATTAATATGCATTTTCAGATTTTAACTGGGTAGTTGATTTTCCTTCATTTTTTATTAACTGAAAGTTGTTTAGTTTCAGGTAATTTGAGTTCAAATATTATAAATTGGGGATTAGTAACGTACACAATATACTGCAGCAATAAAAAAAAGAGACAAAAATAATCCATGTTTTTTTCTAGTAATTCTTTTGTCCCTATGGTTATATATTGGGACAGAAAGAGAGGAAGAAGATGTGAGTTAAAAAGCAAAGAACCATGCAATATCTATAATTGCTTTTGGGTTTTCACTCAGGAAAAATTTGTGTCTTATAATTTCATTGTAATCCAGGCCTGGGAGTATACATGGAAAACCTATGTAAAAAAGTCTGATTTAGATATGTTCTTGAGGGATGAATAAGTACTATTTTATTGAGATGAATAAGCACCATTTTATTGAGAGATTGTTTAGAGTTTTGCATAAGGATGTGAGGTTATTGTCAGTTTATCAGTCACAATACCTTTATTTCCATTATTGACCAACTCTTCATTTTTCAAACAATTTTTTACTGCTTGCTTAGCCAATTCTGCTTGCTACATACAGGCAAAAGCATTCCTTGTTGTCTCTTTTAAAAAGCATTCCTTTATGTCTCTTTTAATCAATTTATACCTTGAATTTATATACCTTTTTTTTTTTTTTTTGCATAGCCTTCACAGCAGCAAGTATTCAATGGAAAATCATAAATATGTTTCCAAAAATGAAAGGTTCAGACATAGGAAATAAAAAAATTAAAATGATAAAATGATACCCTGCTTTTCAACATGTGTTTTGAAACAGCCATGCTAATGGTTTAATGGTTAGGTAGAAGTTTCACCTTTAGCACATCATCCCTAACTGTACTTTCTTGGAAGTCTGATAAAGCTGCTTCTCATAAAAGATCCCCTAAGAGTTTCTGGTGGATTATTTCCATTTAAATATAATAGGAGATATTAACAGACAGATGGATTAGACTTCTAGCTGATCATCAAATAAATTAGTATTAGCCAAAATCATAGTTATCTAAAAGTCTGGTTGCCTTGCTTTTTGGTTTCTTCATCTGTCATCAATTTCTGTATGACAGATGCATCATATAAATAAATTCTTGCTTAAATGTGATTCGTTATGACAAAAATTATGGGTGGTAGGCATCTCCAATCTTTTCTGTCATGATTCAGGTAAGAATATAATAATGGCTGTAGTGGTTCAGTCAGTCTGCTCCAATAATGTCATACATAGCCTTAAGCAGATACTCCAGTAGTATGACAAAAAAAAAAGGATATATAGATATATAAGGATATATAATAATATATTATTACAAATTAATAATACCTTCTAATGATACTCTTCTGACTTGTCTCCAAGTATTTTTACCTCAAGACATACTTGAGGAGATTCTCAAGTATCTAGGAGCCCTTTGTTCAATATACCTTGTGTCCATGAAAACTTCCTGCCGCTACACCGTCTTCTAAATACAAGTAAACCAAGCCAAAAGACTCAAGTTTATTAACTTGTATTTAAAAAAAGGGTTCTTTTAACAAAAAAAGTGCTTTTTCACATGCCTAGTCAAGAAGGCAGTTTCTGTAACTGTGATCCAAAGCATAGCACATGACCTAGTAATACTAATTTTACAATACCTCTGAATTGAACAGTCCTTTATCAGTCAGCTGTCCTAGGATTAATATCAGTAAATCTGGAAAATCATCTATAGGGAAATAGGAACTTTTAGCTTATGAGAGGACATAGTTGTTTGTTGTTTTTTTTTTCTTTGAGAGGAATAACAGGGCTCTTGGACACAGATGATTGATTTTGGCAAGACCTGTCCTTGTGGAGAACTAAGGAGTCAGCTTGGTTTTGTTTTGCCTCTATACCCCTATAATTGTATTATTGTGGCTCTTGCCTAGTTTCAGTTTCACTGAAGTACTTTAAGTACTTTTCTAGAAGACGTGTTTGCCATAAAACAGAGCTCCCATATCAAGGTCTATTGTGATGTTGATGTGAAATTCAGAAAGACACAGTGGAAGTGTCATGTCCTCCTTCTACATACTCCTTTCAACTAGTGCCTAAAGAGTGATGTTCTCTGATCTCTGTCATCACAGAGTAACAGTTTGCTCAGAGTTACCACTCAGTCCATACAGAGCTGCACTTTGAAAGCTTGTAGGTGCATCCTCTGAGTTCACACATTCCTGACTATTCCAAGTACCCTAACATATGAGGAACAGGACTCTCAGCTTATTCCTCCATTGTGCCACCTTAGCATATGCATATTTCACATTTGCTTTGGCACATTGCTTCATGTTTTGCCTTGCTTTGATTGACATCCAGCATACTAAATTACCTCAGTTCTTGAATATATTTAACTGATCATAGCCTTGAGACACCCTCTGATAAATGGCTGTGCTCTAATTTTCAGAAGCAAACACTCTGATAATCAAAGGAACCTTCTGTTTATGCTCTTCTCATCTGGCAGTATCACCAAAATGCTTTTAAATTAGTCTGTGAGCTTTAAAATTTATAGGTTTATAAATACTATTATCTAGTTTCAAGTTTGAAGTTACAGATCTTTTTTATTCCGTGTCACTTATTTTAAGTTTATTCAGATTTCTGTATCATCTGATTGGCTTCTATTTCAAGACAATTCATGGCCTGAAGGAAACCTTTTCTTGGTGTAATTTAGAGAAAGATATAATTATGAGCGTTAGATACAGCTAATACCCTATTATAAGAGCCATAAATCACATTTCTGAGGATGATAAGGAGGCCACAAAATATTATATAGAGGGGTGCATTCTCTAATACCTATATGAACACCTGTTTCAAAGACTCAGAGAGACCCAAACCTGTTGGTTTTGGAGACCTAAACTTATTTTTGAGATAGTGTTGGTAGAGAAGTTATAAGAAACTACCACCACCTCAGGAAGAAGGATGTTGGCTTGTATTGATGTGTTAGGGCACATATTTTGCCAGGGAATTCTGATCAGAGTTGGGAAGATCCTTGAATTCAATTGAACAAGCTCTCAATTCTAATCACAGTCATACTACAAATAAGAGGATTTTTCTGCTCTGGGCATAGCCTCTGTAAATGCAGATTGCATCATAATTAAATGACTCATAGCTGAAACTTACATAAAGCATGAAAAATCCTAAATACAGTAAATTCCCTTTTTCTCACATACAAACCTTTTGTGGAAATAAACTCCTATCAGACCCAAACCCAGAATCAATATGAAGCCAGACAAATGTAAGCTTGAATTTTCCTCCCTTTTTTAAATGCATTGATAAAAGCTGGTACGAAGTTGACATCTTCAGCCTCACAAATAAAAAGGGAGCTGCAAAGAAAAAACAGATTCTCCATTGTCCTCTCTTTCAAGCATCAATATGTTATTAAAAAAACATCTGAGAGAGAGAAAGAAAACATGGTTTGTGAGTCTAGTAACATCTAAATTGGACCTGTTAATTTCCTTTGTTCATTGTGATCTATGTGCAATCCTAGAATGTTCACTTTCTAACAAAGTTTGTTAGTTTATTGAGAATATTTTTGCCAGCTTACAGAACTTGTAAAGTTCTATAATGCAGCTTGAAGGGTGTTGTACTGGCTGGTTTAACATCTATTAGCAGATAATTAAAGTGAAATGTTAATTACTTCTTCCTTTCTTTCTTCAGCTATATTTCTGTGATACTGTACTTGGACATTTTATTCTTAAAAGTCCTCATGATTCTCTGTCCTAGTGCATTCAAACATGATTCAGAATCAAATAGGGGACTGCAAATGCTGATCTCCATAGGAGCATTAAAGTCATGTGTCTGTCACCTGCTCTGGATCTAGCACCTTTTGTGTTGATTTCTCATGAAGCTTGTTAAGCAATGCAGTCATTCAGACAGCTGTTATTCATTCTGGGAATTCACTGAAATGAGTCCCTGTCAGTGTGTTGGCTTGTCTGCAGTTCTTGATATGGTATCAGTGAATTCTATAGGCAGCAGCTTACATGTGTAATAGTGGCTGACTGTTTGAAATCTCATAAGCACTGTTTGAATACCCCTGTTATTCAGTGAGGCTGATATAGTGCCTAACTTTACAGTGGTATCAGAGTTGGGATTGAAGTTACACCTGAAGACAAGGAGTTTCCTTGACTTAATAGGTTTCAAAGGAAGCTCTAATACCTCACATGAGAGGAATTGGAGCAATGGAGAGTGATGCATGTTGCAGAATTTCTCAAATTGTACGAGATACATGTTGACTTTGTGTCTTAGCATTTGAAAAGCATCCCCAGAGGCATTTTGAATTTTGATAGTTCTTAGCTGTAAAAATATGTATTTAGACATTCCTTCCCCTCTTCTGAGCATTTCACAACAGATGCTTTAGAATAATGTGTATTGTGAGAGTTTTCACACATCTTATTTTAAAAAATGACAGACTATATTTTATCTAAGATGCAGATACACAGCCCTGGCTTTAACACCGAACTCTGGAAAGGACATAGCATGGAAAATACTTGTTATAATTGTGCTTCTTTCTGTCTACAAGTGTTACTGAAGTCAGTCTGAAATCAGAGTGAAGGTAGTGTTTACCTTAGTTTATATTTGGACAAGTTCTGATAAAGGCAATTTTATGCCTTTATATAAAGTTCAATGTACCTCTAGCAACATTCAACATTAGTGCATTGCCTTTACATTATATTCGAACTATTTTAACTTCATTTATCTTCAGTGCACAACATTACTAAGTAAGAACCTTGATTCCATGGAATTTTGAAATATTCTAGATACATGTGTTTTCCCTTGGCTCTGAATTTTTCTATTTTTTACTTTTTATATATTGCTAGCCTCCTTTGTTACATATTTATTAATTAAAACAAAGAAATAAACTATACATTTACAGTCACCCATCAAACAGAATTGTCTTCTCAACATCTGGAACCAGCTGAGTTGTGCTAATATTAAAATAAAATAGTCTATTAAAAATATGTCTTGGAGAACAAAAAATTCTGTCTTAATAAATGTATTGAAAGTTTAAATGTAAGTTAAATTGGCAGAACAGAGACATAATTAGTGCTTTCTTTCAGTGTATAAATTAGGATGTTAAATTCAAGTGTGGACTCAAGAAATTTTCAGTTTTGCCAAACCAGTAAGTAAACAAATGGAACAGAATTAACATCGTGCTTCACAATTGCGGGATGATACATCACAAAATATGGTTTATTCAATTATCTTGACAACTGAGCTACAGTTTTAACTATTTATGATAATGCTTTCATAATACAGAGCTAAATATTTTATAATGTATTTTATGAAAATAACAGAGACTTATCAATCCTTCCCTGCACACAATAAAACACTGGAGCAGGCTGCTGTGAGACCTTGGCCAAGAAGCAGAGAACGCAGAGACACTTCATGTGTAAACCATAAAGCTCACAGCTTATCAAAATGCTGCCATTTCTACACAATTTTTGATGAAGCAGCACTGTGAAGCTCAGTGGTGGAATGGAGTCCATTTTTATCCTTTCTAGAAGCAGGATTGTTTAAATGAAGAGTGAAATGCCTCTGGCTTAGGGTGGAACACTGGCTCTGTTTCAGATTTTCTGTGTACAGGCTGGAATTGGGGCGATTGCTCCTGCACAACTCCAGATATATTAATGTCTCTCGTTGCCATCACACCTAAGTAATTAGATAAATGTAATTTACAGGCTTGCCAAAGAGCTATAAATAAAGGACTTAAGGAAGATACCCACCTGACATACATTTATTTTCAGGTGCATGTGGTTTGCTTGTATTTTTTTAAATAGTCTTACAATAAAGATGAAAACTCTTAGGCTGGATAAATAGTAGTGCTCTGCAGCTTATTTTTTTTAAATATTACTGCTGTTGCTTTTCCCAGACTTGGAATTTATAAACATAAATATCAGGAAGACACCCAAATTATTTTTACAGGTTTGTTATCTCCCTTATTTAAGTGAAGCAACAGTTTTTACCAAGCAAAGCAAAAATGAAACAATGAAAAGACTTCTCCTGTCATTGCAATAGCAATTAGAGCAGGTAGGTTGTTAAGAGAAAGAGACCTAAAAGGCTTTAGGAAAAACTTTTTATGAAAAAACGTCTTTGTCTGACTGATGTATCAAAACAAAATAAAACCGATTAAAAATTTAAGCATTTTAAATTGCTTAGTATTTATATGAGACAGAGAGAAGCAAAACTCTCTGCATGACAAATTGAAATAGTATTTTTTACTAGGTATGCCATTTTAATTCTGATTTTTTATAACAATTCAAATAGGTGAATAAAATGAATATATAGTGTGGCATTTGGATTTAGCCTTACACTATCAAGAAATTTGTCAGAACAGTATAAAGAGAGGGAAGATCATCAATATATTTAAAAAAAAAAATCAACGCTAAAATAATAAAACTACTGATAGTAATTTTAGAAAATATAAAAATCTTGTCGGCATTTTAATTTTTTTTTTCTTTAGAAATTCCAGACTGGTTTAAAATATCTTAGTAGTTGAATTTGTTAGCAAAGGTCAACAGCATATGCCTTTTTTAATCTCCTGTCATGAGTTTTATCTCCAATCTCCCAAGTAGTTCTTTTGTATGAGGTACCTGTATTTCTAAACCTCTGTTGAGAGTCTGTCTGTATTCCTCAAATCTGTAAAGTTTGGGTTGTGTGAGAGAATAGAACTTCAACAATTTTCAAGTGTATCTGTAAGTTATTGTGTTTAAACATCACAATAGCTTCTTTGGACATAAAACTGAATACAGTCCCACAGTTAAAAATAATTTAGTGTTGGAAAACAAGGGGGTAGAACCTCTCAGTTGTTTTCTGTCTGTGCTTATATAGAAAATAACAAAGATTGTAGGTGGAACCTTTTCTTCACTGTCATGTAGTTTAGGCAACTTTTAATAACTGAGTCCTCCAGAGCACAAGTACCTAGGCAGCCCTGGTAATTGTACCTTGGTTTAATATTTTAGGCTGTTTCAGGAAGTCTGTTATCTCAAAGTTTCTGTAGTAGGCAGTTGGTACAACACACCACAGCTGGTACCTCTCATGGCAAATACAATGGCTTGGGTTAAACACTCCCATTATTATTTTTTCTTTTTTCTTTCTTTTTTTTCCCTCTACGTTAAGTAGGTCAAAACATGTGTTTATGGAATAAATTTAATCAATTTCACACATAGAAGAGATTTCTAAACAACCTTAGCCATTTATTTCTGACTTTCCATTTAGCAGAAATCAAATTGTGTATATTGCTTTTTTCATTTTATAAAGCATGCTGAGAAACCCCAATCTGGCAGGCTCTGTGAAGGATTCCATCTGGATTTTTTTGCCCAGCAGAGCCTTCTCTAATCTAGCTGCATTCTATATTGGGAAATTATTTTATTTTCTATCTTTAGTTCGTGCATTGGCTTGGCCTTGTGTTTCATCTGCACAGAACTGTTGCTCTTTCCACTGCTAACATACAGAATGTTTGCCATTAACTGTGGTGATGACTCATTAATATAAATAATCCTAAGTATCTTACTAAAATTCTCCCTAAGAGCTCCTTTTTGCATCAGTATACATGACTTGGATTAGCACCATTTATTTCTTGCTAGAACTGAGGCACCAGAGATCTACCCTATAGAAAACCTCTGCATTCAGTCATAGTTCCCAGAGCAGGAACTTCCGCTCTTGAAATATGTTTATTCTTTATATTGGAAAAGAAAGATGTGAAAACTAGCAGGAAAGACAACACTAAAGAAAAAAAAAAAAAAAAAAAAGTCTTACTCATACCAACTTCTCCTTCACCCACGTATTTCAGTCTAATCTTAAGTCACCAAAATAAGACTGATATGATCCATCCTCAGAGGAATTTCCTTACTGAGTCATAGTTAGGGAGGTTAAGGAGAGAAACTGCACAGAAAAATTTCTCCTTGTCCTCTGGATGAAATCACAGAGATCAAAGACCCTCAACATTTATCTCTTCTATTTTTGCTGACAGCACAGAGACACACCTACTGTTTGTTTGACCAAGTAGAACTATTTCTCTCCCCAGTGAAACAATTTTAGCCCAATTATTTTCTCAGCTTCTGATTTAGACCCATTATGACCTGGTAATTAAAAGCCAAGAAAGTGCTGTGAGTGGATACTGTCAGAGACATTAGTCAGCAACAAAAGGCACCATGGAAAAGTTCTAGAGTGCAAATTTCTAGGTGTAGCCTTTAATTTCCAACTTTTTAACTTTTAATCTCTAAGGGGATATTCATATGTGAATTTCTAATTTTTTAAAAAAATAAAATGCTATAACTGCAGCGTTATGCTGAGGCAGGTCAGAGAAAGTGTCATAGTCTGGCACTCTGCTATGTCCATTCACCCTCTTCCATAGCAGTCCAAAGTAAGAGATGAATTTTTCCTTCTGCTCATACTAATTTTTTTGATTTTGCTAGAGGAAGAACTACGCCACTACTGAGGAAGTAATTTAGATTATTCCTCTAGTCATCTCAATATAGTTAAGATTTAAAGGAAGTAATCCAGAACATAAAATTCTTAATATTGCATTTTAGCAGTAAAAGGCAGAATCAGGGAAAAGTCTGTTCTTTTCAATTCAGAGCCAACAGTCTTTTTGCAGCAGAAAAAATATGAAGTGAAAAGTGTGACAGCAACAATAGATCTTGTGTGTTGAGCAGTGCTTTGAATTGAGAACAAAATGTATTTTAACTTGATTCTCTCATTGCTACTATTCCTTTCATTTTGTACTCGTAAAAGCTCAGACAGTACTGTGTATTTTCATAAACATGTAATTAGCTGTTGAGGGGTTTTTTGGAAGACCTCAAAGGAGAGACTCACCAGGTGCTGGTTTTTGGCTGGTTGAAGGCTCCAGCTGATGGGGATTTGATGAATACTGTAGGTATCTAGAAAAGTGTTTCCACACTCACGACAGCCATTTTTTGGAATAGTGACTGAAGGAAATGTGACAAATAATAGATGCCTAGAGACTGAATACAGATGAAAACCAAACAGTAGATATCATTATTGTGTGTCTGACATGTGACAGAGTTAATGAGGCAATAGTCTGTAAATATAAACTGTACCAACAGTACTCTGCATAACCTGTGTCTCCAAGATTAATTACAAACAGGGTCAGGGACCACTTTCAGGACATTTTCCCTTCTTGGCTGTCCTACTCTGGGTCTTAGATCATTATCCTTTCTTATTCTGGTTTTCATTTTACAGTAGACTGGAAGCTTTTAAAGAAGTAACTGATTATTGTTATTTGCATGTATTAGGGACAACAAAATAGACTATTGAATTTCTCTGGGTCTTTTGGCAACTGCTGAGAGATCAATAATAAATGAGAATCTTTGCACAAAGCAGGTGTATGTGTGTAGATACATTTTGCATCTAGGAACTCACAGACCCACCAGGGTAGGGATCTTGCACAGAGAAATTTAATAACAAAGAGCATAGTTTGATCACAATCTCTGTGATTGGGAGTGAAAAATCTGTGTGCAGATTTGACAGCCACAGCCTTGATATGGTAACAACCTGGTTTTTGAGAAGGTAAACAAGAAAGTTCAAACATCTTTTGAAAGTCATGGGGCTTTTGTGTGTATATGTTTAAAGAAACAAAATATGTTTATTTTCTCAATACTTCTCAATATTTCTTTGAGAGCATGACAAGCAGCATGAGTTGATTTACCGTCCTTCACTTTACAATAGCTACATTTTTCTGCCTCGTGAGAATAAATAATGCAATACCACCAAAAAGGAGTTTGTGCTGAGTATAGTCATTCAAAAAGTCCTTTTGACAAAATGACCCATAAGGTCATCTCAAAAAGAGCACAGTGGCACATGCTCTTCTAGTGTCTGTCTTCTTGTGTGCTTTTTTAGCATTTTTTAAGTGTATAGGGTTACGATGTCGCCTATTGGGAGCCCGAGTAATTTTCTAAACTCCCCATTGAACATGTAGTTTAAAGAGACAAAAATACTGAGTCCTTTTCTTCTGCAATTCATATCATAAACAATAAAAAAAGGAAATCTCTGCAGGAGAAATGCTTTCTTTTATTCCTTTCCTCCATGCCTCTTTTCCTGGTAGGACTTGTATAGCTGTGCTTTGCAGTTAATGACACTTCCAGCAAAACCAGGACTTCTAAGCACAGGAAAGCAAACGTTCAAGGGTCATTAGGTACTATATTCATACCATGTTCTTTCCAAGTGGTCAGGAAACTACAAATTACCATTCAAAAAATAACTAGGTATTCTACTAATGCTAGTTTGGAGGTGGAGATATGGGTTTGTTTAACTGTGCTCACAGTCTGAAGGAAAATTAGAGACAAAGCTTGTATTTGGTCTTTGTGATTTTGCCTATTATTTTTTATGTGTATTGAACACTGAGTTCACTTTATCTTTTCAAATATCTCGTTAGCAGTTGTATCTACTCATACTCTACATGAAGGTGAATGTCCAGAGTAAAAACATTTGTCTTGCTGCCACAATTTACCATCTGTCAGTGAAAGCAGAGGTTGAAGTTGGGGAGAAATGCTCTTGATGACCACTCCTTTTATACTTCTCTGCTTTCATAATCTTGCTATAAACCATTTGGCAAAAACAGACCAGTAAAAATGGAATATTCTCTTAAACAAATAAAAGAAAAGGAAGTCTGAATGATGACATCTTGTTTAATATTTGCCAGATATAAGCACAGAACTATAGAAAAAAATGTGTTAACACAAAGAGTAAAAGGAGAGAAATGTAAGAAGAAAAAGAAGAAAGGTGTTGTGAATTGCAGAAGGGAGGTCTAATAACAGAAGAGTTTCTTTTATTTATGAAAACTTATGGTGAATGAAGTGGTGTCTATTAAAAGTAATGAAAACTTTGAGTGTGATACTAAAGAATATTAATAGCCTTCCAGTCTCCAGTTTCAAACAATTATTACTAATCTTCCCCAAAATTATCTCATTTCCTTCTCTTTCCTTCTTCTTTTCACTAAAAGTATTTATAATATCCTTCTCCTCAGTTGCCTTTTTCTTATATCTTGGTGCACTTTATTGAGCTATCAAACTAGAACATAAGGCACATGGGAAAAAATAAGATTCAATAGAGATCAAAATGACAAGGTGTAATCTGTGCTACATTTTCCAAATATTGTAAACTTTTAACTTACCTTATTCTAGTTCTGTTTAGTTTAGACTTTGAAAATTGGGATAAGATAGAAATACCCATTCTTGCCATATTCTTTGCAAGGTGTCATATTAATTATAGTGGAAAAGAAGGCACCATATAATTCTGAGTATGCATTCAAGAATATCAGATAAAGGAAAGTTGCTGCACACTTTGAGTAGCACCAGCTCTGCCATACCTGCAGGCAATAGTGACAGCTGCTATCTTTAGGTTACTTTGTCCTGGAAGTTCAAGCCACTCTTTGATTCCTCTGAAGGCAGCAATGCCACTGTACATGACTTCAGTGAACTTAGCTCTCTTGACAAATATTCTTGGAAATGAGAGCTGTTCTCTCTGTAGTTGGCAAAATTTTCAGAATACGGTGATATGACTTCTGTGGTTGCACTTTGCCCCTAATTTATATTTAACACCTTTGAGCTTCTTTTAAACACTTCTCTGAATAGGTTTGACCAAAATATTTTTTCAATGAAATGGCTATAACAGAAATATTCTTTTTAAAGTCTATTTTTTTTTAATTTAAAATGTAAAACTTCATTTTGAACACTTTTGTGTGTCTCACCCTCACATGGATGCATCTGTATGTAAGAACTGTGTTAGAATCACCATTTAGTTTCATGCTCTGGAAACAATGAAACATTTGAAAGGCTTTTGAGGTATTTGGAGATAAGGAAGTAAAATAATTAATTGAATTCCGGATATCCATGGCTTCAGCAGTTTTCTTTTGTTATCATAAAATGATCATGTTTCAAAAGAGAAAAAGTAGGAGAATGCACTATTGTCAGCCTCAGAAAAGTCATTTTGGTTCAGCAGTAAGCAATGATTATATATAAACAAACATTATGGAGTTTTTTTAATCATCTAAAAGTGTGATGTATAGAGCCAGGGAGTGTTGGAGCATTGGAGGGTGAATAAATAAAGTAAGGTTTTGATCTTTTATAGAAAAGTACCCACATTGTAAGAATGTAAAAGAGTGGGCATATAAATTTTGAGATGGCAAACCATATCACATGGAGAAATGAAAAAATCAGAGAGAAAAAAAAAATCAGAAATCAGTATTTCTGACTGGGAATCATATCCATGCAATGAGGCTGATGAATCAGAACCATCTGTACCATCTCTGTGTTACTGTCCCTGCTCTGGAGGCTGCTCAGTGTTCATCTGACCTCTCTTCCAGATTGCACAGTCACATTGAATGATTGTAATAACCTTATTGATTATTTGATAAAAATATATATCATTCAACAGCTTCTGATGCAAGACAGCAATTATAAACATGAGAAAAAGTATACATAGAAATTGAAGAAGAAAGTCATAACAGCAAACTTACTGCAATTTTTCCTTTCTCTCCTACTACATTAAACAATTGTTCAACATCCATTTTCTGTTCCTACTCACTTTGAGAAAATGTCACTGTTGTGCATAATTACTACCCTGTTTCACTGCTTTTATGTTTCACTAGAGATGTATTGCCTTCTTCCTGTACATTGCTCATGATAAAGCTTAGGCTTCCAAAACTACTGCTGTATTTGACTGGTGAATTGCTTCTTTTTTTTCTTTCCATTCTACATAAGAATTAATTTGCTTTCAAAAAGAGAGTAAATTTTTCCACTAATAGCCTTAGTCCCTTACCTGGTATCCTTTCATCTTTAATTTGCTCTTTTGGTGAAATTCAACCACCTGAATATATATTATTTAGTTATTTAACTGCTAACAGCTTCATTGTAATAATTTATTTCCAACCCCAGGTTGACCAACTGGTATATAAAAGTTTAATTTTTGCATAAAACCAGTGATGTTTTAACCTGTTCCTTGCAGTTCTGTGAAATCTAGTTGGAAATGCAGCACAAGAACTGTCTCATTAGGCTATTCTTTGCTGTTATCTCAACAACAAAATTTTTTATACATATGAAGTTGTTTCAGCGTTATGTCAGCAGAAGACTCAGTTGAAGACTTCAGTCAGTCTTCAGCAATACATAATCACTGATTGTTGAGAAAATGCATAAATATTAATATAAAAAAGCATATTGGTAATATTTTTCACAACCTGTCATTTACAGTAATAAAGTTTTTTTATTAATCTTATGGAATACTGTAATTGAATTATGGATTACGCCAAATCATCAGCATGATATATTATTTTGTAAAGTTTCTTACCTATTACTATTTTTTTCCTCATTCTTAAGCTAAAATAATTGACTGCTTTTAGAGTTTGGCAATTTTTAAAACTTATTTTCTTTAGAAAATTAAATTATGCTAGCTATATATATTTTAGGTGCTTCTCATGAATTCTGGATTTTACTTTAAAACAATTACAAGGATTGTTTTCCTGAGTCACATCGCCCTATAGGAACAGTTGGAATTAACAGAGGTAGCCTGGTTTACAATTGCTGTAATTTAAATAATTATCCTATTAACATTTTAATTTTATCAGGCTAGATTTAACTCAATATTTGCATTAACCATGTTGACCACTTCAATGTTGCATTTTCAGATTTCAGTGTGTTGTATTGTTCTTTAGTCTCTTGAACTTAATGCTAAGTAAAAACATAGAACTTAATCTAATCCTCAGAGATCCATTTTAGCCATTAGGATTAGATGAGAGTTTTATAATCCTCCGAAGATTGTTCTTCTTTGCTTCCATTAGTAGCGTTGGCAAAAGTTTATTTTTGTCCTTGCGTTCCTTTCAGTAAAAAGTCACAAACAATTTTGTTGTTTTAGACTTTCTCAAAGCACCACCAACTGTTTGAGCTTTTAGGAGCTGTTTGAGACTCCACCATGGGCAGCTTTATGTCAGAGTAGGCAGGGATTTGTTAGGCCCTAGAAACCCCCTCCTCTATCAAATCTGGCTCTGCCTAATTCCAGCACAATAAAGCAAAAAGATATGAAATGCAATCCCTAACAGGGCTGCATAATGCATTCCCTTTTAGTTCTGTCATATAAATCTCCATTTCCATGGCTCAGGCACTAACTTCTCTGCTTTCTCTTCTGTCTGTTTCTCTTCTGTTTCACTCATGATAATATTTATCTTCCTCCTAAAATAATTTATGCTTTGTTGATGGCTCTGGACACTAATTTTCTGTCAGCTCATCTTTCCTTTTTCTTGTTTGCATGAGCATTTTTCCTATCTACGCTTCATAGATTAGATTTATCAAATCTTAATCCTGTTTATCTACTTAAAATAATTACTCCATTTTATTGATAAAGTTTTGAAGTGGAAAAGCCAAAGATTACTATAATGTTTCAGATGAGATCCACTCAGTATTACATAGGAGAGTGCAATTGCTTGTTTTATGAATGCTACTCTTACCACACCACATTACAGCATCTCCCTCTTCTTTCAATCCACGTTCACTTCTTAGGCTTAGAAAATTTGCCAACTCCTGTGAACTTCAGTTCAATAGCAGTGCATGCTACTAAAATGTAATTTCAGTTTTCTTTATTGTCTTTATTATTCCTGCTTAGTTATGGTCGTTTTTAGCACGGATAGTATCAGAAATATTTTGTTTCAAGTTCAACATTCAGATAATGCCCAAACATGACAGCACAAATAGGAGGTCAACAAAACCATGAGTTGAAGTTGAATTCAGAAATACTAAGCCCTTTGCCAATTCCTTGGTTTCTGATTTGCTGTGAAAGGGGTTTTACATCCAATTCCAAATTCTACTCAAACTTTTATTTTTTAGATATTGGTTTTAATACAAATATCAAGAGTTAGCTTAAACTCTGCGGATCTAATTCTAATTTATCTGATGTCAACTACATGGAAGAAAATTAAATACTTGTAGCTCTCTGGTCTCCATTGCCTTTTCTCAGCTATTTGTTACCAGGCAACTTGCAACCTTGCTTGAATTTTTCTGGTTTTGAAACTAGATATAGACAGACAGAGTATAGGCACAGTTCAAAATTAGTTGTATGTATTGTTGTTACAAACATATTTATTTCACAAATTTGCAGCAATTTTCTTATGAATTATATAATAGAGCTCCATTCAATAGCCAGAGCTCAAATATTATAGATTTATGCAGTAACCTTTCCAATAATTTCCAGGGTTATGTCATTTTTCTGCTCTAGTTACACTTGTTTTTCTACAGCAGGTCATCACTGGGATTGAAACAAAAGAGGGACAAGTTTGCCTCTGCCCCTCTTCCCCCACTATGACTAAAATGGTAAAGTTTACCTTGTACTGCTGCCAAACTGCTTATTTAATTCATATGCAAAGACTGCATGAAAAATATGGCAATTTAAAATGCCCTTCTTTGGTGTTTTCTACATGTGCAACTCTGTCCAAAGGAAGTGTTCTTTTTACTGGATTTCAATCACAGACATTTGGAAGGCTCTAAATAATGTGCTAACACTGTTTGGCTCTAAGCTTAAAAGTTTAGAAAGCAATGTGTGATTGAGATACTGTCTCAGCTTCAGAAATATTTATTCAGATGATCCAGAGGTACACTGAATTCAAACCTGGGTACAGACAATAAGGACTAGCAAATATCTGTTCCTTGGACACTGCTTATGAGATAAAGAAAAGGGTGTTCAATCAGAAACTGAATCTCATAAGCAATGCCTAACTTAAGGAAATCCAAAGCCCAGCAGCCCTTGTGGGCCCTTGCAGAATTCCAGGTGGATACAGTGCTCTCACAGCACAGCACACTCAGAGGTCATGGGGAACACACAGAGGGTCACACCCACGGCGTGTGGCATGGCACTTTGTCACCTCTCCGTGCTGTCCTGCAGTTCAGCCAGAGTTAAATGGAATAATTTGTTGTTTGGCAGAATGTGGGCATATTCAGGGTACTAAAAAAAATAAAGAGGAAATCATGGCCTCATTCAATCTAATAGACTCATGAAGCCAAAATTATACTTAGAGTTTTGTAATGTGAGCTTTCCTCTCAGAAATGTAATATATTCCCAAACCCTTTTTCAATCATTTATTCTCATCGGTATTTTTATTACAGTTTAAAGAGGAAATATTAGGTGTTTTTGTTCATTTTTTTTTTCTCTTTTTTTGTCAGCAGAGCTGCATCCATTGTACAGTTGTTTTTAATATACAGTAATACTGAGCTCTGCAAAGAGATGCAAGGACTTTCTCCTTCCCTTCCCCAGCACCCCAGCTCCTCATTTTAACCTTAGGATAAAGATTAATAAAAAGCAAGCCTTGATGCTTCTGAGGGTTAACCAAAGAGAGTTTGGATTTCTGCCCATCAGCTGCAGAAATCCCACGGGGGCAGGAAGATTCCTGGGAGGCCATTGATGCCATATATAACATTAAATTTGGTCCTCTGAGATGCTCTAAACACATTCTTTTAAAAATCTTGACTTAAATTTCTTAGTTTCACAAATACTTCTGTATGCGCTAAGCTTTACTCTTACTCGCAGGATTGGAACATATCCATTAATAAATGACAAGTTACCAAAGTCAGGGAGATCACAAATATATGTGATCATAATACTGTCTCTCTAAAAAACAATCATAGTATTTACTGAGTGGATAATAATGGGAAAAATAAGTATTCTCAGTTTCAGATACCATTTTATTGTTATATACAAAACGTACTTATTTTGGTACATAAAACAATAAATGCACTTAAGAGGCAAGCAGAGTGAAAGGTTCCAGTATTCCATATTGAAAATATGAATATATTCCATATTGAAAAGGTCAAAAGGAAAAGATTAAAAAAAAAATCAAACAGATAAAGATATAGTGATCAATTAGAAATTACTCAGTGGAAACTATATTTCTGAAAGATGGAGTAGCTCTCCAGCCTCTGATAGCACTATTTTTATATGCCTTCTAGTCATAATTGAAAAAGTTTTTTCTCCTAAATATATGTATATCTTGAGATATATATATATAAAATACAGAAGGACAGAACTGAAGTCACTGTAGTACAAAGTAAAGTCTTTCAGGAAAGTGAACATAAGACTTGCTTTGAAAAAATGTGATAATTAACCTCACCTTCAAAGTTTGTCCCACAAAAATTATCCATCTGACAGTGGATGGGTGGCATCCTCATACTCCTCTCATTCTGCTAACAAATTCAATCTGCTTATAGAATTGTTTAAAGTAAAATCATTCTTCTTCATCATCCACTTTTCTTAGGCCCTGCTGGTACTTTTTCATTTACGTGTTCTGTCTTCACTTTGAGAACATAAAGACCTACAGTCAAGAATTTTGTCTGTTTTGTGTCTAGCAAAATGGGTCTTGATTTAGCTAGTGCTTCTGGTCACTGTAGAAAAATAAGAGATAGTAATTGTTTTATTTGGGTGGATAACTGCAGGACAGTTAAGCCAAAGTCTTCACAGAATCTGAACTACTCTCACATCTGTGAGATTAATGCCTGAAATATCTGAATTCGAATTCTTCTTAAAATGAGAGAAAAACAACAAGACAAGAAATAGACAGATATGTGGTAAATCAGGAGGGTTAAGAGGGAAGATACAACCTTCAATTAACCGTTTTAAATTCTGCTGTTTTGATTTAGCATGACCCTTAATGTGTGTTAATAAAACAGAAGCATCTCTGAAAGTGTTGATAATATTTTTATATCCCTTATGAAAATAAAAAATGGACTGAGGCTATGGGCTAAGTCATTTGTTGACAAATTAGATAAATCATCAACTTTATCTTCTGGCTGCCTACTTAGGTATTGCAGTTACCCCTAAGACATTAATCTATTGAAAAGAAGATATCATCTTTCAGGAGAAACATGTCGAAAATATTTTGATAAAGTATTTATAATCCCTAAAAACAGATGGCAGTTCCATAAAGATTGTCAGTTGAGAAGATTTGCTGACAGAAACATGTTAAACAAGTTTAAATTTTTTGAAGGAAGAACTTGCACCACAAAATCAGATGCAATCTTCTATTAATCAATCAAAGCCGGTTTGACAGCAGGATTTTTTGACAGCAGGACCATGCTGGATGTAATTTGATTGTCTTGCACTTTTTCTGATTAATAATACCTGGGTAAGTTGAAGCTTGATGGAGACAGTATAAAAGCAGATAGCTTGCTCAAAATGTAGGTAGGATGAGGGGAGAAGAAAATAATTTCTTATGCATAGATAAATGAAAATCCATGGGATTTTATTCATACATAAGAACATTGGTTTTGTTTTGGCTGAGACAAAAGTAGCTAGCTTTTAAACTTTCAGAAATATAGTATAAATCCCTCCAAAGAATATATATTATGTGAGCTGTTGATAGCATTTGAAATTTCCCATATTCCTGAGTCTTTTCTGTATGCATAAAATGCCTTTTTGATGGAAAGAAAAACACATGGCAATGCAGAGCTCAGTAAATTTTTGCACTGATTCCAGTTGAAGAGGTCAACAGGATCATGCAGTCTAGGGGACAGAAAGACACAGAGAGACTGAGAAACATAGTCAAAAGGACAGCTGCTGACAGATATTCTCCTCCTCAGTGTGTTATTTATTGATACTTGATAATGGAAGTCTTGCTGTTCCAAGAATGCTGCTGTCTCTGACCTCTTCTCAACAGCACTTCCTCAGCTCAGCAGTCCCTCAGATGCCAGCTTGGCAGATCCCCAATTCCCTGTTTGTGGTTCATGTTTCTGAGGCGTTGGTGGTTTCCTTTCAGGTGGATTAGAGACAAGGATTAGATGAATGAAGCAGCCAAACCGAAAATGAATGAATATTCAAAATACTTAGCCCATACTGGTACTTTCCCAAATACATTGAATAGTTGCTGCTGATATTGCACAAATTAATTTTTGATTGTAAAATTAATGCTGGTTTTATTATGACATCAGTGAAAAGAAACAGATCTATAATGCAAAAAAAGCATTAAGTTGCTCTGAGGCACTTCCACTGTTTTTTGCTCATGCTCTCCTGATACCACTAGGAGAAGAGGGAGCAAGAGTTGTAAACGTGGTGAACAAAATTCTCTGATTTTGATCTTGCTTGTGACCATACCGAGAAACTCTCAACTATCTCTGGATTAGTTAGGGATACAAGTCACAGTAAATTCTACTGTGATCTGATTAGATTTTCTCTGGGCTTTGGTGAGAGTGCATTGGGTATTACTGAAGGGCTTTATACTTCTAGAAAACAAATATTACCAGGAACTGCCTATATTTCCTTTTATTGCTTTTTATTGCAATAAAATAATTTCAATTTCCAGATGACAAATAAATTCAAGTAGCAAAGTCTAGCCAAGAGACAACCTTTGAGAGAACCTCTCATTTTTTGAGAGAACCTTCTTTGTCAAGCAGTCACTGAATGAATCCACATTAGATTTGGAGAAAGAAAAAAGGGACCCTACAAAACTAATTTTGGTAAAGACATCACAAATTTATTTTTATTTTTCTCAATTTTTAACTAAATAGAAAAGTATAACTAGGGTTTTAGACTTTTCAAATCATTTTATTGATATGGAAAGAAAAATATATTTTAGAGATGCACAGTAAAGCATAAAGAAAAAAAATGACAAAAGCCATGATGTGTTAAGACTCTATAAAGATCTAACCCAGAGATATGTAAGAAAACAGTGAAAAAAACAGTGGTATCATTTAGTCAGAACTAAAGACATCATAGCTATGACTCACAAAATAATTACATATTTTGCACTTGCTTTTAAAACTGACAAGGCAAGAACTCTGTATTAAAAAACTATGAGAAATACCATTCCACACTGATTTAGGGATGTTCAGTGGCAGAGAGTATTCAAGGCTGGTTATCCCTCATGCAAACAACTTGATTTTTCCATATTCAAGTCTAGAGGATGTTTGTAGTACAACTGCCCTTGTGGCCCTGATTCAGAGCCCATATTGACCTTTACCAACTTACTCCAGGTCTACTCTACAAATGTTCTGGTGGCAACATCACCCTGCTGGTTTGTGACCAGTTAAACTTGAAAGAATAGTTCACACAGCCCTAAGTGCTGTGCTTATTCTCTGCCTATATACAAAATAATTATTTATATCACTCTAGATTATGATCACTGAACTAGGTATAGTACACTCATTTTGTTCACACTGTAAATACAGCATATTCAGGTGTATGATAAGTAGCATTGCTGACCTGAGCAAGCTGTAAATCTACCCTAGAATAGTTCCTCAAAGTACATTGTGGCAATGAAACTCCAGTTGAAGTCAGCATTGACAAAAAGCAGTGCAGAAATAGCCTCTGTTGATAGACAGAATTCTGCAGGAAAAGCTATATAATTTCAGAGGCTGCAACAACCAAACATAGTTTAGGGAGATACTTCCACAGACTTGTAACAGGCTCTAGTATTTATTGTCTATTTTTCAGTTTAAGAGCTGAGTGTGCTCTCAGCCACAGGGTTAAGTTTACTCTGGAAGACAGTTTCAGAATTATGGATATAACAATGGGGGTGTTCAGAGCGGTTTGTGAGACCATGTGCAGAATTCCTACAGGCACAAACCCTGCTCAGGAGAGTCTTGCTGGTGTGAGAAATGAAAACTACCACAAACTCTAAAAAGGTTGGCAGCATTATTAATTTGCTTTGAGCATACTTTGAGCATACTTTCACTTACACCTTTTGTCACTAATAATCAGATTTGTTATACCTTAGCCGTGACTAGAAATTACTTCAGATGGGTTGATAATTCAGATACTATTTCTTTCTTGCTTGCTTGCTTCCTTTCTTGTTTTCTTATGCTTATCTTTCTTTTCAATGTTTTGGATACTTTTTTTTCCAGCAGATATAAAGAGCACCACTGGTAAGTTGTAGATACACTTAGGGTGTCTGCCAGGAATAAAACAGAATATTGGTAGATAAATTAGCATTTTTGCATCTGACCTGCCTTCTTGATTCTTAAAAGGCATTTTTCGTCTGCAGCAAAATAAATATTTAAAGTTCTTAATTATAGTAAAGTGGAATTATTTTAATTAATGTTACCTCATGAAGAATAAACTTATCTAGAAGACAGTACATAGCTCCTCAGTAGTGTTATAGAAGCAGACGTTCTTCACCTCCCATTCTTAATTTATACTTATCTCTGTATCCGATTTTCACACACCAGAAAATTTGTGTATTACGAAGTCAGATGTCAGATGTCACTGCATTATGGTGTTTCCACATTTAGAAACAAAGCTGGGAAGCATGAGATATCCTTACAGGTACAAAACCTAAAGCATGGGATGCCAGAGTGCAGTTTGAACCATTGCTGTAGCACTCTGAAGTGCAAACGTACAAGGGAAAATGTATTAACCTTATACACTCATAATTCTTTATTTTCCCTTCATTTAACAGAAACCCTAGGGGAGAATCAATTACTTGAACATGACAACAACTTAATGCTGTGGACAAGGTTTGCAGTATAACCCAGTGGAAGTGATCCTGCTCCCAGTGAGGCTAACATGAAGTTTGGCATAAGATTCCACAGCACAAGCAGTCCATACAGTATTTGACATTCCTGCAATAAGTGCAAATTCAAAACCTGCAGTTGTATGCACACTAAGTTTTTACAAATGTAGTGGATGGAACTTCAGCCCTGCTTTAGGTACTTAAATTATTTGCATATAGTGACTTTTGTTGTTTCTGATTGATACTGATATAAGCATAGAAAAAAAATTATTTGAGGCACATGAAAGAACTACAGTTCCCAAAATAAAATGAAACTTACTTTCTGAATTATAGTATAAATTTATGGAACTGACATGAGTGGACTTCAGGTTGTTTGAGAATACTGCATCTGTAGCTGTCAAGTATTCATATGTCAAGACCTCAATGGACTCATTGTCGAGAGGTGCTTATATGGTTTATTACATTTATGCCAGGGATTTATGGACTTTTGTGTCCTTTTAATTCCATGTTTGCTAATTAATTTTTGAGTTACACAATGCATTTGAGGCTTTGGAAGAACATTCTAAGTAAGGAAGGAAGGAAGAGGGATGTTGTCTGTGATACGAGAATTTTGGTTTTCACTCAGCTGTGATTTTTCCTATCATCACAGTGCAATTTTCCCTTGTTTGTATATTTTGTAACTTAGGCCATCACTCTTGAGTTTGAGGCACAGCTCATACACAGTGCCTGTTCAGCACCGTACATTACACGTCTTAACTATAAAGACATAGTGATTGCAATATTTAAAATTACAGTGAATTTAATGTGCAGGAAGCCTGAAAATAAGATGGTGAGGCACTGGCAGAGGTTGCCTAGACAAGCTACAGATGTTCCATTTCTTCAAGGCCAGGCTGGATGAGGCTCTGACCAACCTGGTCTGGTAGAAGGTGTCCCTCTCCATGGCAGGGTAATTGAAACTAGATGTCTTTAAAGTCCCTTCCAATCCAAACCATTCCATTAGTCTAAGAAGTAATGTTATTTTCTTCCATTTTAGTGTCCTGCATCTTATTAAACCAAACACGTTTCACATTGTTTATTGGAAGGCACTGCTTTTAAATTATTGTTTGCTTTAATTATCTGTTTCTTCTCTGTTTATTTTGTGGTATTAAAATATAGAAGATTTTTTTTTCTGTTTTTAGTCTCTGAAAATGTACGATGACTCATTGAGTAATGCTTCTCCTGTAATTTTAATGTGATGTTGTCTATTTTCCGAATCACTTTATGTAAGATAGAGGAAATTACTTACGTAAACACATTGCTATCTAGCAGCCTTAGGTAAGGATTATGGACCCAAATCTGATCTGGTTGTAATCAAAGACAGTTTAAGCCTGTATTCAGCGTTACTCAGTTCTTTAAGAAAAAATATAAATATCTGTTAGTAATCTCTGTGTATTAAATCATAAGATATCTCAAGTTGGAAGGAACCCATAAGGATAACCAAGTTCAACTCCTCAGCCTTTCCTCTAAGCTGAGCACCCATCTGCTTTTAGCATTCTGCTGCCTAGAGGCTGTGTCTGCACGTTGTGCAAAGTGTCCTTTCAATAATAGTTTATATGCTGTTCTTGGTCTGGTGATATGATTTACATAACATAGATTGCAACAATGTTTCTTAGCTTCTTAAAAAGTATTCTGATATTGTGTGAGTACTTGAAGAAATGGAGGTTAAGGAAGGAAAAGTGTGAAAGGCCAATTTCTCAACTGAAACCCGCTGTTTGCGTTTACTGTATGACGCTTTTTACAAGAACTGAATGATAAATAAATTGTCACACAATTGGAAACATCAGTTTCCATGTGAAGTGAGGTCATCAGTACCAAGGCAGTATGAAGTGCTTTTGTCCTTAATATTCCGTCAGTGAGAGAGCTGATATTTCTCCAGTGGGAAATACCATTTTTGCAGAGAATTGCGGAGTACAGAAGCATGGGAAATTAAAGAGAAAAACTGTTATTGCACATTCATACCAATACTGACGAACATTCTGTTGCAATCCTGAACAGTTCCTGTAGGATTTTCTGGGACAACAGGCCAGACCATGTGTAAATTTGGATTTACAATGGTGACTCTTGGTGTGTAGCCAGGTTACACTTGATTGAATGAAGACACTAATATAGAAGTGTGGTGCGCTGCATCTCTGACTGAGAAAGGACTGAAAGACTCATTTGTCTTCATGTAGACACACACATTTTCAGAGAATTATGGAAGTTAAGAGACAATTGTATCTTTAAATGTAAATTCATCTCACTGTTGGGAGGATTCCTGTATAACACATGTTCTGCTACCCAGATAAAACCACTTCAAGCAACAGGTCACCTTCTGCTTGTGGAAAGAAAAGTTCTATGCCAGCAGGAAGCCTATCCTACGAGAATTTCTCCTGACATTCAAATGTTTCCTATCTTAAATTAATCCCCTTATTTCTACAAATAACCTATATAATTTAAAATTTTTGACCTTTCTTTTTTCATTGTCCTTCAGCTCTCCTAAACTTCTAGTGTCTCTCTGTAGTTACTGTGCTAGATTATACTTCGCTATAAACTTTTTTCCCACAAGTTTTGAGATGTAATTTTTTAGAGTGAAACACACAAACACCACCACAAGCAATGTCTAGACTATAGCACAGCCAGTGATTGCCTTCCAAATAAATATTCTTTTGTTAGTATATCTCAGGATAAATAAGTAGATGTATATGAGGAGATTGATATTAATAAATTACTGCACAGAGCTGTAAATAACAGCACAAGGTGAAATAAGGACAAGAAATTTTTGTAGGAATATCAAAAAAATACAGCAAGATAAATGTTCATATGGAGACAGCATTGCTGGTAACTCCATCCTCTGAATAAATTGACAAGTGGAAGAACATTAAAGAATGCAGTGAATAGAAACAATGACAGAAGAGTAAAGTCTAGGTGACAAAAGGAGTAGGCCATTCAGCTCTCTTTTTTATGCAGATTGCTGCCTGAAACTGAACTATTGTGTCATGAAAAATGTCTTGTAATCCACATATCGTGTTTCTGTCTTAAATAACAATGATTTAGCAAAACATTTATTATGAAAAAGTAATATATGTCACCTGATTAAAATACTGTCAAAATTATCATGCAAGCATAACTTTGGTGCCATAACAATGAAAAACCCAACAACAACAAAAAACCAGATCAGTAATTGCAGACAAAAATTATGAAACAAGGATGCATTTACCTTGGATAAAAAATGGGATGTAATAGTACTGTAGCAATTACTTTAGGAGAGGATGCAGTTTCAGACAAAGACCAAAAATGTTGATAGGTTCTAATGCCTGCATATGACAAATATCAGATTTTATGACACATTATAACATTAATTTTTGCAAAAGCCTGCTTCTGCTGATTGGATAAAATGCTTCCTGCAGCCAGCTGGCATCTGCAACAAAGCCATACGAGTACATAGTTTGATTATTTATTCCTTTAGAGGATAACAGATCATGTCTGTGTGCAGGCACTAATTGAGAACTTATTTAGACATAGATTTTGGGGATTTTTTGACCCAGATGCCCACTTTTAGACAGAAAAAAATGGCCTGAATTCAGACAACTTCTTGCACAAGCCATGTGGATATGTGAGGGTGACAGTAAGAAATACCTCCCCTGGGGCAGTTTAATATTGGCAAGGTAGTATGTTGTACTAACAATGACATATTTTTTGTCATAACAAGAAATACATGATCCATTTATAAGTAACCAGATAATGCCAGAAAATTGTTGGGTTTTTTTCCTTTTTTTTTTTTTTTTTAATGAAATTATGTTCAGAATCTTGGCCCTTAAATATAAGCTACACCATTAGCTTAGTTAATTTACCCAGTTTTGGGAAAAAAATCAAGATCCTTGTCCCATCCAAGTGAGTGAAAAATGGCCAAAGAATTGACTGCATTTGTAAAACATAATCATGACATTACTACTAGCCACAGATGAAAAAGGTGCTGAAGAATGGTCAGGGAAACAGGCTAAAATATCAATAGTCTGCCAAAGACTAATTCAGAATATAAGTAGCAAAGTTTAGTTTTTTGGGATAATCTCATCTGACAAGCTTCTGTCAATCATCACTGTGTATGCAGAAATTAATGTTTTCCTGAAGTTTTTTTGGAAGACAGCAGTTTGCAGTGCTTTGAAGAGCTGTGATTTTATATGATGTCTGTAAGAATTGAGCCAATTCCACTAACATTTCCAAAATTCGCTTGACACAAACAGGTGCATTCTGTTTCACAAGAACAACTTTTCTCAATAGACAAAATTCACCTATTTTAAACTATGTAAGTTTGGAGATCTTTCCTCATGCCTTGCTACTTAGCCCATAAAGTCTGTTTTCCTCAGACACACTGCCCAAGAAATGACCTGTAGTGAGAAAGACACAGCTGAATCCTAAAGATTCTTTATTCACTATATTTGCTCAAGGTGTTTTCCAGTCATTGACAGCTGGCAGAGCAATGGGTTCATGCATGTCCCAGGAGAGACCCCAGTCCATTGAAAGGGGAATGGCAGTTTTCCAAAGCCCTGATTCATGCTTTTCCATGCCTCTTTGCAAGGATCATGCTTATTCACAAATGATGTTACTATTTAAACCACATATTACTTTTAAGAAGGCATAATTAGTTTGGGTTTGGATTTTTTTCCCCCAGAAAAGTCAAAAGATGGTTTTTATGCACCCAACCATGAGGGATTTTGTAAGCCTCTCTGTGCAGTACTGGCTTTCCAAGTAAGATATTTTTTTATATTGTTGATTTGGTCCTAATTAAATAAAATAATTTCAAAGTGATTATATATTATAACATTTGTCTCATCCTAATTATCTGCCTATGTAGCTACCTAGCTACCCTTTCTGTCTATCTATCTTTATCTCAGATCCCTTCATATGACACCAATGGTATATAAACTTGAGCAACTGAAATGGAAGATAAATTAAATACTTTGTTCTCATTCCTTGCTTATCTTAACCCCCTCTTTGCTCTGTAAATTAATAATATGCACGTATAGTATCCCAGGAAAATGGTTTCGTTATTTCAATATTTGATGTCTTTTAATTATGAAAATGTTCTCTCCTTCCAATTTTTGAAAAATAAGTACAAGACATTAGTCTATTTGCACTGCTTTACTATCTAAATTTTAAGCTGGAATGAAAAATTGATTGTATCTGCTGCAAAAGTCAAAATGTCAGCAGCTAGAAGTATTGTGTCTTATGAAAGCAGATTATTTTCACATGAGATTATTGTGAATGAAAAGCCTTATAGAGAAAAAAAAAGGAAGGAAAAAAGGAGAAAGGAAATAAACCCAAACAGCAGATTAAATGTTGATGAGATGTTTGTTAACGCATGATCTTTTCTACCCTCTAAAAGGATGCTACCATTCATTAAGGGAAAAGAAATCCATACAGTGTTAGCTGTCATTATGCCATATTGGTCCAAAATTAATAGCAACAGAAGCTAGAACTGCCTTATGCTTTTATTTCCCCTCCTTCCCCAATGTGTTATACAATCTTTGGTTTTGTGAAAAATAAATAATACAAGGGCAGACAATCACGTATAGCTTAACTCAGAATACTGGATTGTATGTGAGTATGCTTGCTTTTCAAGTGAGATGTACTTTATCCTTATCATCCTTGTCTGTGATTCCACACTTGGAATGATTTCTGCAAAAATGGTCTATTAGTTTTCATATCAAGTATGCATTCTTTAAATTTAGGGAGGTCTCCTTTGTTATAGTCAGTGTTGTAAGCCCAGTATTTGTTAATAAGCTTCTGTCACTTTTAAGAAGCAACTGCTATCTTTATTAATGTCCAAGAAATAATACCCACAGAATGAAAACATAACTTCAGGTGCCTAGGGGATGAAGGCTGAAAGAGATTTCATTACCTATAGATGAGTTTGAGAGATCTTTCAAAAATTACATGAGTACTAAAATCACCATGGAAACAGAAATTATGGTAATCCAAACCTTTACAAATAATGAATTCTGCAGTATTTCCAGCTTCCACCTTGCCCCTTCCATAATTCTTACACTGTCATGATTTTGAGACCCAGGTTGTTTAAGGGTGCAGTGGAATTTCTCGCCCAGGAATCTGCATCAGAAGCAGGGCTGTCTTTTTTGCCTCCTTTATAACGTTCTGGGGTTGGCAGGTGGCATTAGTACTAAATAATGATCCCACACAGACTTCTCAATGGTTTGACCAATAGCTCTGGCCTGTGAATAATACCAGTGTCCACTGGAAGTGATTTTTTTTAGTATTTACAGAAACTGAAACAAACTTAACATACAACTAAGAAAATATGATATTATTTGTCTTCTTGAGGAAATACATAATAATAATAGCAAGTGCTTATGTGACCTCACTTTCTTGAGTAATTCACCTGGCCAGCCATAGCAGTCCAGAACAATTAATGTTTGGCTGTTTATAGATTTTTTTCCTAGTTAATGAATCAGATTCACATTCAAAAATATTTATAATAATTAACTTTTTGCAGTGAAAGCTGCTAAGATTTTTTCCTGGGTCAATTTTTTCAAATATCAAGCTTTATTACAGCCTAGCAGTAGATTTTGTTTTTGCACCCATCTAAAAGTAGGCTTTTCATCTTCGTTAAGCAAGTGTACCCCAACCACACTCAGTATGATAAAAAAAGCTAAATTGGGAAGTTGTCTTGAGAAATACTGTGAAGCACTGTACTGTGAATCCTTTACAAGCTTAAGTGATAATACTGTAATTTTAGGATGGCAAAGAAAGTGTGAGCCATGAGAAGTTCGGAAAAGTCTTCAAATGGAACTGTTTAAGCTTTCAGAGAAGGTTGATAAATGAATTCTTGTTATGTGTATTACCCTTTTGTGCTTTAAAGGATACCACCAGATGCACTGAGCCCCAAAACAAATATGTTCTGCAAAGAAACAGAAATAAAGAAACAAGCTAACCTTCTGCTAAGTCCAAGGTTCAAAACATACTGATTTTGATTCTTAAAAACTAGAATTCAATCATTAAAAATAAATTATTAACAGAAATTGTGAAAATTAAGTTCTTATTTTACTCTTTAACAGTAAAACCAAAAATGAAGCAGTACACAGGGAGTTTTGATAATTCTTAAGGACTAGGAATTAATCCTTCTTTTTTTTTTTGACCCCTAAATACTGAACAGCCTCTTTAAATGAAAAGGAACCTCTGTGTGCTTTTCTACTATGTTTTATGTTGCAGCTACTTTTCCAGATAGAATTTATTTGAGGTTTGTTACTAGCTCAACTTTTGGGTTCAACTTTTGTCTCAGTATTTAAAAACAGGAGAATTGTCAACCCAGGAGCATTTTCAGCATCTGCTTTTCACAGCTGATATCCTCTGGCTCCATAACTTTATTTCCCTGAAAGCCTCTGTTGACCAGGTTTCACTCTGACTTGTTTGAAAATTATGGAATATGCACACTCTGGGTGGGACTCCGGGGACTTGTATTTTCCACATTTCCACTGCAAAGAAAAACCTGCATTGAGTCTAGTAATATATCACTGTATTACAACCATCAGGGCATTTAATTTACAGCTTAAATCAGTTGGGACTTGCTGATGCTAGGCAGTAATATACTGTCAGTTTAAAACCCCTGGATATTGCAGCTCAGTGTGTGACGGGCTGTCAGTCAGCAGAGTGACAAAGTGACAATTTATGGTTTGTAAAAACCCAGGAGATAAATTGCAAGAAAAGTGCACTTTGACTTAAGCAGCACACTGTGTGGAATGTGTTTTTGTTGAAAGGACTGTGTAAGGTGAGAGGAAATTTCTTCTAATAAATAGAAACACTTTGCTCTCTTTATTTTAGGGAGTTTTAAAGGGCCTGTTTACTACTTGAGACTTTTAAAGAAATGCAGTAAACTGAAATGTATATGCTGGGCATTTTTCTTTGGTGATGTAGGGGTAGTGATCTTGTGCAGATTTTTACAGCCTCACTGTAGCTCACCAGAGCTGTACAGAAGGTTGATAAGTGAAGTTCAGTGTGTGCTGGGAGGAGGGAATGCATCCTGAAAGCTGCTGCTATGGCACTGAAATGGCCATAAGTTTTTAAGAAATAGGGTGCTTCTTAGTGGTAAAGAAACATAAGGAAGACAGGAGAGGCAGATTTGTGTGTAGACAGAGGCCTGATATCTCAAATGTCGTGAAGCCAAAAAGGAGAACTTTCTTTCTCTGGTATCTTCCTGGCCTGTGTAAGCAAAACGAAATGTGAGTTGTGAACCTATTGGGATCCATCTGAAAAGGGTTAGAATGAAAGAAAAATTCTTTTGTACATGTGGCTTCTACTTCCACCCTAGGTTTTGAAAAAAACCTCTTTTTTTTCTCTCTCTCTCTTTTTTTTTTTTTTTTTTTTTTTTTTTTTGTGATGGAGGGAGATTGTGTTGGGTTTTGTTTGTGATTTCTTTTGGTTGTTTGGTGTTTCTTTTGTGCATGGTTTGGTTTCAGGTTTGTGGTGGATTTTTTTGTTTGGCTTTTTTAAGTGCTTGTGGAAGTAGAAAATAGTTTTTAAAAGTTGCAAGTTTTCTGCACACCAAAACTGGCCAATCCTGAGCAAATGGCTTCAGCCATCAATTGAGCATGTGAGTTTATTTTCATGAGCTTCCTACCTTTTGCCTCTTCATGAACAATTGAACAATTTGAAAGAAAAGAACTTATTGGAATACAAATTTTGAAGTTTGTAAAGTGAGAATGAAACATTCTTTAAGCTAATTTGCAGACAAGTGTATGCTACAAAGAATCTACAAACAGGACAAGGAGGCAAATTATCAAATTTCCCCTAATCTGTGTATTTTTAATCAAAGAACAATATTGTTGACTTGGAAAATCAGCAATTGCAGATTGTATAGAATAACTTTGCCTTACCTCTTGAAATACATGGTTTGTATTCCAAACACATATTGACCTCTACTGTACACTTCTGGTGCTGTTCTGGTCTAATGCATACTGTAATTAGCACCTATTCTCTTTTTAGATTGAATTCTATTGCCTCCAAAAGCTTTTTGAATGTGAAATCCCTTACTACACTCTCCAAACAAAAGACTGTTAAATGCATATAAAACAACTATTGTCTTATGTAAGTCAGTCTTGACCCCTCAGGGTATTTAGTTGCTAAATCATAGTAGGAAAGTTGTAATTGTATCCCCATGTTCTCTTGAGATTTGGCCAGTCTGCTAAAATTCTCCTGGCTGATGACAACAAATATGAAGGGATTTTTTTAAAATTAGTTCTTTCTGGTATGACTGATAGTCACAGAAACAATAGAGAAGATCTAAGTAGGATAGGAATTAAATTAATTTGTTGAACCCAAGAATAATTGAAAATTATTTACACTCTATGACATGACAAACTATGGAGTAGCCATTCATTCATACTACTTATGCAGGTTTTTTTCCTCACATAAACCATAAATCTTAAGGATTTTTTTAGACTGCATATATAGGTACCCAAGGCTTAAGAGATCAAACAAATTCTTAGGAATCTCAAAGTGACTCAAAGCAGGGAAATGTCATCTGAATATTTCTAACTTTGACTGACATTTTTGAATCATGAAATTAATTGTGTTTTCTGATATTCTTCAGTAACTGATAAAAAGGTCTTCTTTCTTGAAAGAATTACTTATATAAAAGTCATAATTGAGATGTAATCCTGAAGCTCTTGAGGACATATAATTCTACGTTAAATTTTATTATTATTTTTTTACACATTTACTATTCCCTGAATTTAAAATCAAGTTCTAATACATGTTCTATCCAGAGGACAGTCATGCATTTCTAGCAAAGACAGTTCTTTTTGGAAGAATGCCTTTCTGATGTCAGATTTTATGTTTTTGAGTGTATGCATTAATTTTAATTTTAAAATATAAACATATTATATTTATTAGTATATTGCAGAGGAAAAAAGTCCAAACACATTCAAAAAAATTTAATTAATTAAAAATACCTGAGATCATGATTACATTGGTTTTTTGGCTCTTCTAGTCTCTTTTTTTTTCCTTTTAATTTATTTTCTTATTCATCTAGGTGATGATTTCTATCAGATGTAGAGAAATATAGTCATTAAAAGTTAAGGTTTAAAAAAAAATCCAGCTTCACATCAATACTGATCCTTTCTATTGTGAAATTACTTTTTCCACCTCATTTAGTGATAGAAACTTGGCAACCGTGATGTGCTTCTATTTTATTTTTAACTTCACATCTGATAGATGCACGTGTGAGAGACCTGGCAATTATAAAGATGTTTTTGTAACTTACTATGTAGTAGTCTCCTGCCCTTTAGCATGCAGTAGGATTCCAGTGTAATGGAGTATGAAACTTCTGATGATTCCAGGGATTTTCAGAAGAGAGGCTCGCAGCTATTTCTGTGCTGGAGATGCTTTTACACTGTACTGCATCTGTGTCTGCAGCCAGCAGTGCCCTTTTAAGAACCATGATTCCCAGTCAAGCCCAAACCCTTGCTAGAACTTACTTTTCTCAGCCTAGGCAGAGCTTTCCTGCACAGAGCTGGGCATTTTCAGCAGTCAGCCAAGTAGAGCAGGCAGCCCAGCCCACCTGAGGGGTCTTATAAAGGGGGCAGAAAGGGAGGAGGAGTGGGGTAAGAGCAAGGGGGTGTGAATCAAGTTGTTTTGGAGGTCAATTATTCGGCTTTGTAGGAAGGTGCTTCACATTGACTGCTGGGTGCCTTTGTTTTGTAGGAATGCAGATACAAACGTTCTTTGCCACAGAAACCATGCAACTGAGAGCAGCTAAATGATTGGCTTGTAAGGCTTTTGAGAAATGCATCCAGTCTTTGCTGTGGGACATGTAGATAATCTGTTCTGAACACTTGTTTTACTGAGAACCAGTAAATCTGAGCTTTTGTTAATTTTCATCACTAAAATGAGACAGAAGCGAATGAAGTCACTATATATGTTACATAGGGTGAGTTTTGGGAAAGCGGAGTCAGAGCAGAAGCTTCAATCAACAGCTGAAATTGATCTTATCTGTCAAAGTAGTGGTGTGTGTGGTGGTGTTTGCTTACCACAAGCACAGATCCACAGCTGAGAGAGGAAAATGTGCTGTATCAAACTGGTGGGGCTGTTTGAGTATTGCAGGCTGATGAATTGATGCAAGGTTTTTAAAATGTTAAAGAAAAAGAGACTGTAACAGAATATAATAAAAGGTGGAAAGGTAATTTCTTTGATAAAGTCGGTTGGCTTTTCTCCCACACATTTTGTCTACAGCCTGTGTACTGTAACTTCCTCACAGTTGCATAGCAACTGGACCCCAAATGTTTTAGTGTTTAGCAGTAATTATAGTTCTGTTGAAATTGTTTCAACAGAAAAAAATTCTTTGCCTGATTTTCCTTCTTCCCGGGATTTAGCCTGTTTGCCAAGATGATGGCTTTGTCTTTGAGGAAAAACACCTGTTGGGAAATGAGCTGGAACAAGCAGTTGTGTATCCCCTTGCTGACAAAGTGGGTCTGTTGTGCTCTGTCTACGAGCAATGAATGTGCTTCCCAAAGGATGAGAGTGTGGGCTCCAGTCCCTGGCTTAGCCCTCTATGCAGACAGACATTAACTGTCTAAACTAATTTAAAATTACCTGGATGTCCCTGAAGGCTCCTGTTTCAAGTATCAAAGAATTTACATCTCTAACTTCTAAAAAGGACGACATTAATAACTGATCATATTGAAATATCAGCTGTCCCTGGAAACAACATGTTTCTAGTCTCTGTGTATAATGATTAATTTTAAGACAGAAAAATGCACTGCTTTTATTATGCTATTCTCTAGTTAGACTCTTTAATATAAATAGTTACATTGTAAAGGTATAGTCTTTCTCTGAAGTGGATACAACTTGCATTACACTTGTACTTTAAAACAATTGGACTGTCAATAAAGATGTCAAGATACAGAAGAGAAAAATCTCTGCCCTGGGTTTTGTTCTACTCAGACTTGTACTGCTTAAATCCAGCACAGATGACACATTTAAACTTTTAACCTGGAAACTTTGTTGTCCTGCATTTTTCTCTGCATTCCCTGCATTGCCTTACAGAAGGTGACAGAAATCTCAATGAGTCAGGTAGAACAGTATCTGAACACTTTCTATTCACATGTGTTTAGAAGGCTTTTTTTAGGGAACAACTGTGTTTAAAACTGTTAGGATCATTTTGCAAAAGGGAAAAGGACATATTTACTGTAAGTCTTTGCATAACACAAGGAAAACCAGAATAAAGTATTGTAGCACCATTTATCTGCCTGGCTGTCAGTAACGGATTATTTCTCTGAATTGGACACTAAATTAAGATACAAATTCCTATTCTGAGCATTTCACAAATCTCTTCTAGTGGATATAGCAATACTTCCAAGTTGTAGGTTGCAAAATTAAATTCTCTACTGCACTCAGAATAAAAAAAAGAGTAGGAGGTTTTTTGGTCTACTTCCAGTTAACAAATTGTACTAAATATCTTTATTGTCTGAAAATTTCAGTTCAACAAAATTAGCAGCGTAACTTGAACGGAAAGAAAATACTGATTTGCTTATTAGTGGAGAGCTTTGCCATACCCCCTTTGGCTTGACTTTAGCAAGAAAATAGATTTCCCTCCTTTAATTAAAAATTATTTTTATTATTATTGAGAAATACAATAAATAATGCTTAAATTGGTTTGTTCACCTCTTTCAGTGATTGGAGTTTGAGTAGAAAAAGTTAAGGCGAAAAAGATTTGGTAGCACATTTCTGGAACCCTTCATATTATCTTACTCCTTTTAAATGAAAGACAATATGTAACATTGAGGACAGATATCAAGACTAATTAATTGGGGAGGCTAGTAAGTGGATTTTATAAGCTCAGAACAACAATCTTACCTTGGCCTGTCCATCCAGGTTAATTCTGATTGGATAATGGAAAATCACTGGGCTGGGTGTCTCTACAACCCAGTTTTGCTTAACTACTCAGCCTCATTTAGAGTATTTTGTTTTAAATGTCTAACAGAATTGAATTGCTTACTGGGGTACACACTAGTGTTACAAAATCAGAGCACAGGGATACTTCTGATCAACGCCTTACTGGGCAGAGAGTGTTACCTGACATGTATTTATGTAATAATCATGGTGACTTTCTCCTCCTTGACCCTGTTTTTTGTCCAGTAATGATTGCTTTCTCTTCTGCCTCTCTTAATTCAAATGAAGGATGCATATGAAATTTAGAGTCGACATTACAGATCTCTTCATATTTCTCCACATTTCCAGCCCTTGAAATATTTCCTCGTGTTTATAATGCACTTTTCTGTAGATGTTCTTTGAGGCGTGAATTAATTTTGGTAATAGGTAAACCAGGAGGTTGTTCTTTCAGATGCTGCTTAATGCTTTTATTGTTACTGAATTAAAATGAAATCCTATAATAATTAAGATCTAAGTATATGTTGTAAGAATAGCAGCATTTCCCTGTAAATAATACCAGACTTGAATGCTTGCCCATCTAATGCACATATCCCTAAATATCTGAAATTAACCCCCTACTGCAATAATGATGGCTTGTATTTGTTATGATTGGCATACATCAAACTTAAATTTCCCAAAGACCTGCTAAACCATTCTTAAAAATATTTGGATGAGCCACTGTTGAGCTCCTGTCCATCATATTAATATTTTTTTATCAGACATCAGTAGCAAATTTGCCTAGAGATCTAGAAAATCAAGACGCTCCTCTTGGCAAATAATCTCGTAACTTGGAGATAAATGGGTTTTCTTGAAACCTGGAGCAGTCATTTTTCATTCTGAAGCGTTCATTTGAACATAAGCAATCACCAAGCTTAGGATTCAAAGTTATACAAAATCATAAATGTCAGTAAACATCAGTTGCACTACCTCTGGTTTATTCTTTACTCCTATGTTGGACAGTCTAGTTTTCAGCTCAAAGTGTCCAGTGTTTTTTTTCATTATGGACAATGTTTGGGTTTTTTGTGCTTTTGTGATCCAACTCTCAGTGTTGATCTAACAAAGCCGTAAACATTGAATTCTCTAGCTGACAAGCCAAATTGAGAGAATTCTTGTGTACTGCCTGGTGTGGAAAGAGTAATTTGTTTCTCATAACACTACAAATATGTAACCTTACTGGGGACCCTGAGAGATGAGTTCTTTTCACCTTTGTTTTGGATATCAAGGCAAAGAACCTTAGGTGATGCACAGCTGGTTTATAACATTTAAACCACAATTTTAATGGCTGGCTCAGATTTCATTTGAATGGGATATTATCTGGGTCACAGTTAACTTTTTAATAAATGCAGTGCTTGATGGGAGTTGACAGGTGTGCAAGACATTGATGCTGGCTACTGTAAATAAATGTTTTGAAATGCAAACATTTAGCTACAGGTAAAGAACCAACCATATCTGATTAATGATGGCATATGTGGAGAGGCATGTAATAATGCAAGGAGTTGTTATGTAGTGTCTTACTGTGGTAGGGATGGTTAAATAATATCATGAAAATAAATCTCCATAGATTAATGGACCACGGTTTAACTTATAATTTAGATGTTCTTATCATAATTACTTCAACATGAATTACAAAAATTAGAGTGCTCCATACCTCCAATCATCTTCCTGGCCGTCATCTGGGCTCATTTCAGCAGCACTGGATGGTGGGGTCCCAGCAGGGCAGAGCAGAGGGGCAGAATCCCCTCCCTCCACCTGCTCTTCACACTTCTTTTAACACAGCCCAGGACATGATTTCTTTCTTGGCTGTGAGCTCACATTGCTGGGTCATGTAGTTTACAGATGAGTTAATGTTTTCCTAGCATCTTTCTTTAAATGTCCAAAAAATGAAATGATTTTGTTTTGTCTGCTTTTTAGGAAATTTGTAGGAAAAGACATGCATATGAGAAAGGTGTTAAAGTGAAAATAGGATAAGAAGCTGGTTTGGTGACTTCATTCTTTAGTTTCTTTAGTCACCAACACTTTTCAGAGAAAATTGGTATTATACAATGATATAACCTGACATGAGAGTTGTGTTTGGAAATATTTGGAAAGCATCACATTCTCAGATGACAGGGATATGAAGTAAATGTTACTTGATTCTACATATAATGATTTCATATGTAGGATAGTTGTATAATAAATGCTGGTGGAACAGCTAATGCTGGTATTTTTAAACCACAACCAAGAAATCTCTGATGCACATCTTCGAACCAAATTAGACTGAAAAATGCACCATGCACTTGCCCAAACATCAAAATGTTCAACATGCTGCATTTTAATAGGAGCTCTCCAGGTTAGTTACCATGCAAGTTGTAGCAATCTCTGATGAATGAACATCTGGCAAAGTCTAATGTGTAACAGTTGCAATGAATTTATTAGTTGTAACTTTTAATTGACAGCTAAAGTACTTTTCTCATTGTGAAGTCCCGTAAATTCTTATATAGAAGGAACAGGAAGATCATCTAGCTAAATTACCATACCACATATGCTGGAATTTGGGTTCCTAAACTCTAATAATGTACTTTGGTTGAATATCTCTGATTGACCCATTAATAAGTAGATTCAGGTAACAAACTTTTTTGTAATGTGTCATTGAAATCTCCTTCAAAGTTTGTTTGGTTGGGGTTTTTTGTTCGGTTGGGTTTTTTTTGGCTGGGATGGGGGTGTGTGCGTTGGTCTTTTGTTTGTTTTTACTGCTATTTTTTATAGAGAGAATAGTATGGATGATTACTGTTGTAGCAATCACCATTCTGTGTATGGGGAAACTTCTTGTGTGCATGTTTTATTGCTTTTCCAACTCTGTTTTATTTATATAAGTGTGACAGAAAAAATTGGAGATTGTATACCCACTGAGACTTCTTTAGGAGTGAGTATGCAAAACAAGTCCCTTAGGCATCTTAAACTTGATACATCCATGGACTAAATTTACCTTTTCTCTGGGACAACAATGCTCATAACTGAAAATGGTTTTTCAGCTGTGCTGGTTTTGATGAGGGTGGAGTTAATTTCCTTCACAGTGGCTGGTATGGGACTGTGTTTTGTATTTGTGCTGAACACAGGGTTGATAATTCAGAGATGTTTTTGTTATTGCTGAGCAGAGCCAAGGCCTTTTCTGCTTTCCATGCTGCCACGGTGGTGAGGGCACTGGGGGTGCATGGGAGGGTGGGAGGAGACACAGCCAGGACAGGTGGCCCAAAGTGACCAAAGGGATTACATTTCCAACCTTCTTTTCCTTGGTGTAAATCCACTGATAGTGTGTAAGGACTTGACTAGGGACAAAACTGTAATGGATTCCACTTGAAATGCTTTCCTGAGTTACCAGCTGTAACTTCAATCTGGATTTCTAGGGAGTTGCAAATACTTTATTTCACCTAGCCATGTTTCTTTGCTTCACTTAGAAAAATGTCTTATAAATGTCAAAAATCAGATGGGACTTGTCCTTGAGAAATCTTTTTCTCTTACTTTTTAGCTTAATTTCCTAAGGAAATTAGGCTTCTGCAATCACACTGTGTGTGTCTGTTCTTCCTGATTAATAACCTCTTTTCAACCAAATTTGACATTGACCAGAGGGATAGAAGTCTCAAATATAATTAAATCCCTGTGCACTGCAGGGAAGTAGGCAGCTAGGTAAATGAAAAGTGCCTTTTATAAGATAAAGATTGAAAATTCAACACATCCAGAGACACTAGTGAATCCATCCAGGAAAGGTATTACTTATTCCCTGACCTTGGAGAAATTTCAATGAGTGTTCAACATATTATGAGACGCCAGTGACCTTATAGGGTGCTGTTCCAGATGAAACAACGATGACTTTTGACACTGACCATGTTTAAGTGACGTGCCTGATTTGTTTAGTATTTTTTTCAAACCTGAAGGTTAGCTGATAGATTTAGAGTTTCTGATATTTTTTCCAAATTTTATAGATGGCCATACCCACAATTCTCTCTTGAAACCAATGCGTTTTTTCAAAAGGATAGTAATGGTTCACAGACTACTTCCGAAAGTCTGCTGACAATTCTAAACATGTGTTTGAGAAAGCAAAACCAACACATATATCATGTATGTATAATTGATCTAATTTTTCAGAATTTCTTTCCTAATCTTACATTTTATTTACACTTAAAATTAATTTTCTAACTATATGACTTCTTAAAGACTACAATTATTCAGTTTGCTTCATATGGTTTGTTATATACCCCTAAACTAACTAGATGGAAAAAAATACTCTTTTGCTTTCTTTTTATTGCTTTTCTGTGACTGTTTTCTACACCCACAATCCTTAGTCTTTTTTATTTTTCCTTTCACAGAAAACTGTATCTCCATTTGCTATAGAATTCCTGACTTTCAGACTAATAATGAACCTCTGGAGACATAACTGCTCATCATGATGCTATGGTGTATTTAATAAAGTCTCTTTCATCAACTGCAAGCTCTCCAGTGTTCCTTTTACATTTTATACTATGTTCCCCTACTGAAACATAGCTTGAGGCAGAGGGTGAATAAGTAAGTTTTGATATTGTACAGAATCAACCATAGGTATTCAAATATTTCCCAGAGACTATTTTTTTTCCCCCTCTAAATCTTGCAACTTCTGAAAGGCTTTGTGGATAGTCTGAATCCTGTTTTCTCTATTTTAAAAGGGTTTATAATGGCAACTGTCTCTTGGATCAGTAGAGAGATTTAAGTAATGCTTTTCTTATTCATTTATATTTGACTGATTCTTCTTAGAACACCTACATGCAACAAAAGAATGGGGGAGGGGGGGAAGCAAAACAAAACAAACCCCTTCTGGCTCAATCAGAGTTTTGTTTTTGTTTTGGGTTCTTTTCTATCCAACCCGTACAGCTCCTCCAATACTGTTCCTGTCATTATTTATCTATAACAGAAAACAAAATGCACATAAAAAATACATGTTCGCTTCTTTGTTATTGTTAGTATTTTACTAAAAACATAATTGTAGGAAAATTTAATCATTGTATTTTTGTGTATTTTTCTCTTTAATTGATTGTCTGAAGAAAGTAATCTACATAGCAAAAGGGCAGATGGAGCTGGAAAATTAGTCTTCAGAGCATGGCTACTGGTGCAAGCTGCAGATCAGAATCACATTGTCAAATTGTCCCCAAGTGTCTTTCTTGCTTTACTTTAGTCTGCAGAGGGATTCATGATTCAGAAATAAGGAATTCTGGCCCAGTGAGTTTGCATGAGCAGAAACAAAGACTTTAATTTCATCTACCTACTTACATGTTTTAGATAAATATCTTTTTTCCATCTCATCAAAATACACTGAATTTTGTTCAAGAAAATTCTTTAATTTATCACACCGCTATTAATTACAGTGCAAGAGCACACCTGGGAAGGCTGCTTAGATTTTCCAATTTTTCCATAAAAGTTTACAGCACTAGAAAACATTTGTGTGCATAGTTATAAAACCGGCTCCAACTGGCAATCAAAATAAATTCCTCAACTCTTATAAATATACTAAGTCTCTTCCTCTAATATAGAAATGCAGCAGGAAGCCAAGACTTCTTTTCACAGTTTATTTTTGAGGATAAATAACCTGCTTTGCTGTCATTTCAGTTTATATTTTAGTGTGCATACATTATAATTTGTAGGGTTATCACTGAGGTTCTTCTTTAGATGGATGGTCCTGGACTTCAGGGGTCTCGGGCAAGTAAATTCTCTGCTTGGGTTTTTAATCATGGCATGGGTAGCATGACCAAGATATGTCAGAAATGGTAGGGATGCTCGAAGTGTTCAGCTTCAGTTCCATTTTACCACAGGTAACCACGTCAGGCACTGCTTTTCAGAACCGATAGAGCTTCTTCCTGAAAACAGTTCAATTATTGCTGAGGAACGTAAGAGCTCCAACTGATAGCACTCACTCACCAAAAGACTAGAAGGCATGAATTTGTCAGTTTTCTAAAGTGAAACATTGTGATTCAGATTGACAAGTATGCTTAGCTAAGGTTTAGACAAGCACTAAAGACATTCTTTAGATTTTCTGACAACAGAATAGTTCATTGTCTGCAAAATCATCAGTTTTCGACTTTTTTCTTTCCCCTTTAAAAAGCAAATTTCTCACATGGTATTGGCAGCAAATTTCCAGGCAGCACTTGAATATTTTTATTGTCTTTATTTAATAGCTAGCTAGGGAATTGAATACGGTCAAGTTAGATCTAACTCTTAATTTAGAGTACATGAAAATCCTAGTAGGTATCTCATCTAACCATTCTTGGGCTTTTCATTGTTAGTCATTCTTAAGTGTCAATCTTTTCCACTGTCTGCCTGAAGCAAGAGTTATTCAAGGACTGATTTTGTATTTGTTTGAAACTTATTCAACAGGAGGTGAATACATGGAACTGTATCCTCTACAAATCGTAACTAAATAATTAAGTCAGGGGTTTTTTGGTCCTAAATTCTATGAAATCTATAACTTTAGCACATTTTGTCACCAGCTTCTCGTTTTGCTTCCTGTTTTAACAAAGATCAGTGCTTTGTCATAATACACTTAATTCCAGGCCAGCTTGTTACTAAACTGTCATGATTAGTGCTTTCAACCAACCTTTTCTGTGCATAAATTTAGGAAACAAAATGCTTTTGTGTCTGTAAAATTGACAGTAAAAAGAGACTGTGGGTAATTTGTCACAGGTCATAGTTGTTTAAGGGTGACTTACAATAACTACTTTTTCTTTCCCTACTGGCAATTACAAGATTTGCAGTCCAGTAATCATATTGTAAAGCCTGAGAATCTAAACAGATCTCAGAAGAGGATGGGAAATGGGGGAAAGTTATAAGCCTGATGCCTCTACTCTATTTCTTCCTGCTGAAATTCCCTTACTGGCAGTTAAGAGCACCAGATGTTCTGAAATCTCCTGTTTGGTAGTAGTTGATTGTTTTGCTCTGCACCCTGGGTGAAATTCAGGTCAGCCTGTTTAGTCCATCTGACTGCTCAGCTAGAAAAACAGCTGAATAGTGCTTAAGATGTCCAAGAAATCTAAGACTGAGCCCCTAAGTGATATTTGTAGCTTAAAAAGAACAAATTCCTATTTTGATAGTTTAGGAGGGGTTGCTTATGAAATGCAACTACATTAGGGATTAAGAAATACAGTTCAAAAACTATCAGTTAAATATCAACCAGGCTTATCTCTTAGTACAATGAAGTGTTTAGATTTATTTTAATTCTGTAATTAATACAGATTAAATATACAGAAGAATTATTTTGCAATAAAATAAAACCTCATATCATCTAGCCCCTTTTGCAGCGTTTTTAGAGATGCCCAAGGTACATCTTTACAATGAAATCTATCTAAAACCTCTCAGGCCTCCCCAGCTGACACGTCCTCGCCACTCTCCATTGTGTGCACCTAAGCACACCTGCAAAGAGAAGGCAATGCTCACTGACTACAGTCTAATAATGAAGACAGACCAGAAGCATGGAAATAGTAAGAAACAGCTCTAACTTTTCTGTTTCTGAAGATCCTGCTAGAAGATTCCCTCCACAAGGGATACACTGTTTATCCTCAGGTTGTCAGTAGGGCAGAAACCTGAGCTTACCTTCAACACACAGAAACAAAAAGAGTGTAAAGAGAAAAACTGTGTGCTAATAATGAAAAATGTAGGGTGCTGTAACTGATTTTCTCATATGGTGTCGCAGTTCCTCAGCCTGGGAACTGTCTGGACTTCTGAGAAAAGCAGGAAAGGATGACCCTGTGTAAGGTCTGCACAGTGAAGTGCTGCCAGTATAAATTCTATACAGATCTTTGTGTCACCAACTGAAACCTGCAGCAGCAGGAGCAGGAAACATTACAATCCTCTGCAGACTACATCTTGGGAGATATCTGGACAGAATGAGCTTCCAGTGTTTATTCCAGAGTATGACATGTCTTTCAGTGTTGTTCCTAGTGACAAGGGCTTCTCTGCAGCATTGAGACTAGACTGGAGAACTGGAGGAGAAGGAACTGCACTGACCATGCTACATCCCTGTGGATTGATGCTTCCCTGATGTGCTTTTCAGATTCTTCTGGAGTGGCATCTAGCCTAGTGCCTTTGCATGTTTCCCTTGGGAGTTTATTCTCAGCACAGCCATGTGCTCTGACAAGCATATTGCTAAATGTGCTGCCGTCACCCCCGGCTACCCTGCTCCCTTGTTTTTCCCTCTGCCACAGCCTCTCCTTGCAGATGGGAGCATACATGTAAGAGGTTTACAGAAAAGGGTGGGGAGAAGGTGGTACTTCTGAAAGCAATAGTGAAGCTGGAGGGAAGACACCAAAAAGCTCTTTGAGTCACATTACTAACCTCTGGTATGCAGCCATCTACTTCTTCCTTCACACAGTTTGAAGGGATTATCTTTGCTTTTCTGCCAGTGGGTTCTTGCCACTTTATAGTTTACTCTTCAGCTTGTTCTGCTGCTGTAAAGATGTTCCATATTATCCTTGAAGCCATTCTGTCCCCAAAGGGTTACTTGAGTTTAAATTTGCCTCCAAGAGGCTTATGTTATTTTATGCAGTTTTGACTCTTTCAAGGGCTGTCTTAATTTCCCTTGAAGCCATCCCTGAACCTCAGGGAAGAGCCCTTGTCTTCTAATGGATGCTTTGACTTACAACTGCTTGTACACATTGGTGAGAAAGTTGGTGAAATTGGATTTTAATGCATGTGTGGGGACAAGGTGGTAGAATACATCAATTACAGCAACTTAATGTCTTGTGAGTTTCAGAGAAACAGAATATTCTTTTCTCTCTGATTCAGCCGTGCACCATCTGCTGCTTACAGGTAACTTAGCTGTGAAACTTCTTGGGGTTACAAATGAAAACATAAACATAAGGGCATGGAGCAGGAGGGCAGCACATGCCATCCTTCAGGAAGGATGTCTTAGAAAATCAAGACAAATGCCAGGATGCAGCACTTTCAATGGCACCTTCACCTTCTAATTTGAAAACCTTGGCTTGAAGTACACTACCGTATCTTATTGTTACTTGATAGGAAAATATCTGAGTGTTTCAGTGTTTTTTCAAGTTAGAGGATTGCCTTAGGTTACATGGGGCAGCACTCACAGTGGCTTCTGAAATAGATGTGTAACTTGAAACCAGAAGCTTGTAGGGAACAGTTCAGTGGAAACTCACATGAATAAATTTTATAGCCTAAGGAAGTGAACCTGTGCTTGCATTTTGAAACAAATTCTTTGGCATTTCTCATTCTCAATATGCTGTTGAATATATTAACAAGATGATTTTTTCAACCTGCAGTTTTGACTCCTGAGCAACGTCTTGTTATCACGCAAAATTATAACAACTATATTTAGAAGCCCAACAGCAAACAATCTAAAGGTTTAACATATGTCTCACAAGATGAATTTAATGCACCATAGCCTTCCCCAGTATCAGTGACACAAAAGTCTGTGCAGATTATTCTTAGAAGCTGGACACAATGTTATTCAGAATAGAGATATACTATTAAAATGTTGATTAAAAAAACCTCAGTTCATCTTTGAGAAGCATGTTTCATAATGAATATTAGTGGTGACACCATTTCTACCAAACTCACTCTTTTGCACCTCTTATTACCTTGAAAAGCAAAGCATGGATGCAATCTGAGATGAGCGAAGGAGAAAATCCTTGACTATATATTTTCATTTTCTCGTGTTCTTTAAAAAAACAAAAAAAAAAGAAGAAGATAAAAATTGAAAACATGCCCCCAGGTTGGATTTGGATGCCCAGGAGGTGATTTGCTGTAGTACATTAATCTCTTCAATGTGACTGTAGGCTATGGGCTTGAGACAAATTGAGTCAGTCAGGCTTTATCTCTTCATTTCTGTACTCACTTGTCAAGAAAACCTCGAAATAATAACAGAAAGAAGGTGGAATTGTTTGCAAAGGCAGCAGAGGTGAAAGTCCGGATGCAGTATCTCTTCTTGAGGCTAGAACAAGACTATATTCTATTCAGCTAGGACACAAGCACTGTTCAAATGAGCATCAGCATATTTCAAAAGCTTAGTTTCTGAAAACATAAGAAGTTATGTGTGCAGATTTTACATTAAGATTCCGGTGTTGTACTAGAGAAGAATATTATGGCACAAAGGTTAAAAACTCAGTCCAAAGATGCAGTAGCATTTTTTGTTGTTCCACCAGCAAATTCCCATAATACACAGTCCTCTGTCAGACAGATTGCCAGGACAGGGAATCCAGAAGATGATTTATAAAAGCTGAATACAAAGAAAGGAAGGGTCTGTTTGTGTGAAACAAATTGAATGTGACGCACAAAACCAAGACTACTCACAGTATTGCTGACATCCACCTGCTGCATACTTGCAGCTACTGAATATTTGAGAATTGAATAGGATTAAATGCAGTACCTGTGCCCCAGAAGATGCAGATCTTAAATTAAAGCTTCAGAAAGGGGACTTTAAGTGTAATTGGGGAAGTGTAGGTTATCACTCATATCTGAGGTAATCTTCCTTGCACAGGCTGCTAACATCTTCCTTTGAGAACAAGGAAAAGAGAATTAAATACTTGGTTTCAAGAGTAAAGAAAGTTGTAGTTAAGGCAAGGAATTTTATCGGGGAGAGAAATGTACATATGGCTTATTTCCAGAAATAGCTACATCTCTCCAGCTGATAGAATCTGAGAGGTGCCTGACAACTCTCTCTCTGGCAGAGTAAAAACCAGACATTTACAAAGTCATTGATCCTCATTGTCATCTCTGCTCAATTTGTCTTTATCTCCAGACTCACTCCACCGGTGTCAAGCAATTTTTTTTAGTCCTCAGCTCAAATGAGTTTTCTTCTGAAGTAGCTGTTTCAGTAAAGCTGCTTTTTCTTCCATTTACCACTCAAGTTCTGAGTGCAAGAGCTGCATTTCCTTGTACAGTGTAGCTGAATAGGTTCAGTCACTCTCCTCATGCCCTTGACAGTTTTCAGTGCAATTTGACTTTCACTTCATACAATAGAGCTCTAGGGAATGCTATAGCAAAACACTCCCTAATCGTTCCTTTAATTGTTGAGATGCACTGATATATGTGCTTAGTACAGAAAAACATACAAGAAATTGTAGATAACATCCCATGAGATCCTGAACACTTTCTAACAAATCCTGAATGCTCTCACCCCTCTTCACTTCATCTGTATCAAATATCTCAGGCTATAACGAAAGTCCCAAAGCACTTTTTCGGGATTTACTCTCTATTTCAGAGGAATTTCTTCACAAAAAGAATGATTAAACATTGGAATGGACTGGCCAAGGACGTGGTGTGGCCATCCCAGGAAGTGTTTTAGAAAACACGTGTGGCACTCAGTGCCATGGCCTAGTTGACAGGGTGGTGCTCAGTCTTGGGCTGGACTCTACCTCAGAGGTCTTTTCCAACCCAACTGATTCTGTGTCTGTAAATGAAGTTGATTTCTCTTTTAAGACCAATACATATGATTAGACCAATTAGCCTTTTCAGCAAACATACTTTGCTTAGGCCTGAAACTATAGAAATAGATTTCTAAAAACAAACTTTAAAATAATTACTCGGTTTTGGCTGCATTTCAGAGTAAGTCTCTGGAAGAAAAGATGTTTGGTGTGTTGGGGTCAGAGAATGAGTGGGGACAAAAGTAGGGACTTACTAATTAAATTTTGCAAGGGAAAGCAGACAACACTCTATATTATGCAAAATAGAAAGGTAAGAAGAGGATAGGAAGACTCTAATTTACCAAACTCCAATTTTTTGTAGGTATGAAAAAAACCCCGCAGAAATAAATTCGTTATTTTAGTTCACAGAATCTTCTTTCTCAGTAGTTTAAGAGGTTCTTCTTTTGGTTCAAGACTAAGAATATGGTGGAATGTGAATTTCATAGGATGTGTTCCTTCGTTAAAAGTGTGTGATCCTGTGCATATTTTCTGTGTGAATTATTATTCTTGTATGAAAAAGTTGCTTAATTTCACTTCCACATTTGCCATAAGAGTATTTTTCACTGGATGAAATATGCAGCTGTAAGATTTGTAGAGTGCTAATTGTTCTGCTGTTGAGAATATTTATTATAGTACTGTAGAGGCTGGTACATTTTCTGTTCTTTATTCAAGGAAAACCCATATTCATTTAATGTGCTTGAGAGCACAAGGAGTTTCCTTTCAGAATCAATTTAGTGAGGCTACAGGTCTGTTTGAAGAGCAAGAAGTTTCTTGTATTACAACTTGTAGTTATTTAATGATAGTTTGTATGGCTTCTGGGAGAGGACAGGCTGTGACAATAGATACACATTTGGTGATGGGTGGAGGTGTCATCTTCTACTTAAACATTTCTTCACATGGTGTTTCACACCTTTTCCTGAAATTCTGTTCTACATGAGTAATTCTGGTGTATATAAATCTTTTTTTATTGCTAAGGTGAGCACTATGAGTGATCTGCTGTATATAAAGGCTTCTGAGGAGCCTGTATATGTGCTGGCCCTTAGTTTTCCATTTATCACACTTGCAGGCTCCACTGCTGATGTTGCTGTAGGGAAATGATGCTGGTGCACGAGTGTTGCAGTGACAGTTTGATGGAGAATGGTTATTATTGAATTTGTGGTAAAAATCGATAAGGGAGTCCAGATTTCCAATCGAGATAATAAAGGTGTCATCCATAAATCTTAGGCACAGTGTCAACACAGTGATACAATTATTTAACAGCTCTTCCTCATTGTAGTTCTTGAAAAGCTTGTCATAGTACAGGACTGGAGAGAAGCTATCAAGAGAAGGATGTCTAGTTAAGTTTGGCAGATGCCTGTGGACTGAGTTCTCTTCAGTAATTTCTCTGTTTGATGGAATAGAGAGGAAGGATGACCTCTATTTGGTACAGATGTGAACGGCATTAAACTATTAAGATCTCTAGGACTCTTTCACAGGATTAAAATAAAAAGTACGCTAATGGAATTAGTGGGAAAATGACTGGAAAAAGCAGAATGGGATTGAATATGAACAAGAGCAAGGTTAAGGAGGAAAAATGTTTTGCACAAAAACAAGATGAGGAAAAAGCTGGTTAGGGAGTGGAAAATGGAAGAAGCAGAGTGGCTCCCAGTATTGTGGTGTTGCAAAAAGGGGAAATGCTGCTCAGGATAAATTTGTTCCATTTAACAAGATGCATTACAGACAGCTATATATACATTTTAAAATCTGATTGTATAATTTCAATAGACAATGAAATACTGTCATATTAAATATGTGATATGTTTCGCAATTCATCCACCCTACTTAGGAATTTGGGATAAAGCTGTCATGTTGCCTCATTCTGTAAATATAGTCAATATTATCTATAAATGAAATTCTATTGTTGGGTAGTTCTTAACACATATAATTTAAAGATCTATACTTTTAAACTTCATCAGTTCTTTGAATGATGATGTACATATTATAACTCTTGACCTGCTATTCTTGTGGAGTAAAACTATAAGTGCAATCAAAATACAATAATTGTGTATTGAAAACCTCAGGGCTTAATATCATCCCCCGTTTTGCACAACAGAACTTAGATTGCACTAGCTGTTCATGTAAAATTACTGGTTAATCTTTAAAACTCATTCACCTAAAGAATAATTGTGAGAAATAAGTAGATGATGTATGAGCAATTTATGGAAGTAAATAGATTTTTCAGGTGCAATATGTAATTTTTGGCATATTCAGTAACTTTACAAAAATTCATGACCATTAAAAAAAAATTGTATTTACACATGTATGTAGTTTGTAGTTTATTACATCTTAATTGCTTCAGAATTGCTCAGTGACTGTAATCTTTATTTTCTTCTATATTAGATAAATCCTTGCAGATAAATTCTAGCATGAACTGCATCATAACTCAAAGAGAATGGCATGGGGTTTTTTTTCATGAAACAGCTATTTTTAATGGAATTTTGGATATCAAATGTTTGAAAAAGGGAAAAATATAGAAATAGTTCTTTATATGTTTTTCTTTACATGTTTGTACAGGGTGAACAGGATGGATATAAGATTCCATCACAAAGTTCAGCGCTATAAATGAAAATAGAAACAGATTAAAAAATGTCCAGGAATAATCAAAAGCTTGAAAGTAAAAGAAAATTTTGAGCCATCAATCAGTTGCCTCTAGAGGTAGAGAACTGACTTGAGAGCTTTGAATTCTTTCTCCTTTTTCCCTATACCTGTGTATCTAATTGCATTTGGTTCTTCCATAGTCAGAGAAAACAAAAGTTTTCAAATTCCTACTTTTTTTTTTCTTATTTTTTCTAATAGCAATAAAAATGCAGATTCCCATGACTTCTAATTAGGAAGTATTTGAGTTAACAGGGGTGGTATCATTTTAGTCTTCCAGGTAGGTAATGTTTTGTGTTTCAGTCATTACAATGAAAATTATAAAACTAATGCATTATTCTGTCACTATACTTCCACAACTCAGCTGTGAGGGGTTTTTTATGTTTTGTTTTTCCTGATGATACCATATATTTATCTACTGCATCTTCACCAGATGCTTTATAGCCAGATTGCTTCATTAACTTTTTCTAAGTAATTTCAGGATTGTCTTTAATCATGCAAATCTGTGTATAACATCAGGTACTTATTTAAAAACCCATTAAAAGGCTTTCATATATATCTAAAAAAAAAAGGAAGGTGAGTAAGAGAGAAAAAAGAAAGGGAAGACAACAATGTTTGATAATTCATAGCAAGTAGTGTCTTTTTAAAGAAATGTTAGGTCCTTGTTGAAAACAAACAACAAACCACAAAACAATCCCCCACCAAAACCAAAAGAAACAAAAAGCCCCAACCAAGCAAAAAACAACCATATGAAGCAAAAAAAAAGAGATCACAAACAGATATTTTTGCCAGATACCAGTAGATTTGCACTGCTTTACAGCTCACAAAATATCTACTGCAGGGACTAGACTATTCTGTTCTTGAAAAAGAGGAATTCTTTGCTTCATGTCCTTGCTCTCTGAGGACAGATAACCGGGGGGAGACTGCACGAAACTCCCCTGTTTATTCTGAGTCCAGATAAGTGGATCAGAAAGTTATACACAAACAGACACTGCTAATAAATACACTGTTTGATTACATGATGATAACATTTACTTGTAATTTTCTTTGCAGTGGAAGCAGATGAAGGGAGAGATAAATCACTGTATTTCCTGTACTCTGTGCTAAAACATCTAGTGCTTAACCAGTAGTAATTTATTGCATAAATATCCACTTTTGCCTTTCACTCTGCTATTTCCCTGTATAGAGGCATATTAAATCTTAAGTTAGGTGTAGGGTTGAGTACCTGAGGAGGTGTGGGTACCTCTTGAAACCAAAAGACAGTAAAGCCCAGCTGATGAAGGCTTTTCACCCAGACAAACATTACCACTTGTTCTGCTACTCTCTTTCTGCTCTAACCTTACTTTCAAGGTTCTTATTTCAGTTATCATCCATCTTAATGAGTTACACATAATAATTTTGATAATGATCCTAAAATCCTAATGATTTTTAGGATTTTGATATCCCTGTAAGTACTTCTGAAATTTCGTAAAATACCCTTGACTACTGCAGTTATCACAGGATAGTTTATTGATTCAAATTCCAGTGACCCAGTAATTTTCATTCTCATTTATTTAGACTTTTTCAAATTTTGTATGTCATTTTTTCTGGTTTGAATGCAAGAAAATTATACTGCTAACTTATTCTAAAATGGCAAAATTTTCTTCCTTCTGTTACTCATTATTTTAAATATGTCAGGAAAGATTTTCTTCTCCTCTTACTTCTGTTCAATGTTCAATTTATTTGTTTGAACTCAGGTTGGTCTCTTACTGTTAGTAGTTTGTTCAATCCACTAATATGTGGATTTTTATGGCCTAAAATACTGGTGACTCTTAAGGATAACAGCTAATTCTATTCTCATATTGGATATATTTTAGCCAGAAATATTTTATTCATCTTGGAATTTGTGTTACAGATTTGAATAAAATGTTAGCATTTTAGGTTAGCTACTCACAATTTTGTATTTCAAGTTATTGACACAAAACCTGTAGTTGGACACATTTCCAGAAACTGCATTAGTGTATAGAATATAGTTACACTGAGGGTGAAGAAATTCACCTAAAAAAGAAATTAGGTTTTGTTTGAATGAAAGTGGACTCCTCCATAGCTGTTAATGGTATAAATCTAGCTCACAAGTGAGACCAGTTTTCAAACTGCATATTAGAGTGCTACCAACTTTAGAACTTCTTTATTGAAAAGATATATGATATCCCCTTCCTCTCAGCAAGGATGTGTGATAATCTAAACACAAAAAAGGGGAATCAGGAGCTTATTTAATTTAAAACAAAGAACAAAGATACTTAATTGATTTTAAATTTATCCAAAAAATCTGCGTGTATTCAGAAGCTCCTACACGTGGGAACTAGAGTAACTGGCAGATTAAATCATATTATATGCAATTAAAGCACCAATTAACCATAGGTGTTTCTCATTATCTTGCAATACAACCAAATGGTGCATATGTGCTTAGCACAAATGCACAACAGTACCTATGTCAGAAATATTGATTATGATTTTAAACTACCCTTTTTGAACAAGATACTGAATATTCACTTCTGATGCCATATCTGCAACATGAACTCTTTCACAGATGAGGGAACTTTGCCATTGAGATCATTGAACTCTTGCATATTGCACATACAATTATGTAATTCTTTAATCATTTCCAAACTTCATTCAACATTGTAACAACTACAGTTTTGAAAAGACAGAATTCTGAAAATACCCTTCTCTGAAGCAAGCTGGCTGTTTTAATCCCTTTTGCTTTGTTTGTTTTAAAACCTCCCAAGTTTATGCATGCCTATGAAATTAAATTGAGATGACTGTAACAACATACACAATATCCTGGTCATGAATCATCCCATATATTACAGAATACTGGTTTGTCTTGTGCATTCTGTTGTCCCTTCAGTGTGAGTAGAAGCAAGTTCTACCAGCCAGTCCACAAAACCGTGCTGGAGCACAACGTAAGGTTGTCTCAGTCTTTTCCTTCTGTTTTCCAGCTGCCCTCTCCTTTACTCCTTGGAGGATTGATTCACATGTCAGCATAAGGCTGTGGAAGCTCATTTTAAGTTATCATCTCCTAAGTTTGGAAGCAGCAGATATTTTTCCAGTCTTCTTTCACATTTTGTCACTACTTCTGTGATAACGTCAGTAATTCTGAGGCTGTTTTGCAGATGCTTCATTAGGCTTCTTGTTATCCTTGACTTTCAGTTGTCAAGTTTCCCACAGTACAATGATGCTGAAATTATAATTGCATCAGATAGTTTTATCTCGTGCTGAAGGATATATGCTTCATTCTCCAGATGTCCAAAACATGTAGGCGCTTTTTATATTTGTGCATTTTGTTCCTCATCTTCTATTCCACTGCAGTTTGTAGTTGCATTAAAATATATAGGGGCTCAAATGGGTTTCACTGCTGATCACTGAACAGGGCTGTCTTGGCCTTTTGAGGCTGTAAAGGTGCTTCTTGTGCAAGTACTTGTTTCAGGCCTTCTTCTGGGCTGTCAGCAGCAAACACCCATCCTCCAACGTGAAAGCAATTTTACTTCCTTTGAGTGCATATGAGGACAGCCAACATGGAAGTAGTTTTCTCTACGTTGCTGACAGGGTGCTCATCACGGTTATGTTACCCTGAAATTCTCCTACTTTTATCCACATTTTGTAAACTCTTGTGGATTTCACTGTGCACGGAGCCAGAAGAGATCACAGAAGCATCTTCTCTCCTCCCTGCTTAACATTGCCTGTTGCAGTTCATTCAACAATCATTTTGTATAAAGAAAGGATAACTTCCCTAATCCATAGACTCTTAGTTCAAAGATATAAAATATGAGTATAGTTGCATTTTCTTTGTTGCTTTTTGGTTTTTTGTTTTTATTTTCCTAGTAACATTTAGTATCTGAAGCCTAGTTTTCAAATACCATGGATGAAACATGGATTTTCCTTCCATGCTTCCAGGTATCTATCTTGAAAGTATTAGGAATATAGAACCTTATCTCAAACTGAAGTTCCTTCAGAAAGAGCTTCTTTGAGCTGCCTCAGAAATCATCTAGTGTCTCCTAATATCTTTAATGAGTATAGCTTTATTTCATTCAGATAGAATGTTTCAGAAAATTCTGTAATGTAGGAAACATGGTTTTCTCATTTAAATTTTCTTCTGTGTTATAATAGCATTAAACTGTATCACTCATAGAGAAAAAGACCTCTGACTTCAGCAAATTCATTATCCTTGCCTTGAGAGGTTGTTCCTATATTAGCAACTTGATATTTATTAACAAGTGGGAGAATACTGAACCCAACACAAATTAAAGCAGAAAACACACTCGCAGTGGCAGTTTTTTGCCACAGTTGTCTTCATCATCTGAATGCACAGACGTTGATGGTATTTGGGGATTGCACTAGAATGGTGCTTCTGAAAGCTAGGATTAACTGCTTGATAGCAGTGCTAATTACGGTAATTATGAACAGAATTCACAAATAAAACTTCAACATTTAGCCAGCACAGGTGTAATAATTTATATGAAATCAATACACAGGTAGCAGATCTTTTTTCTGTAGCGCAGATTCATTATTCTCAATTACATATTCAGGAAGTTGTTAACACACATTCCTTGCAGGACATCACAAAGAAGGTGTACTGTGAAGGAAGCATTTTTAAAGCTAGACAAAATAGCAAGCATAAACAACAATATAGCTGGTGCCTTCACATTCCCTTGGCATTTATATTTGAAAGGTGCATTTCTGCTCAGTGTTATGTTTCAATTTCAGTTGTGAAATTATGTTTTTCTTCTCCAATGTAATTTAATATTTTTGGTGTACTCTGTTCTATTCCTAAGTTTGCTATGTTTGAATAGGAAATTGGGAGAGTGTTTTAAGTGTATAGATTTTTTTTTCATCGATATGATTATCTGAAATAGTCTCTGTGTGAAAAAAACATACAGGAGTGTAAAACTGACCTCTTATCTAACAATATCGCTACTTCCCTGTCTTCCCTACTTCTCCTTCTTTTCCTACTTTTTAAAAATGTCCCCAGTTAAAACAGGACTTCTCTTACTTGGTCATAGCACCTTCTATCACCAGTGGACCACCCAGCCTTATTCAGATTGCTTATATTGGATTTTTCATGTCAGGATTGTGCAGTGTTGTACATGGGAAACTGTCAGTGATAATTATGTAAGAGTTACGATCACTTACACTGAAAATTGGGTAGAATAGGCAGAATTTTCTGCTTGAAAAGCTATTATCTGTGCTGTATGGAGATTCTAGCATAACCTATATTCACAGTATAAGTCCCTAAAAGAACTTCAGGAGGTCCAAACAAGACTGAGTGGCTAAGGTCTAAAATTGTAGGTGAAATTCACAGGTTTAATACTAAATGGTTAACAGAGATGGAATAATAAAAACAAAGAAAAAGCTAATTGTTTTCAACACAGCATGAAATCTATGAATGAAATCATGAGCTGTAACATATGCTAGGAAAATGTTCGTTTGGTGATCAGGAGTGGTCAAATCACATGTGGAAAATATAAGGAAAGATGATAAATGCAAAAAAAAGGTCATTAAGACACCGTAAATCCTTATTGGGCCCACAGTCTGGATATGAGGTGCAGTATTGGTTACCTAACCTCAAAGAAAAACAGAAAAGATTCACAAAACATGAGTAAAGATGGTCAAAGATGAGCTCAGCTTCTAAGCAAAGAGCAATTGCTTAGACTAAGACTCTGCAGCTTGGGCATGAGACAGCTGAAGTAAAATATGCTGCTGGGAGTTTATAATATCCAGGATGGAAAGGAGTAAAAAGGGAGGTTTTGTTAATGGTATCTTTATATTTAAGGCTCCAAACAAACACAAGGAGAAAGTAAATAACATATAAAATAAAATAAAATCTTCTCTGTATTTTATTTTATTTATCAAACAATATAATTGCTAACATTCCCATTTTTATGTATTCAGACAATATCTATTGCTTCCAAAATGGTTTCATCTTTTTCTTCTTTTAAACCTCACATCTTGCCATGATGCTTCTTGGTTTTTTTCCTTAAATTCCATTCTTTTCATAAAGAATATTTTATTCTTACATGGAGAACAGACTTGCTTATTATCTTGATGACTTTTATTCTTAAAATAAAGGCAAGAACAAACAGGATATTTTATGTAGACATTTCTGCCTCTCAAAAGGTCATCTGCCTCATTTACATACCAACCTGCAGATATTTCAGAATTTGCAGAAAGCAAGTTCACAAGAGTTACAAAAATATATATATTCACAGAAGACAACATGGAAGGGAGAAGACAAGTAAACACCTTAATTCCTTTTTCCCTAAGCAAACTGACTATATTTTCTTACCCCTTTACTGCTATGTGACAAATGTTTACTGTTGAAAAAAGGAAAAAAAGTGTTAATGTGTCATGTTATTCTGTGCCTAGTGCTGTTCTTTGAATACATTTTTAGATTTCTAGCACAGAAACCTTCAATACCTTTCTAATACCGATTCTGTATTAGTAAGGTCAGACACTTGTAAAAGCCTGCATTAAAAAAAGAAAAAAATAGAAAGGAGAGAAAAAAAAGTTCTTGGCTATGTATAGTCCATATACACTGTGGGTTTTAAAACAGAAGCTAGGTTCTATTCACAAATACTGATCTGTAGCTGCAGTTATAGATTTTTTTGGGCTAACATTTGACAGAAGCTACTTCAGATGGCCCTTTCAATTCTGCTTTTTCATCTGTGTCTCTATATGCCTTCTGTTTGAAGATAAGGCACCTGAGTGGCTTAGAGATCAGGGTAAGCTCATCCAAAAGGTCACAACACAATAAATACATCTTGACCTACTCCTACACAGACCTAAATCTATTGCTGCAGAAATGCAGCTGCTGAGACAAGGAGCCACTGCTCTCCTAAGGCTCCACCAAGAGCAGCTCCATGACAGCTCTCTGTGATAACGGGAGCATATCTGGGAGTCAGGAGAGTTACCCTCTGATTTTATTGTGGCACTTAGCACTTGCAAACCTTGAGCCATCTGATGGAAAATAATAGAGATTAATTGTTTCAAAATGGGTTGTTTTAGGACTGGAAAGTTCCAAAAGTTAAAACACAGGTTTTCCTATTTGTTTTGAAAGGCATGTGGTTCCCATATTAGGTAATGAAGACCAATTAAAAAAAAGCAAAAGATGACCATTTATTTCAACACAAAATAACAAAATCTTTGTTGCAATTTTCCCAAGCAATTTTAAAATGTGCGTGTACAATAAAAACCTGGATGGCTTAATCAAATGCTTTTCAAAATTTCTTATTTTGCGGACAGAAATATCTATTTAGTTTAGAAAATCATCAACTGCTGGGGTTGATTAGCTCTTAAAACACATAGCAGTTCTTTCAGCTTAAAAAAATGTGTTGCAAGTCTCTTTTTTATTGTTGTTTTTATTGTAAAACTTTTAGTTATTACTAACAATCCTCAGATATACAGAAGTGTTTGGAAGCTTAGCCACTTAAATATCAACCTGATTGCTATCCAGCAGTCCTGCATGAGTGAGCTCTTGCTTTCTGATGTTCCACTTCCATGTACACACTCAAAAGTTAATGTAGCTTTTTGCTTTGTAGAAGCTAAAGATACTGGACAGAACTCAGTAGGGAGATAAGGAGGAATTTTCTTTCTAAGACATCCAGACTCTTCGCACTTAAAAACCTTCCTGTCTTCTTTGACTGAACTGATTCAGTGCCAAGTGAAAAGATCTTAATATATCATTTATGATCTATAGTTTCTCTCACCAACAGGGCCTACTTTAATTGATACTTAGGAAGAACAACGAACTTGCTGCTTCTATAATGTAACATAATAAATACTGATAAAAACAAACCATAAAACCCTCAAACAGTCTTTGTGCTCCTTGCTGTATAGTCAAAAGTTGAATGTTTCTAGAAAAATAGAAAAAAATATCTTTTTGTCTGCTATAACAAATGCAGAGATATCTCTCCTGAAAGAATTCAGGAAAATAAGGAAATACTGAAAATCAAGATTGTCTAGTGCATAATGAAATAGTAAACGGGACCCTTTCACAAGAAAGGAGTTGTAGGGAAAGTATGATTCACTTAGTTTTGTGTTGTGTTCTGTTTCTTACTCTGGTAGAAATTGAGACTTTCTGGTAAAAAATAAATTAAAATACATGCAGTTTATTTAAAAATGTAAGAGTACATGGCAATGCAAGCCTTGCTTTTCTGTGACAAGTTGAGGCTTTTGGTCATAATTCACAATTCTTGACAGTGCTATTAATCAATGACTGCATAACAAACATTAGTGATAGCAAAGTGGTTTGGCAAAAATCAAGGGGTTACTGTAATATGTGGTGGGGAGTTATCCAGGAAGGGCATTTAAGGCATGAAAATTAGGGGGATTTTTATTCATATAAAAGATTCAGAATCTGAGATCACCCTACTGAGAGATTACAGAGCAGAACATCCACAGCCTAAAAATACAAACTCTTACAAATGAAAAAATACAAACATTCTATCCAATTTCTGCAGTGAAACAGGATGCTGACTGCACAACAGGAAGAAAACCAGACTAGATTTCCGTGCCTGGCACCACATTAAAAACAAGCAACTGGCACATCAGTGGTTCAGCTGATAATAAAATCACAGAAAAATTGGTTGGAAGGCAATCTAATCTGATCCACCTCCTTCACAGTGAAATTATTACTTAAACTAGATCAGCTCAGCTGAATCCTGAATATAACATCTTGTTACCTCTCAACAGTGCTGTGTATTTTTGATGTGATATTACAGAAAAAGAGTATTAGCTGCCTCTCATCTGTATATGACAGAATGCAGAACAGCCAAAAGTTTCTGGTTCAGTATTTGTTTAAAGGCCATTGCTTCTGAGAAATCCTGACTTATTCAAACCTTGAGAAATTATTCTTGGCCTTGGCTGAGATTGACTAAACTATTTGAAAAATTGAAATCCCAAACATCAGGCATATAGAAGAGTAAAATTTCTGGTGTTCACAAGGAATATTTATAATCACAATACTGAATTGGAGCAATTGCAGTATGGCTTGAATATTCTGTCATAATGTACTTATCTGGAGAGGTTAATTTACTGAATTTCTAGGTCAGAAAATTCCATATGTCTGGTGTAAAATACTAAGTCAGCAAAATAGGACTGAGGTGAACATCAATAAGATTGGCTAATTTTGGCCTACAGAATTTTTGACACCAAAGTCAGGGACATAGTCAAAAATAAAAAAACTAGTCTATTTACTACAGTGGATGGTTATTAATAAAGTTGTATCAAATATTTCCAACAATCAGCAAACATATGTAAAAAATAAAGGGAAGAGCTGCTGGGATGGGCAGCATTATTCACTCATTTCCTGAAGCAACTCAGATGAATATTGCATGCTTTTTAAAATAAGTTTTATTTGTTAAACAATAATTCATTTTAAAATTTAATCTTAATTGAAATTAAGACTTAAAATTTTATATTTATCTCAGAAATAGCAAAAATTGCAAGCAATGTAAAACTGAAGCATTCAAAACTGTCACTAAGAAGGATCCTTGCTAGGTGAAAATCTGCCTCTCTGTGTTTGTCACAAGATTTTTGCCTTGTAACAGATGTATGGTGGAAAATACAATGAGATTACCAGAATCAATTCAATAGTTATTTTCTGCCCAGCATAAATTGCTTGGATTCTTAATCTGACTGTCTGTTATTAGAAGTAGAAAACATCACCAAAGCTACATAAGAGGCAGTGGCATATTCTAGAGAGCTCATGGCCAGGCACATTTCAACAGGCAAAGCTTTCACTCATTTCAGTGACTCCCATTGCACACCTGTCCAGCCTGTCTCTCTGCCAGGGCAATGTCAGAAATCTTCAGTAATAACATGGAAAAAAAAATCCCATTGATAGCTATAGAGGATTGATGTAATTTCAGGATTTATTACTTGAAAAATGATGGACAGTTATTTTTCACAGTGTATTCTCACAGCATTGGCATCTTGGCTAAAAATATGATAACTCTGAGCCTTCAGGAACCTCGAGATTTTGAATACAATTATATGTGAAAAAGGAGAGCTAAAGCAATGTTCTAAGGGTGCAATGTTATAACAAAGTGATGCCTAATGCTTGACAGAATTGGTAAGCTTTCTTACATGCTTCCTTGGCCTTCATTTCAGATTGGTAGTGTTCCAGTTTCTTCCAGGCAAGCCCCATATACTGGTTTGATCTCAAGAAAATAAAAGTAATTTAAGTATGTCCTGTGCAGGGGGTCTGAAGATTCATGTGGTTTGAGTCCTTTATCCATCCTCTCCATTATTCCTCCAGGATGCAGCTCAGTTCCTGGACTTTGGTGTTTGTAGAGCAGCTTTTTGTGTTAGCCTCTCCTGTTTCCATGGAAATCATCTAAAGCATTTTTGGCAGTTTTCATCTGCTCTTAAACCTTCCATTCTGTTTTCATGCCATAAACACAATACTACTTTCTTTCAAAATACAGACTTTCAGCTACTAAAGGTTTTGTTTCTTTTCTGTCTGTACATTGTCAGCCAATGTACAGACTTTTAGTCTGTACATTTTTAGTTTCCCTATATCAGTATGAATGATCTCATCCTAAATCTAGCTTGTTCATGGAATCCTAAGATTAAATAGCATTTGTTTTACTGTAAGATTCTACATTTCTTATGTTTAATATGGAAAAAGAAAGATATAGCAAAGGTACTATTGTAGCTTGGGTTAAAATGTTGATGCTAATCACTCTATGTGAAATAAGAAAGCAGTGTGATGTATAACTACATACAAAATAAGCAGCCAGTGTATGTGGAATAATAGGAAAGGGAATAATCAGCAAATTTTACCCCTAACAATACAGACTTTGATTTGCACCCACAAAGACGATGGTGGATTATATGCTTGGGTGGTGATAGCATCTGGAAGGGGATGAGCACTGAGCATTCCTGAACAAAGCAGTAAGAGACTTTGGGCTCCTAGGGCAAGGCTCCAGAAGCAGATAAGCAGGAATGTAGGCCTGTGTCACCACATGGAATCCAAAATTAATAATATGTCAAATAGAATACAAAATATTTAGCCATACTCCTCAAATGAAGCAAAAGCAAAAGTTTCTCATAGTTTTAGAGGAAGATAACCAGTACTGCTTAACTTATTATTCCCATGCTACTTGGTCCACATAAACACGTTGCTTTCACCTCATTTATAAGCTTTAGAATTTCAGTGACAAGTAGGGAAATGGTCACATAAAGGAGGCAACTTTTCCATACAACATACCAGTGAGTCCCTAAACTGAAATTCTTTGTCGTGTTTCTTCAATTTAGAAGTTTCTGGACTGATTGTAAAGATTACAAAAATTACATTAGAAATAATGTTAACTAATTATGGAACTAGACAATATGGCCTCCACAAAAAGATTGAAAGAGGAAATGTTTTCCAAAGGTATAAAGCATAGCTGATGGAGGAAAGAGCAGGAGGGAAGTGGTACAAATTATAATGAAAGAGACCTGGTTTAAAGAGAAAACTTAAATAATTCCCACAAATGAAACAAAGATATTGAAGAGAATTTTTCTGGTGAGACTGTGAAACCACCATTTATGGAGTCTCAGTCGTTGAAGACTTTTAAGAAGAGTTCAGACAATTATTAAGCAGAAATTGCACAAGCTTAATTAATCTTGCCTTCAGGCAAGAGAATGCATCTTTTTCAGTTTGTTCTTTAAAGTTATTTTCATGATAGATGTCTACAAAGCCATTGATTTCCCTTTCAAATGTCTCTTTTACAGTGTATCTGTATTTTGAGCAGGAAATACTTTTGAATCCCAAATTGCTTTCCTTTGACTGTAAATCTCCTTGTTTTCAAGTCAAAGATTAATCTTTAAGTACAGGTACTACATTTAATAAAACAGTATCTCTCTATCTCTAGTAGGTCATTTCAGTCTGTAAAAATACACAATTCAGCCTTTCAGTGCCCAAATGTACAGATTTGTTGTGACTTAACCTCAGGCAACAGCTAAGTACCACACAGTCGTTCCCTTACTTTCCCCTCCATCCTCAATCTTGCCTAAGAAGGTTAAAATGTGTGGATTGAGATAGGAACAGTTTAATAGTTGAAATAAAGATAATAAAGATACTAATACAGATAGTAAAATAATGCTAATAATGGTTATCATAATGATGATGATAGTAATAAGAATGAGAGAAAGGAGAGACAGAGAGAGAGAGACATTAAACCCAGGGAAAACAGCTACCTCCACTTTATATACTGTGCTGTGGAATATCCCCCTGGCTAATTTGGGACAGCTCTTCTGGCCATGTTCTTGCCCAGTTTCTTGTGCACCTCCTCACTGGCAGAGCATGGGAAACGGAAACATCCTTGATTTAGGGTAAGCACAATTTAGCAACACCTAAAACATCAGAGTATTATCAATATTTTTGCCATACTAAATCCAAAACATGGCACTGTACCAGCTGGTAGGAAGAAAATTCACTGTATACCAGCTGAAAGCAGGACAGGGTTAAACTTCTTTAACCTGGTGTAAGAAACCCACGCAGTACAGCTTTTGTGTTCCACTCCAAATAAACATACATATTTTCTGAAAAATTCATTCATTCATGTCCCCAGTGAAGCTCTGTTGGTATAGAGCATGAAAATGGTGCCAAGGAGCTTCCTGTGTCTCCTCTGCAGGTGTTTCCTCTGTCTTTTCTGCAGTGCCTTCCCAAAATTACAGCTATTTCAGCCATCCTTCTTTTGTCATACTGTGAATCTGTCATCATCCATCACTGAAGCATCTTGTAGCTCATCCTCTCTCCTCATCTAACTGAAATATTTGTACCACCTCTGAATTGCAACTAGTCCACCAAAAAACCTGATACAGCTGAAATTCTGTCATCTGTCTAGATTGTTCAGAAAGTATTTGATATCATCTAGGGCTGAGCATCTTTTCCTGATATTCATCTGATATTTTTGCCCAGACAACTGTGCAGTGACACACAAGAGGAGGATACTAAGGATACTAAGTGTACAGGTCAAAGCAACCTGGAAAGAATGCAGAAACTTCCCAGATTGTCATAGTATCTCGTACCCAGCCAGGACAATGTGACCATATTGCTTCTGGACACGTAAATCTCATAAATTCTAAGATGAATGCTGATTTTTCAGGACTCTTTTCAAGTAGCAAAAGGTCCATAGGCATGAGAGAGAACTGCAAAGGTTTGCAGTAGGAGGAAAGGCTTTGCAGTGGTATCTGGAGTGCTCTTGCAATTACTAGGATGCAATATACTTTAATCTCTGTTTTTATTAAACTGTACAATGACAGCATCATGTGTGTTCCTCAGATACTCCAAAATGTGGTGTTCACGTTGCTGAGAGAAGAACATAGGACCCTGAATGCTTGTTAGCATTTGGAACATTCCTTCATGTGCTCCGGGAGAGCAGTTCATAGTTCACTTTTTTCCTGAATGAAATTCTGTTCAAGCACTCCAAGGTTCCTACACAATGTGAATTGGAGCATGGTAAATGCTGCCCAGAGGGATTGTGGATGGAAATGTTCAAGGCCAGGCTCGATGGGGCTCTGAGCAATCTGATCTAATGAGTGACATCCCTGCCCAGACAGGGCCTTAGAAACAGATGATTTTTAAGCTTCCTTCTAACCCAACCCATTCTATGATCCTATTAAATGGAGTTCAAAAGCACATTTCATCTCCAAACTAAAATACTAACATGCACTCACATTTCAAATTTCATCTCCTATTCTGAATTTTAATTAAACCTACATTTCTAATACATTGCCCCGAAATGTTTTACATGTAAAAAAAAAGGTTTAAAAATTTAATGTGTTTTGAATAACCTTATTGCATGTATTTGTTGCAAAGGATCTTTGGAGTGTGAACAACATAAAAAAGATTTTTTTTTCATGTAAAGAAATTCCTTGGTCTGCTAAATAACTCACTTAATTCATCTTTTTAATGAATGGATTAAAAAAAGATATCTAAAATATATCTTTTGCTTTAAATTGGTTATTAACTGATTGACTTCCAGAAAGTTTAGATGAAAAATCTCCAAATTTCATGTCAGCCCATAGTATCTCAAAAGGATGTCTTCTTCCATTTCTGAAATGCAACTCTACTGTCACCATTTAAATTTACAGTCGTTGAACAGTACTATTTAAGGAGAGGAAAATTTGGAGATAAAAGTGCAGGTTATAGCAACTTTCAAAGAAACTTGGGTATGTGGTATATAAATAAACACTTGGCACTCAACAAGGGCACCAGGGCTAATATTCTGACACTCACAGAAAGTACTGTGAAAGTAAAATGATCACTGATTTTGATTAGCTGATGTATGAAAGACACTTTCAAGAGGTAAAGTGCATAGTTTTATTGTTATTTATTTTATATCTTAATCAAAATGAAAATGTGTCAAGGATTAGACTTGTGAGAATACACAAGCTAAAGAGTTTAAGCTTTTTTGGTCAAGGGTAAGGAATGTATGACCACTGAGGGATGTGGGAAGACACAGAAACTGAGGATGTTAAGGATAGTCAGCAATGGTCATTTGTGAGATGTGCTTTTTGCCTTCTGCTGGACAGGCTGAGGGCTGCTCAGTTTGCTCTTTCTGATGTTAAGCACAGCCAAATAAGATTTCCTCTTTAACCACCACTAAATTCCCACATGTTTGTGAAAGGCAGATTGGAATTCAGCTCCTGCTCTTGCTGTGATGCTCCACACAGTGATGCTCTGAAGCACAGGATTCCAATGCATTTGTCAAGGGACCCATCTTTGTTAAAAAGTAGGAATAGAAAAATTTTCTTTTTACCTTTAACTCATCACTACTGCACAAAATTCAGTATTTCAGTGTTTGTCCAATTTGGACATTTAAGTTTGCCATTTCAGTGGAGATTAGCTTGTGACATGCTATTAGCTGCTTGAGCTTTTGGTGTGACTTGAGAACAGGGAAATCACAAATGCACAAAAGCTGATAAAAAAATATTAGGTATGTCTTAAAACATTTTATTTTTTTTATTACTATTATTTTTCAGGCTTATATTAGCTTGTTTCATTTCACTTACTTTACAACTTGAATATTAAAACAATGTAAGCAGTACAGACAGAATATGTTTATCACCATAAAATCAAAGGTCAGAACAGGCATTACATAAAAGGTAGTCATTAACATACATAGCTTATTAACTGATAGGCTCTGTTGAGGTCTGTGTTTCTTCACATATAGAGATATCAGAAATATTAGCTAGAACTCCTGTACATCTTAAACAGTATTAGCTGCCCAAAAGGTAGAGTTGTCGAAGTTCATAAGTCAAGGAAGAAAAATAAGAATCTTTAGATGGGAATTTTTTGATCCCTGAAATCTACACTATAAAGGATTAGAAGACATCACTCTGTGTGCTATGCCATCTATTGGGAAAAAAATCTAAAATTATTCTGTACACTTATCTGGATTAAAAGATCATGTGTACTATAAAGCTTCCATTAAGACAGATTCAGTAAAGTGTTGTCCCTGAAGAAGGAATCAAGAAAAACATAAGTCCCATCGATTAAATTCTGATCTAAAATGGTGATTTTTCTGGGCTTTCAAGGATTTATCTACTGATAGAGCATCTTGCTCTAAGTTAAATGGTTTTAAAAGACAAGATAGACATGTAATCTTTTATATGGAATTTTTTAAAATGCATCCTAAATGAGAACCCTGTCTTGTTCACAAGTTCATAAAAGCTTTAATGTGCTGAGCACAAACAAGGCTAAACTTGTTGAGAGGGAGATCAGGTCATCTTATTTCCCTAAGAACATTGTCCTTGAAAAAGGCATCTCTTCATGACACTTTTTCAAATATTTTGAGGACAACTTAATGATCTCAGTATATTCAACGTAAAGGCTCTTTAAAGATTAGGATAACTTCTGGTTTCCTTTGCAGTTTTGTTTTTCCTATGGTGCTGGCAACCTTTCCTTTCTAGGTGAATAAGTACTTCCTTTAGGTTTATACCACTCACACTGGGAAAACTTAGATCTCTATAGCTAAATTTTTCTTTAAGATCTTCAGTGTGTTTAAAAGCAATTAGTTAATGAGGACTTACAGCTAATAATGCTTCAGGTAGAATGATATCTATTTTTTAATTTCAGCATATTCTTTCCTCAACAGTTTCAGCTGTTCCAAAAATTTTTTATACTGCTTTCTCTAGTCCAGATTTTTTTGCTTCAGAATGGATGATTACTCTTCTCCCCTTTTCACCATGCACATGAGGACTGCAATTATTTTTATTATCTTTGTAAGAGTTTTTAAAAATCCCTAATCAAATTCATGCTCCTGTTGCTCTAACTCTACCATATAGAGAGAAAAAGCATTCTTTTAATAATCAAATTCCTAAAAAGAAGATTTATGACCACACTCAGATAATGAATAAATAATATCTGAAAAGCTTTTCCATTACCCCATAATGAAAGGTGGAATATATTAATGTATGTGGGAAAAGTAGTGTGGCATGACACCAACAAACTGTGGCCTGTGTACAAGGTGCTCTGTGGATTTTTGTTTCCAGCAAGCTGAGCAGAACCCACCTTGCAGTCAGCAACAAAAGTTTCTCCTCCAGGACCAATGAGAGGCAAGAAGGAACTTTTGACTAAGGTTTCTTTAGAACTGTGCTTACTGTGTTTGTCGTTCATATAAATCTAAACCTCCAGTGCGTCTTTTAATCCTAATTAACTCCCTGCTGTCACTAATTGTGCTTCCACCCTAAGATCCCTATGAACTGTTGGGCTTATATAGATGAGAAAGAAGATAGGACATCTAGAAAACAGAGATGCAAAATACTAGTCAGCAGAGTTTTAATGCTATTTAATGCATTAAAAAAAAATTACTTTTACACCATATTTGTAAATGTAGTTTCAGTATTCACCCCACTGCAGTGCCCCCAAAACCCTGAGGTACAGAACTGCAAGATAATTGCTAAAAAATCAGTCCAGAAATGGTACAAAAAGAGAAGTTAGTTTTGCCATTTCAATAAAAGTGTAGCACAAGGATCACTTAGGATTAGATGGGCTAATAGAAGTAAACTAATCTACATTTTCAGGGTTTTTTTTGTGGAATATTTAAGTGTGTCTGTGTGTAAAAAGCAGCTTCTGTTCAGCTTTCATTCACTAGGTTCTCGCAAAGAGTGTCAGTGAACAACCCTTTTCTGCTTCTAGAATAAGGACACCTGCAAATGTCAAAAGGTCTTCTAGGGATGAAAAGTGACTGGCTATTTCCTTGTCTGATCAAAGTCTGTTTGTATGATAATTTATATAAAATATTTATTGAACATAAAAACCAAAAATCTTATATTGAGTATAAAAAATTTCCCTTACCGCATGAGACTCTTTTTTTTTTTCAGATTTCTCTGTAGTGTTCTGTGTTTGTCTTTTTTGTGTCTGCACCTAGTTAGTAAATCATTGTTCATTCTGGCATTTGCAGGTTATGTCCAGGCTGAATTTTTAGGAATTAACCATTTATTAGACGTGTGACAATAAAATATTTAGAATGCAAGAAACTTCTGTAGAGAAATATCTGAAAATTAGTAGAGGATTACATCCTTATCCTCAAAAGAAATTTAGCACTTTAGAATGCTTACATTTTTAGGAGTCTTTCTAAACTTCTTGTACTTATGGAGTTTACTGAACTGCTTTTGTGGTTCTCTTGTAAGTATCAGCCAGATATTTTCTCTGGTTACTACATCTAGAGCTGTTTCTCAGGCTATAGTCCATGAGACATTGATTGCTGAGCTGCAAAAAAAGGAATATTTTTATGTGTGCAAGACAGGAAAAAGCAAATAAGGAGAACATGAAAAATAGTGGCAATAAAAGGAAGCCAAAGTTCAGCTAGACTGTTCTGTTTTAAATAAAAGCCAATGTAGGAGCACTGCACACTTGAAAAGGTAAAGTAAATACTTCATTTAAAATGCTGAGAATCCCTGGAGCAGACCATTCATTACAATGTCTCTTCACTCTGATTACTTTTCTAATCAGTGTGCATCTCAGATGTAGATTTAGTATTGATCAGATGAAATGGGCAGTATAAAATTACAAAAGCTGAGTAATGTAAACACAAAACATTAAAAAAAAAAAAGAAAAATAAACAACTAGCTCACAAGCAGCTGCTGCATTCTGCAACATATGATTTGATGCTTTCTTACAGACAAGGAATAGTACAGAGGAACAGTTCTTTTATGTATTAAATAGCTTTACATAGTAACTGTGTCAAACCAGGAAAGATTTGTGTGAAAGATCTGTTTCTAAAACATCTTTAAAGTCATCAGAATAGATCTCTCTTCATTCTATCTCTCATACCCTGGACCATTAAATAGAGCAGAGACTAAGAAAGGTTTAGAAAGAGTTCCTTAACAAAGACTGAGTTGAAATAAAAATGGAATCAAAGCAAAGAGGATCTTTAGAAGAGTAAACTTCTGAATACCCTTCTTGCTCTTCTCTTTCCAACACCACACTCTGTCTTCAGAATGCAAGCAGCCTTTAGAAAAACATACCTAAAAATCAGATTGCCACCTAGCCATTCCATAATATGAATTTTTCCTTCAGTTGTTCCCTATTCATATTTGTAAGTGCCTAGGAAGTAAGTAATTTTAAACTAAATAAAGTCATGGGCTGCTCCTCACATAACTTTAATTTTAAGATCAAAAGAAAAGTAGTTGCCAGGTTCTTCTCTGCCAGATCCTTATATCACCTTCAGAAATACTTGCTTTCTCTGGATTAAATAAGAAGAAATAATTCTGAAAATTATTTTTATGTCCTGAAAACCCATTTTCAGTATGATAATTCTTATTTTCCATTTGTTGTAAGTATAAATATAACCAAGTAAATCTATTATAGAGATTTAACTAAACGAGAAATATATCAGGTTTTCACCCAGTTTATTAATTATATCAGTGCTTTTCAAGAGTTATTTTCTTTTCCTTTTTGCTATTTCAGATGAAGTTAAGACAGAATGTATGCATGAAAAGTTTTCATCCTCAAAGTGACATATACAGGGGCTATTTAAATAGAATTATTATAGGTCACTAATAAAGACACTTTTAATTTCTTGTCAAACATACAAACCATTAGAAATAAGAAATCTCTCTTGAAATTGTCAGGAGGAAAGAGATATTGTAAATTACAATTTTACTTCTGAGGTAAGCTGAGGACAAGTAGTGCCTCTGTAGATGAAAGGGTCCTTCCTCAGTAGTATATAAATCTCAGTAGGAATAATGGAAAAGAGTCCAAGATAGGAACACTTTTTCCCAAAATATTCTTCAAACATAATTTTATTGCTCCAAGTGAGATCCCATAAAGATGTTTTTTTAGAAGTCTAGATGTTCTGCAACAGCTCTGAGAACAATAGACAAAATCCCCAAATTTCACCTTTAACAAGCAGCATTTTCTTAACAAAAAGGTACTTTTCTCCAATGAAGTTGCTGTGCCTAATATTAGTGAGTAGATCAAACTGAAACTCTGGATTTTTTGGAAATTGGTACATGCTACAACAGAAATACATCAGCTTCAATAAACTACAGAGGATGTTAGGTGATGAAAGACAGAGAAGGAGAGCATAGTGAGAGGGCTGATACAAAAATAGCTTTATTAACACCGTAAAGTAGCAGAGAACTTTAAAAGTTCTGTGTCCTGTACTGCAGAGGATTAAAACTGAAGCCATCCCAAGCAAATATTAATCCTGGCTTGCTAAAGCAGGATGTCACCAACTGCACAAACAGCATGGCTGAAGCAGTAGTGCCACCAAAATATATATATTGGTTGCACAGTTTTTATCAGAGTATCCAGCTATCTCTGCTCTTCTTATCATATTCTCTATCATGATCTACTGGTGTTTTATAGATATATTTTTTAGCATTTTCCCTATATTATTTTTGAGATGATTTTATTCATATATTGAAAGTTCTTGATAATTCATTTTATCCCTGTTCAGTATGTTACCCCTGCTAATTACCCTACCTCAGAAAACATTTCAAAATGCACTCGTATAGAATGGATGGGAGAATAGCATATTTTATGTCCTCAAAACATGGACTCATAGATTAGCTTGGTTTGGAGGGTACCCTAAACATTACCTAATTCCAGCCCCCTGCCATGGGCAGGATGCCACCACTAGAGCAGCTTGCTCAAAGTTCAGTACCACAGCCTGGCCTTGAGCACTTCCAGGCACCCACAGCTCCTCTGGAAAATCTCTGCCACTGCCTCACCACCCTCACAGGAAGAAATTTTATTCTAATACCTGATAAAAACCTGCCCTCTTTCAGTTTAAAGCCCTCTTTTCCTATCACTACATGCCCTTGTAAGAAGTCTCTCTCCAGCTTTCTTGTAGGTCCCTTCAGGTACTGGAAGACTGCTGAATTCTTCTTTCCTTCACAAAGACATCAGGCAAAAATCTTTGCAATAATGCAGCTGATTACAGTAGAATCAACTGAATGCAGTAATATCGAAAGAAATTCCAGGGTTTCAATATTGAGTAACATTAGGTAAACAGTTGTCTCTATTCTTCTCCAGCATAAAAGTAGAATGTACAATATTAGTGTGTAATCTGACTTACCTGGTAATTTGAAGTGAGAGTCTGAGAAGAAAGTAAAACTTTAGTAATTTTCATCACTGAAAGTGGCAGAACATATTTTTCACTGCAGATGTATATTTCTCCCTGTGTGCTGTCTTCTAACAACACACCTGCAATGAATATCAGTGTGCATAAAAGAGCTCACCATCATTTAAAGGCAGAACTTTCTTACACGTATGTATGCATAATTGTATATACAGCTTCCTGTAGTTTACTGAAAAGCTGCCAAACTGGAAAAGAAGAGATTAACATACTCACAGCAGAAGTCTTTACTTAATTATTAGGTGTACGTTGATAACAATTTGGCTTTGCAGCCTAAGCAGGAATAAGGGAGTATGTAAAATAAAAAAATGCTATTTGTGTGATTTATTTTTAGTCAAACCCGCAGGTTACCGTGATTGGCTGTCAATGTTTTCCTGTAGGTAATAAACTGGAAAAGAGCTTTCTTAAAATAATCACTGGGAAAAATATATTGCTCGAAATTAAGAGCTTTCTGGGCACTGTGCATGTTACTTACTATCTTACTTATCAGGCAGTAAGAGCAGTCCTGATATTTCTGTTAGGTGGATGGCAAGATGTTTCAAATCAGTCCCTTTAAATATCTTAAGAAAAAGACTCTTCATTTGGAGAGAAACTCTTGATCAAAAGAGATTAGTGTCCATCCTGTAACATCCTAGCTTCTAGGGGAGATTTTCCCATGCCAAAGTTAATTATGAAAGCAGGGCTGTGCCCTCATATGTCTGTTGTTTATACAAATATTGATATTTAATAGAAAAAATGAACTCTGCTGTACCATCTTTAACAAACCCCTTTTAACAGAATAGGAAATATAAGTACAGACACAACTTCCCTTTTTAGTTTTGTTTCTTTCTTTTGGTCACATTTTTTTTAGCTTCAAAGACCAAATAACTGTTTAGTAATTCTACCATCTCCTTGTTTACTAAAGACTGGGAGAAACCTCTTAGAGGCTGAGGGCTTTGCCTCATCACTGCCACACTAGGAAAATGCACCAGTATTATGCAATCAGTATTAAAGGAAAACAAAAATTAAATACCAGCTCTTCTGTCTTTAAAAGGATCCTGCTACAAATAGGACCATATTAACAGTGGGTTTTAATTTTTAATTCAGACATTGTTTTAAATAAAATATTTATTTGAAATGTACTGTTCCTTAATGCAGCTGTCACTTTAGTTTGCAAAATGTGTTAAAACTCACAGGAAAAGCAAAATCCAAAGATATTGGAAAATCTTGCTTAGGTATAAGAGACAGTCAGGAAACATCAACAAGAGCAAAATGTATACCCAAAGTGAATTTTGTTAGGGATTTTATTCCATGAATTTTGATTCATAAGAGTGATAGAGACAACAGGTAGTCTGTGATTTCAAGGGATATATTCATCAGTGTAAAATTCATCTTTTTTTCCCTAACATGGCAGTCAAGTACATAACTTGTAGAGTTGGATGCTGTGATAGGTGATTTGCTACCACACATTTATCACACTTATCATTGACTCTAACATTGCCCTTCCTGGAGTAGCAGCATGGCTCATGAAATTCATACCTGACTCCAAAAAGTTTCTCTCAGCCATCAAGCCTTGTCACATTTTAGTGATTTGTTTAAAGAAAGTGATGGCTGGAACTCTGAATTCTCATCTCATAATGGGATTTCAGTGCCTGGTTGACCGTAGTCAAAGCACACAAAGGAGAACATGAAGAACATTTTGCTGTTTATATTATTCTATCTCATTCTTATGCACTATGTGATTCTAGACCCAGCATGCACCCTGCCCATGCCTTATTTTATCATATGTAAATGCAACCCATCTCTTTTCACTATGACTTTGAAAATAGCCTTCTAAAATGAAACAAGTACGTTGAGGGTCATTTTGTAATCAATTCAGTAGATTATGTGATGTGGCTCAGTGTACCCATTAAAAGTGAGATTCAAACTAATTATGGTACAAATAGGCATCTGCTTTTTTTGTGTTACATTTTTGTACAGCTTATTTGAATATTTTTTATTTTGTTTTGTTTCCTGAAAAAATGTTTTAAAAACTAGGCTGAAAAGTAGACTAATTATATACATTGGGATCCTTTTAAAGAGATACCATAGATTCAAACTATGACAATGATATTGTTCAAATACACCATTTATAGTGATTAAAGTGAACATTTCATGTTTGATGAAAGTGCTCTTTATTAGTTTAAAATCCTCCATGAAGTTTTGATGGCGTACAAATATGTTGCACTTTTTGTTTATCCTATTGAACGACTTTATAGATTCCCATCAGCCCTCATACTTCTGTGACCTTTAACTACTTATTTAACAAGAATTTAACTACTATTAAACTACTTATGTCCTCAGTAATTCCACTATTCCTTTTATCAAAGCCCAAATCCAGTAGAGAAGAGCAAATACTTTTAAGCTTTTTTTTTTTTTTTCCTGATCCTTTAAAATTGTGGGCCACAAAAATGACCAGGGGAACAGAGCATTTTCCTATTAGGACAGGCCAAGGGAGCTGGAGTTATTTAGCATGGAGAGGAGAAGACTCTGGGGAACCTCACTGCAGCATTTCCATCCTTAAAGGGCACTTATAAAAAAGAGGAGAGTCACTTTTAACACAGGCAGACAGTGGTAGGATAAGGAGAAGGGATTTTAAACTAAAAGAGGAGAAATTTGGATCAGATACTAGGAAGAAATTCTTTTCTCAAGAGGTGATGAGGCACTGGCACAGGTTGCCCTGGCAGTGTTCAAGGACAGGTTGGATGGGTCCCTGGGACCTGATCTCGTGGGTGACATCCCTGCCTGTGGAATTAACTGGCCTTTAAGGTCCTTTCCAACCTACACTTTTCTATGATTCTACATATATATATATATCACAGATAGTACCTGATTTGCAAGAAGAAGCTTCAAGGAACTCAGTGATAAAAAGCAATGGGTAAAATTCTTTGCTATTTTTAAATGTAGATTTTTGACAATTCCTTTTGGACTAATGTTTTCTCCTTTATAACTATATCTGTTTTAACCATTATCAACAATCCATGATAAAGATCTACAGAATAGATATGCAGAGAACATTTTTCTCTATTTTAATATCCTCTGCTATTTAAAAAGTATTACTGACAAATGGTGGTTTCTTATATTAAAGGAACAATGAATAAGTGTCTGGTTTTATTCCTTAAGTGTAAATATTACTAAATTACCCTGCTCAACAGTTGTATTTTCCAAAGTATCTTGTCACTTTTGCAGCATCTATTTTTTAGATGGTCGGGCCATATTTGAATAATACTATTCAGTTAGTTTTGAACTTCTGTTTCTGAGGAATACATACTTAGCTCATAACCTTTCAGCTTTCAAATAAAACTTGAGACTCTTTTATCAAGGTTCTGTTTAAAATTAACATTTTTCTCTTGCTTAAGTAGTTCATGTGCTGAAAGTAAGGATTTTGATATCAACAGTTTTGACTCTAAGATCTTCTTCTTGCTTCACCTTGTTTTTTAAAGACCACTTCCCACGTTCTTTTCTACAGTTTTTGGGTATGGGATAATAAACTAGCAAGCCTTTCTCATTTTTAGTTTCTGTGATGGTCTGATCATTATCCAGATGATGTTTAAACAGACTTGAAATCTTATTTTTAACAGCTATTGAAACTGAAGTACATGCCAGAAATTATCATGATTTGCCTGGAGTGATGCTCCACTGAAGAGCTGGGAGTAGTACACAGGCTTCCTCATTTCTAGGTTTTAGCTTAAGCCATCTCTGGCTGACTGCAATAGAGGGTAGAAATACAACCTATTACTGCCTTTTCTGGGCACTTTTCTGAGACTTTCATTTAAACAGCAGTAATGTCAAGCACAATGACCTATTCCATTTCTTTAAACGGTTCCTATTACCACCTACTTGCTGGCTAAGTCTGGTGATGAGACATTGCTACAAGTACAGAAAATAGCAAGATGTGAATCTATTTTTGAAATGCAGCTGTAACAAGACTGGCAAGTAGAATAAACAAAAACTCTGTAACTTATAATCTCTCAACTAGTAATTTTGTGATCCATTCTCTGATGACCCTATCACCCTGCTATCTTACCTCTGCATTTGAACTGGCAAATAAATGACATCTCATTTCCCATCACACACCCAAATGTCCTAAAGGAAAAATTTTCAATCAGTGTACCATTTCAGCTGTCATTTTGTAAACTGTGCTTAGAATAAATGTTTTAGAGGGATTTAGTTCTTTCTAGGAAGCATTCCTTAAGGGCTCTAACCTTCAATTTTAACTCTGACTCAAAACATGTTCACACAGAATATATGGCATTGTTTCAGTGTTTCAGTAAATTGAGGAGTGAACACCAGGAATATCTGTTTAATAGATTTTGACACTTACACTATACCCTAAAGTTTCATCATTTACAAATTGAAACTGTTGGTAATAAAACTATTTTTAAACAAAAAGTAAAATAGACATTTACTTCATGTGAACTAATGTAATTAATTTCTAAAAAGATGCTGTTCAGCATAGCATAAAGTAACAGCGCTTTGCAATAAAGCACAGTCACAGAAAAGTGGATTTGAAGCTTTATTTTCTGTTATATGACATACATGATCATAGAACAGCTACATGAAACTACACACAAGTAATCATTGACCTTTAAAACCAGATGAATGTGTACTAAGATTCACATTGTTTCTGGTCTTGTGTATCATTCCATCAGTGATGGAACTTGAAAAGTTCTGACAGCATGTTCTGGCTGTGTTCAAACTGTACGTCTTTCACATGGGCTCTTTGGGCTTGGGTATTGGGCAGGTCCTGGTCTGTTTGGTGGGATTTAGATTCAGCTGGATTAGGGCTGAATTAGGTTGGAAGTTATCCAGCTCCATTAACTGAAAGCACTTCTGGAAACTCAGAGGAGAAGTCAACATTTCCCTGTACATTGCTGCAAAAATGGAAATTACTGTAATCTCTCCAGACAATAAAAAGACAGAAATGTAATTTATTCAAATCTAATATTTAAGCCTATCAATTTCACTCAAGGTGTTCTTCAACTGTTAAATTATTCAAATTCTTTTCTATTTGACCCTTTCCCCCGACCACGCTGAACACTAAGTATCACAAATTGATAATGGCTTTCTAAATCTGCAAAACCCTTGCAGAAATTAAGTCAATGTCAGAGCACTTTCTAGTAGTAGAGATGTGCATCATGACTCTAATTGAGATTTTGGTAGAAGTCTCTGTAGAAAACCAAACAAGCTCCCACAAAGAACAATTTTGCCTACTTAGCCTTTTAGTGGCAAAATAACACACAAAAAGTCTTTCTAGATATCTTTGATATGAAGCATAAGAAAAACAATTGGTTCTCTACCTATTTGTATTTGATCCGTTTAAATGTTCAGCCCAAATGATGCCACATTCCAAATTTCAGTCCCCCTTCCTGTATATTTGTAGTGGTTTTGGTTCACCAATTCTAGAATTTCCCAATTTGAAATAAACTCTCAGAAAGAAGAAGAATTTAGCTTGGTAGCTACACACTGAAAGGAGATCACATATGAGTGGCCTCACAGACCCAAGCATTTGAGCACCTCCATGAGCAGCTGGTACTTTCTGAGCACCTGAGATTAAAATAATAGTGTATATGTAAATGAAATATTATAAACAACACATTTTTCATAATATATGTGTGCACAATATATAAAAAGTGGAATGCATAAATAGATTTATACATACGTATTTAAAGTGCAAAGCCTGAAGAAAAATCAATTAAGGCACGTAGTAAGCCTTACTTGTTTTCCTCTTCAGCCTTTCAGTAGCTGCATTCCTTCCTCATTATTGCTAACATAAAAGAGAGAAAGAGCTAATATGCATTTAAATAGTTACTAGGGGAAAAATATGGCCTCTCTATGTAATCTTTAACAGTCACAGCAACAAAATGTTGATGTAATTTATAGCAGCCCAGCATGTTTCTTCAGATGTGTTGCATGTTCCTAAATTAAATTAATTTACAAGAGTAAATAACATATGTACAATTCTTTCTGTGTGTGTGTGTTAAGCTGCTTTTAATATTCCACAGAAAGACTAATACCATTAGTAACTCTGCGTTTTTGAAGCCATAAGTTATTTATTTAGAAATGATCCCCAAATATCATGTCTCCGCAGTAAAAAATGATAGCCTGGAAAAACATAGAAATGGTGCAGCCTCAACTTTTTCTTTATTGCTTCCATTTAGTGTTAGAATGTCTGAGAACTGCTTTTTGAAAATGTTTTGAACCTGGAGCAGAAGAACTTCAAATCTTGTACTACTTCTCTCTACTTTTCTAGAATATTTAGACAACTGAATTAAATGTGGTCTTCAAAACTCTCCAACAGACTTGGGGACAGGGGCTCTAGATCCAGGGTGTTTCATGTATCACTGCTAGGGATGATCCTTCTGGAGAAAATGCACTACTAGAGATACAAAAATCAAAATGCTGATGCCAAAAAATACACCGATTCTGCGTCGTTCTTAACATTTTCAAGCTTTTTTGTCACTGTTTCTGCTACCTAATAGATTTCTTAGGATTTTCATTAAAATCTCACTCTCTGGCCAAAAATATTACTTAGTTCTGACTGGCTGTACTCTTTCATTTTTAAGAATCTCTTTCTGCTGTAAGACAGCCTGTCTACATGAGCAATAGAAAGGATCTATCTTCAGTGACTACTGTCAGAACATCTTCATTTTTGTGAAAACTTAGGCAAATGAAGTAATTCTCTTCAGATAGAAGTCAAGTAATAATGATTCAGTGCTGGTAAGAATTCAAATATAGTTACTATACTTCTTGCATCTGTGACAACACTTTAAAAAAGAAGTTCGAAGCAGTAATATCCTAATGTGATAAAACCAGACAAGTCTGATTTTCTGTGTTTACTAATTCTCTGTGGCCAAGTTTTTGAGCATAACACCTTCTGCAACTCTTTCATGCACACTAAAATGAACTCCATCTCTTCTAGGAGGCATAGCATGAAAACTGCATTAAAAACAACAACAACAACAAAATTATACCTTAACACTCTGACTTATTTTTAATTTTCTCATACAGAAGGACTGTTTGTGGTCCATCAAGATTGTGCCAGGGACAAATACATCATATGACATTGTGTCAACACTACAGTAAGTCAGCTATGCAGCCAGGCACCAGCATGATTATGCAAATAGAGGCACTATTGCCTTATCAGTCAAAACCACTGGCAGAATGCCTGGGAGACAGATTTCAATAAAGGAGATACATTCTATCTCAGCGAGGCTGACATTAATAATTTATGATTAATCAGTTTATGGAAACATATTAACAACAGAAGGCTGTGGACAGCAAGATGGATTTCTTGCCTCCACTTTCCCCATTTTTTTCCCCTCCTTACCTGACTTAATTTTTATCATGATTAAAAGCCATGTAGAGGATTTAGTTCTTCACAAGAAAACAGATTAGCTTCTAAAAGAACCATACGGAAGTGCTGAGCTGGGGATGAAGCGATGAGAAATCATCTGACTTCCTATAAGATCTGAGCTGAGTTGGTGTCAAATTTGCCTCTTAACAACCAGGCCTATGTCAGGACATCTTAATAATAGAAGATGAATTAGTATCATCATTAGTATTCACACCTGGGCTTTAGCTGTGAAGTGTAAAATACCAGAAGTATAAATAGCATATTCCAGCATAAACATCATCCATCCAAACAAAAAGAAATTAATGCAATGTTCCCTTGTGAAGAATTGCTGCAAAAGTGACTTTTTCTTGGAGCCCTTGCATGAAATATTTAAGAAAATATTAATTTAAAACCTATGAATACAATTTGTAATTCAGACAAGGGTAGATCACCCTTTGATAAAGTTCTAAATATCCACTTCTGAGCTGAGTCTCTGAAATGCTTCTGCAACTTCTTAAAATCCAGGTGTAAAAACACTGAGCAGAGTCACCTGGAGCTTCATAGCATTAATCTCTAAGGCCAGAACAACACACACAGATATTGGCTCAAAAGCTTTGATCTTCCACCGTAGCTTTCTTTGAAAATCTAATGAAATGGTATCTGCAGAAAAGACAGAACAATGCCAGGTTTGAGCATCTAATTAGACCTTACTGGGTTCTGCTGAAATTAAGTGAGCTAATTCAGTTTTACATGCTGAAGAGCTCATTTTTCAGAAAATATGAAGGAAAAAAAAAACCAGAAATAAAACCAAGCCAAAAGAACAAAAAGCCCTCCCAAAAAATTGAAATAAAAGCAATGTTTTCATAAATATTCAGGCTACCTGAAATTTACTAAGCACAATTTTTCTTTAATCAGAGGAATGTGCAATGTAAATAAATTTATATGCCACAAAGGGGTTTTACTTTTAGTGTTCATTCTAATTTAGCATCATGATACTGCAATTTGTTTTCAAAAATTTTGTTTTTTAGTTATGCACTTTCCTTAGATGTTTTATACTTAGCCATACACACCACTACTGAGTAACAGAAGAGTGAAAGACATCAAAGTGCAAAGTGAGAGTTGAAACACAACTGTGTTAGTATCACAATGTGTGCTTCATTATACTCCTCTGCTTTGCCATTTTAAGGTTTGAAAGCATTAATTTATGCAATTAAGCATTAATTTTGCAATTTTAACCTGCATATACATTTATTGCTTTTAACCACCAGAGGCACTGAGTGCCTTAAAACATGTACTAACAGAATCTGATGTAACTGAATTGAGCCACATTGCAATGCAGATTATTTCTGGAACCATCAGTGACAAAAGTAATTGATAAATCAGCCACTAATTGACTTGAGATAATGAAGGTACTTTTAAAGCGCAGTGAGATCGAGTCCTAATTAGCTTTGTAGAGATAGAAGAAAGATTATCTTTACTGCTAGATTTCTGGGTAAGTGATGGGTTTAAACAAATCAGATAAATATGCAATTAAAAAAATTGGAAAATTATAGATATTGTGGTTCTGCCTTCGTACAGAGACAACTTCAGCCTAACAGTCAAACGCCCAGAATTTTATTTTTTTCCTGATTCAGGCATGTATATCAACAGGTGTGATTATATAAGATGCTGTGATTTTTTAGTAGAACTTCTATATCTCTCTGTAGAACAACTTTACAAAATGTGGCCATTTCAGAATTTCCTAAATATCTGTTTATCTTTCTAATTGTAATATAATATTCTCCTGGGACCCCTTCTGCAGATAACACATTCCATGCATTTCCAGGTGATTTAATTTTTATGTGACTGCCTACTCATTGTGGACAGATCTTGCTAATTCTGCGAATGTTAAAACTAATTACAACACAAGTTTTATCAATTTTAGAAGAATAAGGTTTCAATCGATCCTTTGGAAGCCATTTGGGACTGAAGGACAATGTGCAGATACAGCTTTTATGTGATTCCCACTTTGATGACTGAAAGTGCCAAGCATGGTTGCTATGATTTCTCAGTACAAGCCATTCGGTTTTCTTGAAGGATCAGCTGAAAATAGCTTGACTATAAATTTAAACAGACTATTTAGGACAATAAATTAAGATTAAGATTCTTGGTTAATCCACAGACTGGATTTATTCTAGAGCAGGCTTGACTTCCAGCCCATGAGAATGTGAAAGACCTCAGGCTGTGTTGCTCTGGAGGAGACCAAGTCTTCCTCTGCTCTCCATTTCCCAGTGCCAGAGCACCTGCTCCAAATCATTCACAACTCTTGAGGGCTTTTTTCATTTCCTGATTATTAATTTCTCAGTATCCTAGTCACTTTATCCTTCAATTGGAGCTGGTCTAGGCTTCAAATCCTTCTAATATGCATCCTCAAATGCATGTTAAAAGCTTTGTAACAAAGAGAACAGGAATCAATTGTTTTCAAACTGGGATTTAACAAGTGGAAGTTGATTTAATTTATAAAAAGTGCAATTTAGATGGGAATTGAGAGAAAGCATTTCTGACACATGCTGTTATGCTATTGTTGTAACATATCAAAATAATGCAACCCACACCTTGCAGAGATTTTAAAAGACAGGTTTGACAAATATCTTTCAGGCATGGTTTAGTTACATTAAGCCTATTTGAAAGCCTGTAAAAGTAACAACATGACCTAGAAATTTATTCAGGAGATCCTTTCAGTCCTACAGCAATGAATACATATATGATGCATTATGTGTCATATCCCAGCAGAAATTACTTTCTTACCAATCTAAATCTTTCTGCTCAGTCCATAAAATAAGTCCACGCAGGTGAAAGTTTCCTTCATATAAGTGCCAAAATCCTTGGATAAATATTGGATCTCTACTATAAACTCAGCTAAGGATTATGTTTAGAGCACAGAAATCAAATTGAATAAAATTTAAATGCAAAAATCCATTACTCTTTCTGTAGCTATGTAACCCACAGCCTCAGATTACTTCAGTACCTTCTATTAATTCCACTATGAAGCTACAAATTTCTTTTTTATTTTTTACGTTTTTCCCCTCTAATACTTAGTGCATTTGTCTTAAGATAACTAAGGCTACCTGGCTCATACTCCAGATTGTAGTTCTCTGGATGTCATAATAAACTTCAAATACCTTGAATTAATTAATGTAATAAGCTCCCAACTACAAATTATTGACCCCATTTTCAACTGAAAGTCTAAGAATTTTATTTTCTTCTTTGAAATCAGAATTTCACCCAGAGTATCTTTACCTTACTTTAAGTGTTCGCTGCTTCTGGTTGATCTATGTCTATATGAAATGTGCCTTTCTTCTCTCTCCTTTTTTTTTTTTTTTTCTGATTTAGCACCTTCCTACTACTTTCTGCCTCAGGCTCCCATCCCAGATTTTCCTTATCTTTACACTGAAAAGGAAGAGAGCATTAATTGCACAAAATTCAGTTTGATTGGGTTATATGTGGAAGGTAGGAAAGTCATGTCAGTGGACTTTTTCTGTTCCTTTTTCAAAAATTACACAACTTCTGAAGACTTTAATTGGTTTTATGTTTCTCAGCACTAGGAAGATAAAAAAAATCCTGATGTTTTGTAGTTTTTTGCTTTAGAAATTCTTGCTTTCTGTGTTCAGGAAGTGACATGTTGGGATAGCATAATAATTTTATTTCTCCTTACAAAAATTATTGTAAATTTTGCATTTCTGTATAGTAATATTATTTCATATGTGTTGTACTGTATTGTAATGATGCTTTGTTTAACTAAGACCTGCACTCTGATTAGTACTTTCCTAAAACTTTTAAAATCAGTGTAAGAATTTGTACTGATTTCACAAATATGAGTCAGACCTAAAAAACTGCTAAAATAATTTCATCATACTGGGATTAAGTGACTTGTTCTGTCTCTGGGACTGTTCCTTAGTGCCTCTAATTTTATAAGGTTGCCATGTCACAGATGAAATTAAAGTAAAAGGCAGCTGTCGTAGATGGATTGAGCAATATTCTCAGTTTATTGAGAATTGATATAATTACATTAATTTCTCAAAGGAATATCAATTTACCCTTGAAAGGATATAAAAATTTTGCATAGGAGACAGCATTTAAATACACTGTAAAATTCCACATTTTAATTACTTAGTTTTTCATAATTAATTTTTTTCCACTATCTTCATCATCAGAATAATCCCGTGCTTCTTTTCCTGACCCGGTGATTGGATTAAGAGTAATACCAGAAACCCAAATAAAGGAAGACCTAGACAAATGGATTATGTCAGTAGGGACAACATCAGAATAATCCATTCTGTATCCAAATGAAAAGGAACATGGGTATCTGCTGTCCCTGCAAACTTCTACCCCAAGTTCAAACACCAAAGCCATTGAATGTGTGATATCAAGCCTTAAGGTCTTTAACTTAACTAACTGCACACACATTTGACTTTTTTTATGGCTGCTTCCATCACTTAAATGAAGCCAGTCATTGGTTCAGAGTGATGCTTGCCTCAGGTGGTGGTCTTTTCACTTTTAATCTATGCAACAATACACTTAATCTTAGGGACAATTAATTAGCATTGTTAGCGGTCTCTTGTCACATTACTTCTACTAATATAATTTTAAGCAGCCAATTGAGCTATTCATCATAATTTACTAGAGACTGAATGCTGAAAAAATACAGATTATTGATGTCAATTACAAATTTCCTTTCGTCTGGCTCATCTGGGATAGATTCTGTTAAAACCTTGAAAAACACCTCATCCATTGTAGGTACCCTAGTACCTACCTACCCAAGTACCTACAATACCCTACTATCTCTAGTATCTCAGCACACCTATAGTGCTGCTGATTTTTAAAGAACCCATATTTCAACTTTATATTTCATTTCTGTGTAGAGCCTACAGGTAAACAAGAATATAGAATGTGCAGGTGTAAATAACCTTTTGTAAGCGTAAATCTGAAGGACTACTAAAAAAGTTGTTCCCTAACAATGAAATAAATCTAGTTTCAAATCTGACACAGCCCAAAGAAGGGGTGCCCTTTAGAGGGACATGGACATGCTTGAGGTTTCGGTCCGCAAGAACCTCACGAAGTTCAGCATGAAGGGGGTTTATTGAAAAGAAAGAGAGCAACTTTTTATATGGCCAGATACTGATAAAACAAGGCAGAATAGTTTTAAAAAGAGGAGAGGTTTCAATTAGATGGCAGGAAAGGAGTTCTTTCCTTCAGGGAGTGGCAAAACACTGATACAAGTTGTTCAGGAAAGTTGGATGGGGCCCTGAGCAATCTGATCCAGCAAGTGGCATCGCTGCCCATGGAACCTGGTAACCTTAAGGTCCCTTCCAACCCAAGCCTTTCTGGGATTCTATGACAAATCAGAGTTTCAGTCTGTGCATGAAGAATGCATGTAGAAAATCTCAGTTCTATCAATACAAGAAAGTTCGTATTAGGAAGAAACTTCTCTGCCAGGGTGGCATTCTGCAATGCAGATAGTTGAACACCTGATTCTTCTCACACATCTCTTCTCCACCATAATTTCAGCATTTCTAGTAAGTACACTGAATAGCAGCAGAGGGAAATGTCTGTTACATACACCAAGTGTTAACAAGTTCTTGTTCCTTACATTTGTATTCAAAGTGTTCAATACTACAATAATACAACTTCATCCTTTTCCATGTAATGTAGTACTCACTTTTATCCCTTGTTTATGTCACACTTTCCAGCTGACTGATTTGTCTAGCAATGATTGTCAGATTGAAGCAGCATTTATTTCCTGGTGGATGTGGTGAACTGTGTACAACAAATCTTTTGCTTGATCGGTGTTGACTTTCAGAGATCTGTGCAGCGAACTGCTCTATCCGTACTCTAAATTGTTCTTTTATCGTCATCACTTCCTCTCTGGAATCCTGATGGCCAAACAACTCTGTCCATAAGAGGTTATGTTTACAATGCATGTCCAAGTCATTGTTCAAAGCTCTGATTCATCTGCTCAAAATGTAAAATTCATGCAAGGTACACAGATTCTTCTCTGAATCTGGAACTGTGACAAAGTCTCAGGGTTAGCATTTTGGGGCACACAGGTTTGTTTCTGGGTTTAGGTTTGGAAGGGGACTCTGACCATTTAAAAATGGGTCTTGTCTAAAACAAGAGGAGAAGAATCTCCACTGTGAATCACTCCCCTGGAAAAGGAATTACAGGTAAGACTTGGTTCAGACTGTACAGTGCAAGCATCCTTTATGAAGCATTGGTCTTAAAGGTCTTAATATCCCTGGCCCCCATTTGGGGCAGGAATTTTTTTTTCTTATTTTTCTAATGGAAAGTCAATACTAGATTAATGATTAAATACAAACAAAAGCCCTAAGGTTGTGGCCTCTTCTCCAACACCTCTATAATGTCTTCTCAGCACCAGCTGACCAAATTTCCCTGTTGCCTTACATCTGTGACTATAAATTACAGTTTAAAGGCCAGAGCTTTAAATGATGCAGAAAAAGTCTGTATTTATGACATTTTCAAGCATATTTTTCAAAGGCTGTTGAGGTAAGAAAATTAGCTTCAGCCAAACTCTGAACCTGAACTTTGAATTTTCTGGGTTGGTTTTTTTTTCTTTTTTCTATTTTGTAGATTTAGCTGCCTCTGGCAGACTGAGTCAGAAAAAATAGTCAAAATCATGGATAAATTTAAAGTCAGTTATAATTGCCTGTTTACTATAAGATAATGACAAGGTGATGACTGAGGTCTTTTCTTAACTGCTAAAAAAAGTGAGTGAAAGACATACAATGTTTCTTCTGTATAGGTTTATTAAATTCAGACATCAAATCAACTGCTAAAAAATTAACCACTGAAAGACCAGGTAGATATGAATGAATTCTAAAATGCTCTTTATGCAGAAGAATGATTCCTTTGTCTATGATGTCAATTAGTTACTGTAGACTCTTTTGTCTGAGGATATCTTCTCACATTTATTCACTAATCTTTATCTGCTAATTATCTAAATGGCAGCCAAATTAGTTCGCACATGTGAATTCTGCTGTCAGAAAATCAACTGGAGCAGTATCTGATACAGGATAGTTCTGAGCTGATTATTGCAATTAGCTTCCTGAAATATGCCCCTTATGAAAATAGATAAAGGTTTTCAGCATCAGGAATAAAGATTAAAGTTGTGAGCCTCTGAGGTGTCTATGGATATCACAGTTCCAAGGAGGGCAAATAGAAGGAAGTGCACTGCCTGAAGTGTTCTGACCCCTTTATTGATCAAATTGTTCTTTTGTGTGTCTCCCTAACAGTTCATGCCAATGTATATTTTATGCTGACCAGACCACTTATCCTTTTGGGATGAAAATAAATATAAATTTTAACATACCACTGTAGCCCCCTGAGGAAATAATCTGAAAAATTCAATACTGTGAAGTGGTGTAGTAGAGGATTTTCCTCAATTGTGAGCCAGAAGCATCCACATTTATCATTACCAGCCCTGGATCTAGAAAAGGGAATTTGAGATCTTCTGTGAAGAAAACCTAAACCTGAAAAAGGAGACAATATTCTGAATCCATGCACCTCCTTTACATGCTGATGTGTGATATACCCCAACATGGAAAGGAAGAGAGGGAGCCATTCTTCTGGTCACAACAGAAGGTCCCATGTTTTGGGTTTCCATATCAGGTGGGACATGATGGTGGGAAAATAGGACAAAAATATTTTGAGTTACGGTCAAGCAATATGTTATTTGTCATTTGGAATAAAAGAGAAAACCAAACCAAAACAAACCCAGACAAAATCAAAAAGCATAGAAAGCCAAAATGAAGAAATAAAAAGCCTGACAAATATGTAATAGATTCTTATGCTTGCACTTCTTACACAGAAATTCCTCTGTGATGCTGTCAGACTCCTCACTATAGCTATTACATTAAACATTTCAATAACAATGACAACAACAATAATAACAGTAATAATTTGTTCTTATTTTTATTATTACATTTGGCTTTGAACAACTTGTAGGTAATTTACATCTCTACAGGTTCAGTGAGTTTAAGGGAATTTGGTTCATACATTTGAATCCCATCAGAGAGGAAGTGAGATAGAATTCTAACTAGAAAGCCTTTCCATGGGTTAATGACAAAAAGTATAATATTTTTTGATACTTATATGTTAAAGTGGTTAAAATTATCTCCTTGATTGGTTCCATGAATCTTCATGGCCACCTCATACTTTTAAATATTGTCTATGATGGAAATACTTTAGGAAAATTGAGTTTGAAAACTCACAGGTTGCCATAATTTATTCTAAATTCTGCAGCGTCAAATTTCAGAAAATGTTTTTAAAGTTACAGTCTTGCTCTGATTCTTTTGTAAACAATTCTGAACTCTTGTATAGCACTTATAATTTCAGAAATTCACTGCACATTAATTAAGCTCAGCAACACTCCATGGGTCAAATAATTTTGGACACATCAGTGAAATATTTTTGCATGGGGCTATGATATGATCAGATTTCTCCAGCAGGTCAGTAGTGAGACCTGTGGTGTAGTTCAGATTCTTAAAGTCTTTGCATAATTCTCTCTCACGTTAAAACTTGTGAAGCACTTTTACATCACAGGAGAACAAAGGAAGCTTTGTTCCATTCTGGGAATGTAAAAAAGTCACTGTGAATTTGTACTGGGCTGCAGCTGCAGAAACTCTTGCCAGGGATGCTTGGTAATACATTAATTGTCTCCAGCCTGAGGAATATAAAGAGGCATTAATAGTCAGGTCACTAATTTTAGATTAATACAATGATGCAAAAGAAAATTTAATTTTAAAAAAGTACTTCTGGGGAAAAGCATTCTGTGTTTAACCAGAAGGGCTATGTAGGTGTGCTGGGGTGAAAAAAAGCAACAAAAGATAACAGAAGGGAACATCAAAGACTCTTCAGAAATTAGGAATTTAAAAATGAAAATTAGAAAAAATCTAAGTTAAAATTTTAATAGTAAATATTTAAATTACAAGAAATGAAAACTGCAATGTTGTGCTGAATGTGCACAATTGTCTACATAATTTTTGTACAAAATCTGAAATTTTTCAGTTATATGTAAAAGAACTCTTCCTGCTATAGAAGAGGCTGACTGAAAACTGTGATTTTACACAAGTTATCCAGCATAGGAAAAATATGCACTTGTTAACATTAAATTTGTGATGTGATGTGCAGCAATCACTTAAAATTTCATCATTAAAAATGTCAGTGGCATTTACTGACTTCATTAAAGGATTTATGACTCTAGATTGAAATTAATGACCAAAATTTTTGCCAGTCTTATGTCAGTAGCTAGTGCCTAAAAGAATACCCCTTATGAATAACAAAAACTTCCTGCACAAACTGAACTAACATTTTGGAAGCTTATAAAATGAAGGACCGCTGCAAATGGAGCAGTTATGATATTTCCTGTTGGTTTGCTTGAATTTATTCTGTGTGTGTGTTTGTCACTGCTGGAAGGTGTTTGGGTTTGTTGTGGTTTAACCCCAGGTGGTAACAAAATACCACAGAGCTGCTCAGTTTCTTCCCCCTTTTGCCAGGTGGATGGGGACAAGGACTGGAAAGAGAAGGAAACCTCATGGGTTGAGATACAAACAGCTTAAAAATTGTAATAAAGTGAAATACTAGAGCAACAATAATATGATATTGGTGATCTTAAAAGTCTCTTTAATAATAGTAATCATAATAATAAAAAGGAGAGAGGAATAAAACCCAAGAAAAACGAGTGATACACAGTACAGTTGCTCCTGGAGAACGATTTTCTGTACTGAGAGTGACATTTTATGGCCTGGAACTTCTCTCTGTCCAGTTCAGATCAGCTCTCCTGGCTGTGCTCCTTCACAGCTTCTTGCACACCTCCTCACTGGCAGAGCATGGGAACCATTCCTAAAATTGATCACTGAATATTTCTAGAATATTTGCTAGTTTCTAGAATGAATGTTTGCTAGTTTCTCTAGCAAATGAACAGGCTTTTTGTTCATATCCTTGTCACATAAACAGTCCTTTTTTGATCACATTTGCCAACTCAAATAATACACCTCCAAAAAATGCACCTTTGTCTCTCAGAATCCAGCTAAAGGTTATTCAAACAGCAAAAACTAGTAACAATTCTTTTCTTTTTTAACTACCTGATAGTAATTAATAACAGTAACTAATTTTAAGTAGTGTGGATAGTGCAAAACATATTTAATCGGGGTTTTGCTTTAGCTTCAACTTTAGCTAAAGGAAACTACCAAGTAGATTGTACCAGCCATAAATGCTATGTTTGTAGCACTAGGAAGTATTCTATTGTAAAAATATGAGGGTGACTGACCTCCTTTGCTTCAGAAAAAAACCAAGAAAACCAAATATTCTTGACTGCTTCTGAACACATCCTGAAAAATTTGCTGTGGTTCAGAAATGTTCTTTTGCCCAGAACGTCTCACTGCTTTGCCTGCCCTAATTGAAGCAGACATTTTTCAGAAAATTCACCTGTCCTTCCTGTATCTCACTTTAAGAGAGGCTTTATTTTAAATACATTCTCTTCTGGTATACATATGCTTTTCATGCTTTTGGTTCTCATGTCAAAAATTTGAGAGAATACAGTGCGTGGACAAGAGCTCACTAAGAAGTCATTCTATAATTCCAATAATTTGTCATTCCTGGGCAATCTGCCTACCTACACTTTCAGTTTACTACCATTTTCTTTTGTTGGAGTGAGTCTAGAACAGGTACAGAGGAGAATAACCAGCAAACATCTCAAAGCTGAAAAAATACAGACTATTTAAAATGATAAATGGCTGTGTAATAGAGAGGAAACCCAATATTAAGCAAATATTAAGGCTAAAGACATGGTTTTCACTCTTTTTTTAAAAAAGGCAGAAATGTTACTATTCAGTAATTTAGAACATGAAAAAATATTAAAAAACATACCTCTGTGTATCTTTAATTTCTTACAGGAATCTCAAAATCTAGTGAAAAGCTCTGAAAATTTTACTGCATATACACATATATACACGAAAAATGGAGCAGAGCTAGAAAGATTTCAGACCCATAAGCAAGAAAAAAATTACAAAAAGATTTTATTTTAGAGAAGAAATTTAAAACAGAATTTTATGCAGAACCATGGGTTGAAATGGGACATCCTGGCCCCATTTCCCCTTACACCTTTCACATATAAGCAAGCCACACAGAGTAGATAGCATGTATTAAGTTCATTCCTTATTTTACCTCATAAAAAAATTATTCCTGTACACCAATGCCAAAATTCCCTGAAAGTGAATCAGCCACAAAGGCAGTAAATAGGTTTCCTGTCATTCAGTCTTTTACACTCTCCACTGGACCATGTTGGCTTCTTATTGGTGAGCCAAGCAGCCAAGCACCTCTCTGGGATGGTGAGGATCTGTCTGCCACAAGCTCTTTCTGATAAACATGTGAGGTCTGTTCTACCTGCAGACAAGCCTACAAAATCATTTCGTGTGATTAATAGCACTGGGGGGAGTGACATGGGATGACTGAACACTTCTAGGTTATCTGAAGAAAAAAAAAAAATCAAAACCAGTTTTCTTTCCCAAGGTCTCATGAGTGCTAATTGTTTTCCTGACACACACACACACACAAACACATATCTGGAGAGTTTATGGACTCATCCAGGAAAAAGCATTTCTATCAGACAATGACAGCTTGAAGCTGACACAGCCTCCCTAATTCTTCACACGTAGCCGAGTTTGACATCACCTTTTGGAAGAAATGTATGACAGTTTAAAATGAAAGTAATCTTTCAACAGCTTGAAAGGCTTCTTTTCTTTTCTCCTTGAAACAGACTGTGCAAAGAGGTAATGACAAAAAGCATTAATTTAAATCCCTCTAAAATTTCATCAGTTTAGCTACCCAAAATGTGCCCCTTCAGAAAACCTGAAGGATA